>MU968493.1:1988870-2514692 GCA_034641835.2 Pinus albicaulis | reverse complement strand
CATATCATGAGCCCAAATCTCAGACCTCCCCTGAGTCAACCATCTCTTCTGTAGCCAATAAGCACACCATCGACTCTTTGACCAATGTCTCCCCCGGCATCTACAAGGACCCCTCCTTGCTTGGCACTTTCCCTACTATTCCTCCTCCTCCTATCTCTGATCCTATCTTGGCGAATGTTTGCATGATGCAATCGTCTCAGGCTGACCTTAAGCAGCCTGCTTTGGCTAGTCAGCAACCTCAAATTCGCCCGCTGCAACCTGCTGCTAGCCCTTCGCCTCAGCCAACCGGACCTCTCCCTTCTGACCCTTCTCCTACTGCTGATACCTATGTGCCTCCTTACCCTCATAGGTCGGTTCCACCAAGTCTCAACCATCTTGGAGTCGTCCCTCCTAGCCATTACCCCACTAATCAGATACCGTTCCTAGCTCCCCCACCAGGAGTGTACACAGTACCTATCATGGCCACCCTCTCTCTTCCTAACCTGATCGTTGGGATTTCTGTCTGGTACCTTGATCCTCCAGCCGCTACCCTGCATGGTCAACCCAAACCTTATCTTTCTTTGACCCCGGTTCAACCGATCCCCATGACTTCTTCTGCTGCCACAGTGCCTCAGTCACCCCAACCGGAACCACCTCCCGTTGCGACCGCTTCGGGTAAGAAGGGAAAATCTCAGAAGGGGGCATCAAAGGACAAGGCTGCCCTGAAAAACCCTGCTCCTCCTCGGCCCTCAAAGCATACCATTCAGTGCACTTTGTGTGATTTTGTCGGTCACGCCACAGATACCTGTCCTGAATTGCCTCATCTCAAGCCCATGGTTAATGTCGCGTTCCCTAAGACCATGGTCCCGAAAACCTCTGTTCCTCCTGCGACTGTGGCCAAGAATCCCAAGACTATTCACACCAACCACCCCTATGCTTTGTGTGATCTCCATGGCCACTTCACCCACCTCTGTCCCCGCCTCAAGGACTTCCGCACCTCTCTAGCCGCGGTCCGCCAATTCGAGGCCAAGTGTAACGAGTCCACCTCTCCCCTCTCTGCGTGCTTTTCTTCAACATAATTACTAGACATGATGACTCCCATTGAAATTCCCCCTCCTGATGTCAAGATGAAGGAGCCTTCGTCCACCATATTCTACCTATCATCATCCATGTGACCCTCAGGGAACATTCCCTCCGAATCCTCCCCTATTGTTTCTCTTGACCTTCCTTCAGCGATCACCCTAGGCTCAACATTGGCAGATCCCTTATCTGCTTCCTCTTCTGTCACCCCTTGTGATGATGCGCATGTGAACCTCTCTTCTCATGATGATGAGTCAGGTAGCTTCGCCGCGTCAGGTGGTCTTTCTTCCACCAATCAACCCATCTTCTATCACTATGACAACATTATGGAAGAAATCCCCACCCCTGAATTTATCTATTCCCCCTTACATTTCCACCATACATTCGAACCACATACACATTGTGGCCATTACATTGCAACACCATGTTTGGGTAAGGGGGCACCCATATTTGAGAGACCAAGAGAAGCAATTCTCCACAACTCTCCTAATGTATCTGGTCATGCCGACTTTAGTACCATTATTCTTCCACATTTATAAGAACCTATAAAGTCCCATATCACTTTAGATCACTCTAGGGATGATACCCCTCATCATTCCTTCATCTTACATAACCAACCCAATCGTTTCGATATTGTTGTGGACCAAGCGATAGGTTTTCTAAGAGAGCATCAGTTCATTATCTCCAAATCCTCTATTTGGGATAGTAGCACCAGGTATGCCAACCCAGAAACTTAAAGCCCATTTTATTCATGTATGCAGTACTAAAACAGATTGGTAATCCTCCATTTCATTTCTCAAACTGCATACCCATAACAAAAACAAATGGCACACCATATCATTAAAATGTGTTTAGATTCCCCTTGTTTGCTACATACATTTTGGCATAACGACAACATGCTTGGGGGCACCTATGCCCCTCAACCATAAAAATTCTAGATCTCAACCAACAACAACACTGAAACCCTCTTTCTCTGATAAGTCGCACTTTTCAAGTCATTTCCTGGGACACGTCGCAGTTTTCTGCCCAATACCTACTACCCAGGTCATAGAACAGACCCCAAAAAGAGCGACCTGACCTGTTCATGAGATTTGGGTACCTTTTTAGTTTTTAGTACCTTGCTACTTCACTAGGACACATTTTGTCCACCAAGAGTCTATTCACCTCTCCTACAAATCGGATTTTCTCACTTACAACACATGTCCTTGGGGGCACCACCTTGCCTCTATACTCATTCCTGTTCGTGTCAATTTCCGTCATGAGATCTTATTTTGTACTCATGTTATTTATGGTCCCCTTTGGATCATCCCCCATTTCATTATCATCATTACTATTCGTCTATTCGTTGCTCTACTATTTTCCCTCATGCCTTAGTTGGGGTTCCATTATTTCCTCACCCATGGCGGACCTACTTCGGTCGACATCAGCTCATTTACTCCAGAAGACAGGTCTAGGGGGCAGTGTACCTTGGTTCCAGATTTTCTCAGCATGATCGTGATCTATACACTTGATGGTCCAGTGATGCAGCAGTAGCTATTGGTGATTCTCGGGCGTGTGTGAGATGTCTCAACCCTCATGAGGGGGTGACCCTGTAGGTAGCCCCCCCAATGCCCAGATGACTTCTTCATTTCCGCCCTTGATGCAGCTCCTCTCATTTGATGATATTGTCCTAAGCCACTTGCAACACCTCTTCAATTTGCATCTACCAGTCAGATGTTGTGAGCCCTTCCCCGTGCGTAGGGGGCATTTGGGCGTATTTATATCTCATGTACTACCATATTATTGTATAAGCCCTAATGATTATTCCAAGCATCACATGTATGTGGGATTCATCATGTTATTTATCTGGCTCCTGTTTAGGCTAGCACATGCTTCATTATTGTGTTCCGTGGTTTTCTGGGCGCCTTATTCTCTGTACTTATTGCATTCCATGGTTTTCCAGGCGCCTTATTCTTTGTACTTTGTCTCGGCAGGCATAGGTATGCCTCCTCCGCCACTTTTAGCACAGGTACCACTTCATAAGAGACTTGTTGCACCTATAAGTCTCGCCTCCTTAGGGTCTAGTCCTTTAACACATCAGACACATTACACTTCTCTCTCTCGCTTCCCTTTTGCTACCTAAGTGATTGAGTTCTTACAATGTACTTCGGTCATACGATTTGCTCTTAACACTCGTACGTTGGGGGGCAATCTGTTATACCATTTTTTGGTCATCTAACCTATTATTATTAGATGCACCCAAGTACACCATGTAAGACCAATTTTACCCCAAGTAAAATTTCTTTCACCACATAAAATAACTTATTTGGTCATATTTAACCCAAAACAAAGCAATTAATTAAATAAATATTTATTTATTTAATTACTTCCTAAGAACAAGTTATTTAAATCATTATTTAAATAATATTCTTAGTTAAATTTGACTAAATCATCCATAAATAATCAAATAAACCATTATTTATTCCCATCATTCCCCTAAAATGATAAATAAATCATTTATTTATTTATTATTTATAAATAAAGGAATTGAACCAAGTCAAGAACCCTTTTCCCTCCAACATATATAATAAAATATTCCTAAAAGGTGCTTCTAGAATTCGATTAATAATATTTTATTCATGCACCGAGTTCTAGACCACCCCAATAATTTGATATAAATAGGGAGGTTTTCCCCATTCATTAGTCACCTCCATTGCATTAGATCACTCTGGATCTTGTCTTGGTCACCATTTTCCATTTTTCTTTGTGAACTCCCATTGAGTTCTATGTTTTTTTTCCCACATCCATAAGAGAGAGAAATGATAGATCTGAAACACTGAGGACTTCCAAGAACCCATCCCACCGAGGAGAACCGGAAAACACCTTTCTTGTTTTCCTCTCAGGTACCCCATTCTTTAATATAATACAAAATTATTTCATATACATTCTTCTTGTCTTGTTCATTGGATCAATGGAGCTATGTTATTTTTTATCTGCTTAATATCTTTTGTGCTTAGATTTGAATTTGTGCAGCAATCTTAAAGGTATTTTGCAGCCATAATCGATGTTAGGGCTATTTTTTATGTGTAGCTAAAGTGATCTTTTACGACCAATAATGCAATAATGAAGCATGAACCCAAGTACACCATGTAAGACCAATTTTACCCTAAGTAAAATTTCTTTCATCACATAAAATAACTTGTTTTATATTTCCTGGTCATATTTAACCCAAAACAAGGAACTTAATTAAATAAATCCTTATTTATTTAATTATTCCCTAAGAATAAGTTATTTAAATCATTATTTAAATAATATTCTTAGTTAAATTTGACTAAATCATCCATGAATAATTAAATAAACCATTATTTATTTAATTATATTCCCATCATTCCCCTAAAATGATAAATAAATCATTTATTTATTTATTATTTATAAATAAAGGAATTGACCCAAGTCAAGAATCCTTTTCCCTCCAACAAATATAATAAAATATTCCTAAAAGGTGTTTCTAGAATTCGATTAATAATATTTTATTCATGCACCGAGTTCTAGACCGCCCCAATATTTTGTTATAAATAGGGGGGTTTTCCCCATTCATTAGTCACCTTCATTGCATTAGATCACTCTGGATCTACTCTTGGTCACCATTTTCCATTTTTCTTTATGAACTCCCATTGAGTTCCATGTTTGTTTTTCTACACCAATAAGAGAGAGAAATTCTAGATCTGAAACACTGAGGACTTCCAAGCACCCATCCCACTGAGGAGAACCGGAAAACACCTTTCTTGTTTTTCTCTTAGGTGCCCCATTCTTTAATATAATACAAATCATTCTTTTAAATGCATTCTTCTTGTCTTGTCCATTGGATTTATGGTGCCATGTTATATTTTATATGCTTAATGTCTTTTGTGCTTAGATCTGAATTTGTGCAGCAAACTTAAAGATATTTTGCAGCCATAATCGATGTTAGGGCTATTTGTTATGCGTAGCTAAAGTGATCTTTTACGACGAAAGAATCATACTAACAATTGGCGACTCCACACGGGTTTTCTTTTTCGACCACTTTCGTTTTATATATTCCTGCATATCCAGTTATTTCAGACCCTAGGGCTCTCTTCCATTTCCTGTTTTTCCTATTTTTATGGTGTTTTTCACCCCTAAAAACCTCAAACAATCAAATTTTTAACTTCCGTGTGTTTCTGGCCTTATTGCGCAGGTGACCGACATCAGCCGCAGTTGAGACGACAAATTTTTCTGAAATCTGCTGCCGAGAGTATCGGAAGTGCAGGTCGCACTTTTTGGCCCAAAAAGTGCATCCTAGGTCGTGGAAAACAACCCAAAAAGTGTGACCTGAAAAAAAAAATAGGTCAAAAACTGCGACTTGGACTTTTTTCTGGAATTTTTCTGAAATTTTTCTGGGTTTTGTCTAAACCTCTGTCAGGGTTGTCTGACCTCCGTCTTCGCCCGTTTAGACCTATTCTTGCTTCGTTTTACTCAACTAAGAGGGAATATTACCCTTTAGGGCTCTAGTACCCTCCACTTTTTTTGGGAGAGTCTTTGATGTTTCAAAAGTCTGAATTTTCAGAGTTTCAGCCTTATTTTTCTCGGATCTGATACCTCCATTTCAGATCCTTTTAGATCAGCTCTTCTCCCTCTCAAATCACCTCATATCATTTTTTGGGTCCATTTCTAAGGCCAGTACCTTGTCTCTTCTAGTTTTAGCTGATATCCTCCTTTTTAGTAGCAACCTTGCCTCTGCCTCTTTGTTGTTCTCTGCACCACTTTTCAGCAGATTTCTCCTTTAGATCCCAGTCCCTCCTGACATTTGATCTATTGACCTCTTTTTTAGCATGATTTTCTTAGTTCTTTCCCTCTTATAAACTACTTTTGAGAGACCCACCTTCTTGGGTTAGATTGATGCATTGGTAGCTATTCATTTTATGTTCTTTTAGTCTTATTTACTACAGATTTCTTTTCAGTTACACAACACACTTTTTATTTTACTCTCAAAAAGTGTGGGTTTAAACAATTAAAATTAACGCATGACACACACTGACCCTAAGTGAACAAGCGCCTGGTTACCACCACTTGGAAAAGACTTTAAAATCAATTGTCACTACACCTTTCTGCCCTTGACCTCCCTTGATTTTGTCTCTCCCTTCCCTTGTCAGTTTTTTCTTCTTCCCGTCATCATTGCGCCCCCAGGGCGCCTTTCTCGGAGACTTCTTGGCCTTTACCCTCAGTTTCTGCTTGGTCGAATTCCTCCTTCCCATCGCTATTGAAACTGTCCTCCCCCGAGTCCGCACTCTGCCTCTTCCTCTGATTGTTCGGGTTCTCGCCCTCCTCTTGGTTCCCCCCCCTGTTACCTTCACCATGTCTAGTTCCAGACCCAGCCCTAACCCCAGTTCTACTGCTGGGTCCATGTCCAGTGGAACCCTTACGGGACCTACCTCGACTGCCCCATTACTCCCTTATATGGCTGGCCTCAGTCTCCCCCATTTCAATCAGCTGATTAATGATCCTATTCACCACGATGTTAGTTGGCCTGCTATGCCAACTAAGCTCCCCTCCGACATTCCCAAGTTCGAAGGCCTTGCTAGTGAAGATCCCTCTAACCATATCCGATCTTTCCACATGTGGTGTTCCTCCAATTCCATCACCGATGATTCCATTCGTCTTCGGTTGTTCCAACGCACGCTTACAGGCGAAGCTTCTAAGTGGTATGTTGACCAGCCCACCTCTTCCCATACCACTTTTGCAACCCTTGCCCGCACCTTCTTATCTTATTTCCGGCTTCCCCCTCATTATGACACCGGTATTGAACTTTTGACTTCTTTCCATCAATTGTCTGCGACCCGCCTATTCGATCATGTTAAAGAATGGTGGAGAAGAGAGATCCTATGTCAAGCTCCTTCTTTCGAAGACCGTGTCTACATGGACTGGTTCCTTAGATCTCTCTTACCCGCCATCGGCAAAGATGTTGCATCCCATTTTCCTCAATCCGAAGAAGCCACCCTCCAAATAGCCTTGAAATATGACTTGATATATGTTCAATCTGGTTATGTTTATACCGTCCTCCCTGACCTCCCCAGACACGGTGGCACTAACACACCGGGGGCACCTC
This sequence comes from Pinus albicaulis, assembly GCA_034641835.2. Lineage (NCBI taxonomy): Eukaryota > Viridiplantae > Streptophyta > Pinopsida > Pinales > Pinaceae > Pinus > Pinus albicaulis. Next base: position 2,507,530 of record MU968493.1, on the reverse strand, counting down.
ATGCCACCGACGGTATTGTTGGAGCTCTCTCTCATCCATCCGCTCAACCTCCCATGAGCTATGTTTTTCCTGGGGGAGGGGGCACCACCTCCTGCACTTCTCCCCCTCCCGGTAGCACCTATCCAGGATCCAGCATGCCTCCTCTTTCTGCCCAACCTCCGGTTTACCTCACTGTTACCCAACCTCGTTATCATCCATACCCACAACGTAGTGCTCCAGCTCCTCTAGCATTCACACCCCTGCCTCCCTTGTATTCTCAACCCCCGCAACAACAGTCACCACCCCCTCAAGAGAAGGTGTATGCATAACAGAGATTTGTGGCTACCCAACCACCTCACGAACCGGTAACCACTCAACCTCCTCCATCTGGTACCTCTGATTACCAGATCCTCATGATGAACTCTGACCAACCTATAACCATCGACCTTAACCTTCAAACTCCGTCCAGTCTGTACCCCCAGCCTCTTGCTCCATCTGTCCCTGAGTCACCTTCTTCTGGTTCTACAGAGCCTCTTTCAACAACTAATAGTCCCTTTCTTAACCCTCCACCCAAAGCCGTGGTTCATACCAAGATTCCTAAGGGACCATTATGCAGAAATGCTGCTTCTGACCGAGCTACCCATGCATATAGCACAGTAGATGAGCTAGCCCAATCTCCTGCTGCCATTTCAACGCTGGAACTCCTCGAGTCGTGACCTTCTTAAATAAAAGCTCTACTATCTGCCCTAGGTGCTGTAGATCCTACAGATGACCAATTGATTGTTTTCGATGCCCATAAGTTAAAGTCTCCTCCTCTTCCTGCTTCCGTAGCTTTCCAAATCCCAGTCAAAATCCGGAATGCTCACATTTCCTGGTGCATCATTGATGAGGGGGCATCCACCTGTGTGATGTCTGCTTCAGTTTGGAAACAACTCGGATCTCCTGAGTTGGCCCTTCCCACGATCACTCTTCATGCATGGGATGGCCATGCCTCCCAGCCCATCGGCCTTTTCCGTAATTGTCCTATCACCCTTGCGGGCAAGACTGTTTGTGTTGACGTTGAAGTTATCGATGCCCCTCTTGACTATAACATTCTTTTGGGGTGTAGTTACACCTATGCCATGTCTGCCGTCCCATCCGCAGTCCACCGCAAGATGTTTTTCCCTCATAATGGAAATATAGTCACCGTTGACCAATTAACATATCATGAGCCAAAACCTCAGACTTCCCCTGAGTCGATCATCTTGTCTGTAGCCAATAAGCCAACCGTCGATTCTTTGACCAGTGGCCCCCCTGGCATCTACAAAGACTCCTCCTTGCTTGGAACCTTCCCTGGTCTCCCTCCTCCTATTGTCTTGGATCCCAGCTCAGCGAATGTTTACATGATGCAATCTTCTCGAGCCGACCTCACGCAACCTGCTTCGGCTAGTCAGCAACCTCAACCTCGCCCGCCGCAACCCGCTCCTAGCCCTTCGCCTCAGCCAGCCGGACCTCTCCCTTCTGACCCTTCTCCTACCGCTAATACCCATGCGCCTCTCTACCCTCCTGGGTCAGTTCCACCAGGTCTCAACCATCTTGGAGCCATCCCTCTTGGCCATTACCCTGCTGGTCAGATACCGTTCCTAGCTCCCCCACCAGGAATGTACACGGTACCCGTCATGGCCACCCTCTCTCTTCCTAACCTGACCCTTGGGATTCCCATCTGGTACCTTGATCCTCCAGCCGCTACCCCGCCTGGTCAACCCAAACCTTATCTTGCTTTGATCCCAGTTCAACCGGTCCCCATGACCTCTCCCGCTGCAACAATGAGCTTTTCCAGGGTAAGAATGGAAAAGCTCACAAGGGGGCATCAAAGGACAAGGCTGCCTCGACAAACCATGCCCTTCCTCGGCCTCCAAAGCATACCACCCAGTGTGCTTTATGTGATGTTGTCAGTCACGCCACCCATACCTGTCCTGAACTGCCTCATCTCAAGCCCATGGTTAATGTTGCGTTCCCTGAAGGCTTTGTTTCTTTTGCGACCGCGACCACGAACCCCAAGCCTATTCACACCAACCACCCTTATGCTTTGTGTGATCTCCATTGCCATTACACCCACCTTTGTTCCCGCCTCAAGGACTTTCGCACCTCTCTAGCCGCGGTCCGCCAATTTGAGGCCAAGCGCAACGAGTCCACCTCTCCCCTATTTGCACATTTTGCTTCGGCAGAACTACCAGACATGACTACTCCCATTGACATTCCCCCTCCTGATGTCAAGCTGACAGAGCCTTCGTCCACCATTTTCTACCTATCATCATCCATGAGACCCTCGGGGAACATTCCCTCTGAATCCTCCCCTGTTGTTTCGCTTGACCTTCCTTCGGCGATCACCTTGGGCTCAACATCGGTAGATCCTTTATCTACTTACTCCTCTGTCACCCCTTGTGACGACCCGCATGTGAACCTCTCTTCTCATGATGATGAGTCAGGTAGCTTCGCCACATCAGATGGTCTTTCTCCCACCAGTCACCCCATCTTCTATTATGATGACGACAGTATGGCAGAAATCACCACCCCTGACTTTATCTATTCCCCCTTACATCGACCCCATGCGTCTGCACCACATCCACCTCGTGGCCATTACATTGAAACCCCATGTTCGGGTAAGGGGGCACCCATATTTGAGAGACCAAGAGAAGCAATTCTCCACAACTTTCCTAGTGTATCTGCTCATGCCGAATTTAGTACCATTATTCTTCTACATTTAGAAGAACCTCTAAAGTCCCATATCACTTCAGATCACTCTAGGGATGATACCCCTTATCGTTCCTTCATCTTACATCATCAACCCAATCGATTAGATATTGTTGTTGACCAACCGCTAGGTTTTCTAAGAGAGCATCAGTTCATTATCTCCAAATCCTCTGTTTGGAATAGTGGCACCAGGTATGCCAACCCAGAAAATTAAAGCCCATTTGATTCATGTATGCAGTCCTAAAAGAGATTGGTAATCCTCCATTTCATTTCTCAAACTGCATACCCATAACAAAAACAAATGGCACCCAATATCATTAAAATGTGTTTAGATTCCCCTTTTTTTTTACTACTTACATTTTGGCATAACCAAAACATGCTTGGGGGGAACCTATGCCCCTCAACCATAAAAATCCCACATCTCAGCCAACCACAGCACTGAAACCCCCTTTCTCTGATCAGTCGCACTTTTCAAGTCATTTCCTGGGACACGTCGCAGTTGTCTGCCCAATACCTACTACCCAGGTCACAGAACAGACCCCAAAAAGTGCGACCTGGCCTATTCATGAGCTTTGGGTACCTTTTAGTTTTTAGTACCTTGCTTCTTCACCAGGACACATTTTGTCCACGAAGAGTCTATTCACCTCTCCTACAAATCGGATTTTCTCACTTACAACACCTGTCATTGGGGGCACCACCTTGCCTCTATACTCATTCCTGTTTGTGTCAATTTCCGTCATGAGATACCATTTTGTGCTCATGTTCTTTATGGTCCCCTTTGGATCATCCCCCATTTCATTATCATCATCACTATTCGTCTGTTCGTCGCTCTACTATTTTCCCTCGTGCCTTAGTTGGGGTTCCATTATTGCCTCACCTATTGCGGACCTACTTCGGTCGACATCAGCTCATTTACTCCCGAAACCAGGTCTAGGGGGCAGTGTACCTTGGTTCCAACTCTTCTCAGCATGATCGTGATCTATACACTTGATGATCCAGTGATGCAGCAGCAGCTATTGGTGCTTCTCAAGCGTGTGTGAGATGTCTCAACCCTCATGAGGGGGTGGCCCTGCAGGTAGCCCCCCACATGCCCGGATGACTTCTTCATTTCTGCCCTTGATGCAGCTCCTCTCATTTGATGATATCAGCCTCAACCTCTTGCAGCGCCTCTTCGATTTGCACGTATCAGTCAGATTTTGCGAGCCCTTCCCTGCGTGTAGGGGGCATTTGGGTGTATTTATATCTCATGTACTACCATATTATTATATAAGTCCTGAATATTATTCCAGGCATCGCATGTATGTGGGATTCATCATGTTATTTATCTGGCTCATGTTTCGGCCAACACCTGCTTCATTATCACGTTCCGTGGTTTTCCGGGCGCCTTATTCTTTGTACTTATTGCGTTCCGTGGTTTTCCGGGCGCCTTATTCTTTGTACTTTGTCTTGGCGGGCATAGGTATGCCTCCCCCGCTGCCTTTAGCACAAGTACCACTTCATAAACTAGAGACTTGTTGCACCTGTAAGTCTCGTCTCCTCAGGGTCTAGTCCTTTAACACATCAGACACCATTACACTTCTCTCTCTCGCTTCCCTTTTGATATCTAGTGATTGAGTTCTTACAACGTACTTCGGTCATACGATTTGCTCCTAACACTCGTACGTTGGGGGGCAATCTGTTACACCATTTTTTGGTCATCTAGCCTATTTATATTAGATGAACCCAAGTACACCATGTAAGACCAATTTTACCCTACGTAAAATTGCTTTCACCATATAAAATAACTTATTTAGTCATATTTAACCCAAAATAAAGAAATTAATTAAATAAATCCTTATTTATTTAATTATTTCCTAAGAACAAGTTATTTAAATCATTATTTAAATAATATTCTTAGTTAAATTTGACTAAATCATCCATAAATAATTAAGTAAACCATTATTTATTTAATTATATTCCCATCATTCCCCTAAAATGATAAATAAATCATTTGTTTATTTATTATTTATAAATAAAGGAATTGACCCAAGTCAAGAATCCTTTTCCCTCCAAAAAATATAATAAAATATTCCTAAAAGGTGCTTCTAGAATTCGATTAATAATATTTTATTCATGCACCGAGTTCTAGACCGCCCCAATACTTTGTTATAAATAGGGGGGTTTTCCCCATTCATTATTCACCTTCGTTGCATTAGATCACTCTAGATATTCTCTTGGTCACCATTTTCCATTTTTCTTTGTGAACTCCCATTGAGTTCTATGTTTTCTTTTCCACATCCATAAGAGAGAGAAATGCTAGATCTGAAAAACTGAGGACTTCCAAGAACCCATCCCACTGAGGAGAACCAGAAAACACCTTTCTTGTTTTCCTCTCAGGTGCCCCATTCTTTAATATAATACAAAATTCTTTCATATACATTCTTCTTGTCTTGTTCATTGGATCTATGGAGCTATGTTATTTTTTATCTGCTTAATATCTTTTGTGCTTAGATCTGAATTTGTGCAGCAATCTTAAAGGTATTTTGCAGCCATAATTGATGTTAGGGCTATTTGTTATGCGTAGCTAAAGTGATCTTTTACGACGAAAGATTCATACTAACAGGGGCTGTTATATTCGCGTAGTTCCAGATGAATCACCTATAATAACCTATATGGCCTAATAGTGACCTCAATTGTTTCACAGTTTCTGGAGCTTCCATGTTGATTATCACCGCTACCTTTGCTGGATATACACAGACTCCTTATTTGCATACAACGTTTCCAAGCAATGTTCCAAATGGCACCGCAAAGATGTAATTATTTAGGTTCAATGAGATTTGTAGTTCTACACCTATCAAACATAATTTCTAGTAGCGTGGCATGGTCTTTCAACAGGTTGTAGATGGTCCAGTCGTCCATATAGACCTCTAGGAATTTGTGGATATAGTCACGGAATGCTGCTATGACAATGCGCGAAAATACTGCTGGCGCATTTTTCAAGCTGAATGGCATTACGTGGTATGCGAAGGAACCCCATTTGGTGGTGAAGGTTGTCTTTTCCTTATCTTCCTCGGCTATCCTGACTTGATGGTACCCTGAGAATCCATTTGTAAAAGAGCATGCTTCGTTCCCCGCAACATTGTCTAGGACTTCGTCACTGAACGGGGTGGGGAATGGGTCATGTATACAAGGATTGTTCAAACTTCTATAATCAACAGAGACTCGGATTTCCGCCTTATCCTTTTTTATCTATATAACTATGGGACTTACCCATTCTGCTTCCTCCACTGGGAATATCAATCCTGCCTTCAACATCTTGTCGATTTCTGCTTTAACCTTTTCCTTTACCCTTGGATTCAATTGATAGGGCCTGTGTTTGATTGGTCTTGCATCATGCCTTAGTATTATATGCATTTCTCCCAGGTCCCCTTTGATTCCTTTCAAGTCGGCTACGGATGACGGAAACAAGTCGTCATATTCCTGTGGTAGACTGAATATTTCCTTGGTCGTCTCAACATCCTAGTAGTCCCCGATCAGTGCTAATTTGGGCTTCTCTTTGGTCCCAATATTCATTTTATTAGCTTTTAGCGGGAGCAAATGAATTCCCTCGGTTGTTGGGTTTTCCTGAATATTCCATTCCCCCTCTATTTCTTCAAAGTATATATGTCGAAGTCCCTCTAGATTATCATCGTCCATTTCACTGTCTATTTTATTACATGCTACTGATTGCCGGATGTTTTGGTTCGGGAGAGGTTGCTCATCCTCCTCCTGATTCTATGGGAAGAACAATATTTTTTTAATGGCCAGTACCGCTTGGGTAACTGTATCTGTCTTTCCTTCAAATAAGAAGCACTGTGCAAACTTCTTTGTAACTTCTTGCCAATTGCCAGTTCCCCTTTTCCTCTCCTTTGTTATGTACCAAGCCCATGGAATCCTATCGAGGGAGTGTATAAATTTGTGGACCCATAGCTCGTGCGGGTATCCTACAGTTTTCCATAGATCTTCACACTTACTCAAATGCTTTGCGGGATCTGAATTCCCCTAGAAATTTCGAGTGCATTGGGGTCCTTCTTCTCCCTTGAACCTGGCTTTCAGTGCTGCTGAAATTCTGTCCCATTGCGTCAGTGAGTCATGGTGGTTTTTCCACCATCTTGCAGTCGTGGATTGCAAGGTCATGTCCATGAGTGGGACCCTCTGATCCTCCAGTACATTGTCTTCTATTTTGATAATGAACATATTCACAATATTCATATCGGACAAGGTTGGGTAATCTCTTACCTCAGTCCCGATCCAATTGATTCTTCTAATGGTGGCGCATCTCCTTGTGTTGGTCTCATATCCCCTTTGATTCCAATCCTCCCAGGCTATCTATGAGTTCAGGTTTGAGCTTTGAATGCTCCTCCAGCTCACTGATCCTCTCGCCATCGGGTTGATATAATCTTCCCTTCTTCTTGTAGTCATTTGATAAATATGGTCGAGAAGTTGAGCATCTTCTCTGTTATTGACAGACTCTGTGTATCGGGGACCTTGATACGGGTCGAGTGGCTGGGTGACTCTAACCTCTCCATCCTCAAAGATCATTAGTTCCTTCTTTAAATCTATTACTGCATAGTTTTCAAAAGCCCAGTCAATCCCCAGTAGTGCTGGATAGGGATCTTTGTCTCCTATAATGTCGATGATCTCAAAGTCCGTGTACGTCTTTACTCCCACAACGTCAACTTAAACCTCCTCCAGCCTGCCTATGGGCACAATGCAGTACTGGTTTGCCATATAGAGTTGAATTGGTGAGTATTTTAGTCTTGGTTTCCCCAATGCTTCCCACGTTTTTCTGGGGAAGATATTTACGTCGGACCCCAGATCAAGCATTGTGTCCTTGATTTGGAATCCCGTGACTTGAGTATTCACCTGGAACTCTTTGCATATCCTTCTCTTATTTCCCTTCACTCTTTGTATATATTTATGTGTCGTGCCAGATGACTCCCCTAGATCCGTCGTCTTCTGCACTACTCTTTCCAGGTTTCGTTTTAATTGTTCCAGCATGGGTGCATTGTTAACAATTTTTAGAAATATAAGGAACCATTCTTCAATTGTAGTGCCTGTATTGGCTTGGTTTCAATCCCATTCCTTTGGTCATGGCATTTCGATTCCTTTTCTTTCCCCAAGCCGAGAAAATGCTTCTGTTGCCTATTGAAAGAATTGCTTCTGTTTCTCTGGCCTAAATGTTGGCTTTGAAGATACTGGTCTTACCATTTTTATCGGGTCCATCCCTTGTGCGTCTTCCCTAGTTCGTTTGCCTCCCTGCGTCACTATAGCTACGCTCTGCATGGTCTGATCCTCAGTTATTCTTGGCTCGACATTTACTATATTTGTTCCTCTTTTTCTAGCCCTGTCTTCCCATCTTTTGATGAGCTCTGGGCAGTCTTCTGTTGTGTGTGTATTAACCCTGTACTGAGAGCACCAAGGTCTTCTAGGAAGTGGACATTCCCTAGCCACATGGACCTCTTGGTCATAGTTGTAGTATAGTACTGGTCCTCTTCCTCCCACTCAACCTCCTCTCATGCCTCCTCCTCGTCCTCTAGGAGCCTCGTTCACTCTATAGGAAGGTATATCTAACCGTTTTTCCAAAGCATCCAGAGCTCTGCACTGCTCTGTGTTGTGTGTGGTAGATGCACAAAACTCATAGTATACATTGTTTGGGACATTGGAGTAATTTTGTTGTATGGGGCATAGGCGGGGTGAGTGGCCCATGCTTTTGCATATCTCACAATACTTAGTCGTTGCAGAATTCTGTTGCCTGGAGAATCCCGTGTATGGGTGTGGCAGCGGATATAATCCTTGGGTATTTATTTGCGTGACCCCTCCTGCTGGTGGAGCTCCTGGTGCCCTTGTTGCTGGTGTCCCCATGTTCTGGCCTTGTAATCGAGGACATTCGGTTACCACATGTCCTTCCATTAGATAGTGCGTACACCATACATTTGGCCTCGCTGAATGCAGGGGTTGAATTTATTTTAGTTTTTTGTCAGGCCAGCTATTTGATGTTGTTGTCCCAGTATGGAAGGGTCCTGAGCTGATGCCCCTCCTCTAAACTCTTGCAGGTATCCCGCCATGGCCTCTATCTTCATGGCCTGTTCTAATGCATCTTGCAACATCTCGATCTTTTGTTGTGTCAGCGGGGTCCTTGTTAGCGGGAGAAGGGCCTTGATAAACCAATCCCTTTGGTGATTGGGTTCGATTGGGCAGCTAAGTTTTCTGACCGCATCCTTGAATCTCCTCATCAGATCCCATGCAGTTTCCCCTTCTCGCTGCTTGATCTCCCACATCTCTAATAAACCCTGCTGATTTGTTTGGGGTATTTTGAATTCTTTCACGAAATCCATTTTTACATCGTCTAATGCTAGGTTCTGATGAGTCTCAAACCACTTTATAAACCAGCATATAGCTCTCTCCCGGAGAGTAGTTTAAAATTCTACCAACTTACCTATGTCTGGTGTCTGTCAAGCCCTCCATATGGCCTCATAGAGGTACCAATGTTGCTCCACATCGTCATTACCCCTCCCAGAAAACTTTGGGTATCGAGTAAATGATCCTGCCATGTTTCCTTATGTGGTGCTTACTAGGACAAATCCCCTTACTCTCGGTTGTGAGATGGTAGTACCAGTACGGTTGCTAGAATGTATTATTACTGTGCACTGAACGCTACTTGACTTACTTAATTCCTGTAACTTAACAAAAATTTCACCTAGTGGCTGATAAAGTACTAGGGGAAGGTTAGGATTAGAGCTACTTGAGCTTTGGGGAATAGAGTTACTTGGGATTATGGGTGCTAGCCTTTCTCGAAATAACTGCTCCATCGCAACATGCAACTCTACATCGGATGTCTCCTCGGGGCACGCATCATTTCCTTCATACTCCTTCCCCTTTTTTGCTGGGGCTGGGCTCCTATACACCTGTTGCACTTCCTTGGTGGTCCCCCCTATATTCTGTGAACCCGTCTGACCTTCCATCTGCTTCATCGTCTGAGGAACCTCTCCTTTTTCTTCCCCTTTTCCTTGTTGTCTCTCCAATTCTTTCATAGCCCTTTCTCGCCTCTTCTTGGTGAGTTGCGCCCTCCGATGTGCTCGTCGTTCCCTTAACCTACTGGAGCTCTTGACATCCATATCCCTATTCCCATTTTTCAGCTTGTAGCATCTCTTCTTCAGTCCCTTCCCCCAGTACTGGAGGTTTAGGTCTCCATCTCAGCTTTTTGGAACTCCATCAGTCCTTCGTCCACCATCAATGCCTTAATCCACAGAGGGATCTCTCTCAGCATTCCTCCACGCAACCCTGATCTGAATACGTCCTCTGCTTTTGAGAAAGACTGGTAGCATTCAGCTGTGAACTCTACTATGTATCCTTCCAAGGTAGATTTCACGCAGAAATCTACAATTCAGGTCAAATCGATATCTAACCGATGGAGTGCTACCAGATATGAGTGCACCCACTTGCCACAGACGGTCCGCAACCCTCTGGGGATTGCCTTGCTCTATAATCTCCGTAACCAGTTGTAGAGATCCTCAGGAAAATTTCCCCAAAAGATATCGTAGATATCACTAGCGGACTCAGAGAAGAGAATCTGGTTCTTGATAGTCTTCTCTTTCTACTGTCTCACTTCCGCTTGCTGAGTTATGAACTGGTCCAGATGGTCATTCCACCATTTTCGTATTTCTTTCTTGAAGATCCGTGATACCATGATCTAACTCTAGAATGAGACTTCAGGTCTCGACAACAGAACCATTTGTTGGTAAGAAACGAGGTCTCAGGGTTACCGCAGTAGTCTAGCACAACACGGGTTACCGCAGTAGTCTAGCACGACACGGGCATTTTTACCCTGCTCCGACGAACAAAGTGTCTCACCCGAGGCGTGCCGTGACCTTACTAAGGCTGGGGTTGGGTCGGGTATCGATCAAGCATGGTAGATACACAAACCATACATAACTTAAGTACTTTGATTAGGTGTAAATACCAGACAGATAACAATACTCATGAACTTGATCAGAATGATAAGCAAAAATTCAAAATAGTCGTGTATCCCACTAAACCATAACACAAGACATAACTCAGAACAACAACCTTATATTAGAAAGTGATGCATTAACATCAAAAGACTATTACAACACTCCTCAGAGCGTGCATGGTAGAACTGACTATAATCAAATTACAAGGTATAGAACAGAATGGAACAGAGAGCTCTCCTACGGCTCTTGCTCCCTGATCCCTACTGGGTCAACCTCCTCTTTCCGCTAATCGGCTGCCTATTTTTCCCATCGCCAGTGCGACTGACAATTCTTCCTTCTTTTTCGCTCGGCTGTTTGCTGCTTTCCTTGATTGCTGGGAGTCCCACTGATTGTCTTCTGTCGCTTCCCTTTGCCATCTGTATCTACTTCTGCAACAGCCGTGCCACTTTCCCTTCACCTCTTCGCAACCATGACAACTCTTTGTCTACTGTGGTTGCACTCTGTCACCTGTTCTCCACAACACAAAAATGTTTAATTTCAAAGTAAGGGCCCCAACATGTTGCCAGCAAGATGACCCTAGAGAAGTTGAAACAAAATTTCATGACAGATATTCATATAATTTTACAGCGAACAATGGGTACTTGGAAAGATAGAGAAATGATTTTTGAAGTCGAGTGTAGGAAGCCAAGTGCACAAATGATAGCCTATTATATTTTAATTCTTATATTCATTTTGTATGGTTAGTATTTTTGACGTTGACATTACACATATATGAGGTGCAGTTGGCTATCAGTTTAATTGTGAACCAAATTTTGGCCGTATTCACTGAAGGTGAAATAAATGAAATGTCTACTCATTTCTTTGATTTCGTGGATGGAACTCTATTGTTTCCAATAAAAATACCAAGGTCTGCATATTCCAAAGAAACGAAGGTTGCATAAAATTTTCAAATATGTTCATTTAATCTGGTTCCCACCCTTGATTTTATTATAGATATCAACTATAACTTTAATTGGCATTGGTGGTTTTAATTAAATATTTAAATAACATTGCTACAATTTGTTGATTCAATGGTGTCTTGGATTGAGTTTTCTTTCTCAGGCAAGGAGGATTTTGATCTGTAAGATATACAAAGCAATAGAGGAGAGGAAAACCAATTGTGATGGAGTACTGAAAAGTGGTTTACTGGCAAGAGTATTAGATGAAGAAGAAAACCTTTTGGAAGAAATTATCGTTGATTTCATCATTTCTTTACTTTTAAGTGGTAATGGAACTACAATCAAGATGATGTTATTCGCCGTACATTTTCCTACAGGTTGTCCTAAAGCTTTGGAGCAGTTGAGAGTGAATATAAATTTCAACCTGAATTATGGCTATTCAGGTTACAAGATCGATAATTTCGTAAGATAAATCACATGCTAATAATATTCTCTTGACTTGTGTAGCAATGGATTGATACAGGTTGAGTATGATTCATTGAGAATAAAATGAACAAAGAAGGAAATACTGACGTGGGATGATTACAAGTAAATGTCATTTACTGGATGTGTGAGTACATATTCCACCAAATTCTCAATTGAAGTCTTCTATATAATTGTAAAAGTTTGATTACGAAAATATGATATCGAATATTTCGCCCTGGTTATTAGTTATTGCTATACTTATAACTATAAGTGAAAAATTATAACAAATCCATTCTACGTTTGGATTGGTTAAGTGATTTTTCTATCGTGGGTTTACCATAAATTTTGAATATTTTATAGATCTTAAATCTTTCATTAAAATTTTTTTTTTTTTTTTTGAGTTTTATAAGTGGGTTTACCATAAATTTTGACTTCTTTATACATCTTAAATCTTTCATTGAAGAAAATATTTTTCTTTTTTAGTTTATAACGCTTAGATGATAATGACACATAAAAAATATTATGGACATATCTGATTAGAAATTACTCTTAATTAGATATACGAATTTGGATTAAATAAAACACGTTTTCTAAGAAATATTGTAAGCTCCAAGGTTTATATAATTGAAAGCTTATGAAGTCAATAGCCTATGGAATAATTTTTGTCAAATCTTGATAATTCAGTGAATATTGTCTTTATTAAAAATATTTATGTGTGTAACAAAAAACATTTCTTTATAGGTAAGAGAGGCATTATTACCAAGATTTATACATCATTTTTTTTCTTTTGTTTTAAGGGAAAACTTACTCTACAAAATCATAATAATAAAACCCTTATATTACTATATAAAATATAATATAAAATGTTAGAAAAATTAATAAAACATAATGAATATTATTACATCATATTCTATCTTTCACCATTTTCTATATATTTAAGTAAAAAATATTTTATGAAATAATCTAATAATTATTCTATCATTTTCTACATAAAGCTTACTTCATAAAATAATCTTATAGTTAATCCAACATGTTTTGTATTTACTACTCTTCCATATTAGATGTGCTTTAATTTATTTAATTTGAATGATTTTAAGGTCACAACAAGCCAAATACCAAATTGGTGTATGAGAACCCCTAGTTTGTGGGACAAGGGTGTATGAGACCCCCTTGTTTGTGAGACAAGGGACCGACCTCCGCGCATCGATTTGATTGCTAAGTCTAAAAACAGATACATACTCTACCCCCTCTTAAGAGGAAACACATGCTCTTAACCATTAGGTTGACCTCTTAAAGAAAACACATTCTCTTAACTATTAGACCCACTCAAGTTGCATATATATATATATATATATATATATATATATAATTTTTTTGATTAATAGAAAAAGTTTTGTAAAATAAAAGTTTAGATTGAAGGACAAGGGTGTATGAGACCCCCTTGTTTGTGAGACAAGGGTGTTGGGTGTGGAGCCTGATTATCTTGTTTACTTTGTATCACAACATTGGATCCCTATACCTTAAATGGGGTGGCAACGCCGCCCATAAATTAATCGTTGCCGTGGGGGGTCTAGGGGGGGAAACAACGACTTTATGGAGCCCCCCCCCGGCAGGGGGTTTTGGGGGCAGCGCCCTCGAAGCTAAAAACAGATGTAAAATTACCTTGTAAAAGTATAGTAATTTCTAGTCAATCTGGGCCATTCATTAGGCAAATGATATGACGGTAGAAGTTATGTTTAGTTTAGGGTTTTTTGCCCTAGAAGGCAACCCCTCGCTTTTATGAGGGTATTGTATCGTGGCTGTGTATTGTGTGTGTATTCTCAGAGTGAGAAACAGAGAGGGAGAATATGAGAGAGAACAAAGGATATTACAACGGATATGCTGTAGGTTTTGTCTCTTCATTTTGCTGGATAATAGAAAGGAAGGAATGGTTGTTCGGGGTGGACGTAGCCCAAACTGGGTGAACCACGTATATCTGTGTCTATCTGGTTTTATGTGTTTTGCGTGCTTGTATTTTCCACATATTTTATGTGTTTCATTGCTCTGTAATATATAATTTTCTAACAACTGGTATCAGAGCCGAAGGTATATTTGGCTGATAAACTAGCAGGAAAGAAGGGGTCCTGGTTCGAGTGGGAGCAATGGTGGAATATGGTAAGTTTAGGGTCGAGAAATTTAATGGCCAAAACTTCCCGCTATGGAAGATGCAGATGGAATATTATCTGTATCAGAAAAATCTGTACCTACCATTGAGCGGAAAAACAAAGAAGCTGATGGCCATGAAAGACGCGGAATGGAAAATTCTCGATAGAAAGGCACTCGAAACAGTATGGTTGTGCCTTGCGACGTCAGTTGCCTTCAATATTTCGAAAGAAACAACAATAGAGGATTTGATGCAGACGTTGGCGAAACTATATGAAAAACCCTCGGCCTCGAATAAGGTATTTCTTATGAAACGACCATTTAATATGAAGATGTCGGAAGGTGGATCTGTTGCAGACCATTTAAATGATTTTAATACAGTTACCAGTTAGTTAATTTCTGTAGGGGTAAAATTTGATGATGAAGTTAGAGCTCTGTTATTCTTGTGCTCATTTTCAGAGAGTTGGAATGGTTTAGTAATGGCCATTAGTAACTCTGTCTTTGGATCTAGTACTTTAAAGTTTGATGATGTTGTCAGTGCTATCCTTAGCGAGGAAATGCGACGGAAAAGCTCTGGTGAGACATCGGGTAATGCTTTGAGTGCAGATTCTAGGGGAAGAAGAATGGAAAGAGGAAAGAGCTCGGGTTATCGCAATAAATCAAGGAAAGGCAGAACCAAGTCCAGATCAGAGATAGTGTACTGGAAATGCGAAAAGAAAGGACACCTAAAGAAATACTGTAGATCTCGGAAGGGAAAAGAAGGAGACACACAACAAGAAAACAATCATGAAGAAAATGTGATAGGTGATGTGTTACAAGATGCTTTGATTCTTTCTTTTGAAAATGTTACTGATTCTTGGGTTGTATATTCAGGGGCTTCATTCCATGCCACACCTGATAAGAAATATTTTCATGACTATGTTCAAGGAGATTTTGGACAAGTTCGTTTGGGTGATGATAAACCCTGTAAAATTGTTGGAATGGGTAAGGTTCTTGTAAAACAACAAAATGGAAACCAATGGCTACTAAAGGAGGTAAGGCATGTTCCAAATCTGAAGAAAAATCTGACTTCAACAGGGAAGTTAGGTAGTGAAGGTTGTGTAACAACATTCACAGATAAAACTTGGAAGGTCACCAAAGGAGCCCTGGTAATAGCAAAAGGCGAAAATGTTGGTACATTGTATTTATGCAATGGTATTTCTAACTCTGTTAATGCTTTAACTTCCAAAGGAGTAGATGCAGCATTATGGCATCATAGGCTCAGACACATGAGTGAGAAGGGGATGAAGATTCTTCACTCAATAAATTTGTTGCCAGGTTTGAAGAATGTTGATTTGGATTTATGTGAAAATTGCATTTATGGAAAACAAAAGAGAGTCAGATTTCTCAGAGTTGGGAAAGAAAAGAAGAGCGAAAAATTGGAGCTTGTGCATACAGATGTATGGGGACCTGCTCAGGTATCATCTCTTGGTGGCTCTCGTTATTATGTTACTTTTATTGATGATGCAACTAGAAAAACATGGATTTATTGTATTCAGAATAAATCTGATGTATTCGATACTTTCAAGAAATGGAAAGCTTTGGTTGAGATTGAGACAGGAAAGAAGTTGAAGTGTCTCAGATCAGACAATGGAGGTGAATATTGCAGCAAAGAGTTTGATAGGTACTGTTCATAGCATGGAATTCGTAGAGAGAAGACAGTTCCAAGAACACCACAAGAAAATGGTGTGTCAGAAAGGATGAACATAACAATCATGGAGCGTGCAAGGTGCATGAGATTGCATGTGGGATTGCCTTTACAATTTTGGGCAGATGCTGTAGATACTGTTGTTTATCTAATAAACAGAGGGCCTTCAAGTTCCTTGGATGGTGGTATTCCAGAGGAAGCATGGACAGGTAAAAAGGTAAACTACTTTTTTTTAAAGCCTTTTGGTTGTGAGGCCTTTGTCCATATTAATAAAGAAAATAGAACAAAGCTTGAGGAAAAATCAAAGAAATGTACCTTTATTGGATATGGTGCTAATGATTTTGGTTATCGCTTATAGGATTATGAAAATCACAAAATCATTAGGAGCAGAGATGTAATATTCAATGAAAAGGTCTTGTATAAGAATCAGTTGCAGGAAAAGAAACAGGAAAAAGAAAGCAAGGAATACATAGTTCTTGATGAGATAACTGAAAAAGTAAAGGTGCCTGAAAATAATAATAATCAACAACCACAACAACAATATCCACCACAACAACAACATGCACCTCAAACACCTGAAAGTGGTGTTAGAATATCTACCAAGATAAGTAGACCCCCTGAACGATACTCTCCTTCATTATATTATTTATTGCTGACTGATTCTGGTGAACCTAAATTTTATGAAGAAGCAATGCAGGTTGAAAGCAGGAAGAAGTGGGAGCTAGCCATGGAAGAAGAGATGGACTCCTTAATGCATAACCAGACTTGGGACTTAGTCAGATTGCCTGCAGGTAAAACTGCATTGCAAAATAAATGGGTTTACAGGCTGAAGGAAGAAGATGGAGGAAAACAGAGGCACAAAGCTAGACTTGTGGTGAAGGGGTTTGCACAGAAGAAAGGTATTGATTTTTATGAAATATTTTCTCCTGTTGTTAAAATGAATTCAATCAGAACTATTTTAAGTCTTGTAGCAGCGGAAGATTTACATCTTGAACAGTTAGATGTAAATACAACATTTCTCCATGGAGATTTGGAGGAAGAGATATACATGCAGCAACCAGAAGGATATGAGGTAAAAGGGAAAGAAAAATTGGTGTGCAAGTTAAAGAAGAGCTTGTATGGCTTAAAACAGGCTCCAAGGCAGTGGTATCTAAAATTTGACAAGTTTATGTCCGAACAAGGTTATACTAGATGTCACTCTGATCATTGTGTTTATCTGAAAAGGAAAAATGATGGCAGCTATATTATATTGTTATTGTATGTAGATGACATGCTTGTTGCAGGGTCTAACATGCAGGAAATAAATGTGCTCAAAATAAAATTTGCAAATTCATTTGCAATGAAGGATTTGGGAGCTGCAAAACAAATCCTTGGTATGAGGATAACTAGAGACAGGAAAAATCGCAAATTAACATTGTCTCAAAATGAGTACATAGAAAAGGTGTTGAAAAGATTTAATATGCAGAATGCAAAACCAGTTAGTACACCTTTTGCTAGCCATTTCAAACTTAGTAAGGATATGTGCCCCAAGACCCACGAAGAAATGGAATATATGTCTAAAGTTCCATATGCATCAGCAGTTGGAAGCTTAATGTATGCAATGGTCTACACAAGGCCTGATATTGCACATGCAGTGGGAGTTGTAAGCAGGTACATGAACAATCTAGGAAACGAACATTGGATGGCAGTAAAATGGATTCTCAAATATTTGAGAGGTACCACAAATAAAGCATTATGCTTTGGTGGTTCAAACATTGCTCTACGTGGATATGTTGATGCAGATATGGCAGGTGACAAAGATAACAGGAGGAGAAATACAGGATATGTATTTACTGTAGGTGGAACAGCTATCCGTTGGGTTTCAAAAATCCAAAGTATTGTTGCACTTTCAACAATAGAAGCAGAGTATGTTGCTGCTACAGAGGCTAGTAAAGAAATGATTTGGTTACAAAGGTTTATGGATGAATTGGGTAAGAAGTATGATATGGGCACGCTATACAGTGATAGCCAAAGTGCCATTCATCTTGCAAAGAATTTAGCATTTCATTCTAGGATTGAACACATACATCTCAAGTACCATTTCATACAGTCAGTATTGGAAGATGGAGAGTTGAAGCTGGAAAAGATACACACTAGCCAAAATCCTGTAGATATGCTAACAAAATTTGTAACCAGGGAGAAACTGAGAACGTGCTCAGTTTCAATTGGTCTTCAAGGATGACGATGAAGATGAGAAACAACCAGGTCCAAAGAGGAGTCATTGTCCAGAAAATGAAGCAGCGATGGAGTTGCTACAATCAGTCTCAAAGTGGGAGATTATTGGGTGTGGAGCTTGATTATCTTGTTTACTTTGTATCACAGCATTGGACCCCTGTACCTTAAATGGGGCGGCAACGCCGCCCGTAAATTAATCGTTGCCGTGGGGGGTCCAGGGGGGGGCGAAAACGACTTTATGGAGCTCCCCCCCTGGCGGGGGGTTTCGGGGGCAACGCCCCCGAAGCTAAAAACAGATGTAAAATTTCCTTGTAAAAGTATAGTAATTTCTAGTCAATCTGGGCCGTTCATTAGGCAAATGATCTGACAGTAGAAGTTATGTTTAGTTTAGGGTTTTTTTCCCTAGGAGGCAACCCCTCGCTTTTATGAGGGTATTGTATTGTGGCTGTGTATTGTGTGTGTATTCTCGGAGCGAGAAACATAGAGGGAGACTGTGAGAGAGAACAAATGATATTACAGCGGATTTGCTGTAGGTTTTGTCTCTTCATTTTGCTGGATAATAGAAAGGAAGGACTGGCTGTTTGGGGTGGACGTAGCCCAAAATGGGTGAACCACGTATATCTGTGTCTCTCTGGTTTTATGTGTTTTGTGTGCTTGTATTTTCCGCATATTTTATGTGTTTCATTGCTCTGTAATATTTAATTTTCTAACAAAGGGACCCATCTCCGACCCACCTCCGCGCAACGATTTGACTGCTAAGTCTAAAAATGGATACATACTCTACCCCCTCTTAAGAGGAAACACATGCTTTTAACCATTAGGTGGACCTCTTAAAGGAAACACATTCTCTTAACTATTAGGCCCACTCAAGTTGTTTATATATATATATAATTTTTCGATTAATAGAAAAAGATTTATAAAATAAAAGTTTAGATTGAAGGAGACCTCGATAATCCAAAACACTCAACATTTGAGTTTTATTTTTTATTTTTGCTTTAACCTTGAATGACATAAAAAATTCCATGTCCAATTTACTTACGTTCAACATTTGAGTTTTTTTTTTTTTTTTGCTTTAACCTTGAATGGCATACAAAATCCATGTCCAATTTACTTTCTATACAAATTTGCAAAGTAGAGCTAAAAAATCACCATTAGGAGATCAATTTTTTTTTAAACAAAACTTTGTTGTTCTTCTTCAAAGAGCTATCCAAACACCCAACATAGTTCTTACACTACCAAATGGCTTTCCTTGCATGTTTGTCACTCTCATACTAGAATTTGCCTAATATGGTCTTGGATAGCATCTTTGAGGTGATCTTCCCTCCCATCAGTACACGCACAACTTGTATGCCACTTTTTTTACAGTGGGGAGGGTTCTCAAACAGAGAGTGATAACATTCCAATGCCAAAATAGATGAATCTACTATTAATAATTCCAACATGAATACCCTTAATTGGAAAACATAGAAAAATATCCTATTCAACAATGCATGGAACCTGAAAAGAATACTTTATACTTGAGTAGAAGCTTTGTTTATGTTTAAGTACATAGAAATCATTTCCTCACTAAATATTTTCATTAACATGACGAGCCTATTATTCTAGATTCAACGATTCTGCACAAGAAATGTTACCGATATTTGGTCACGTAACATTGTATTGATCATGTAGGTTCACTCTGTTTGAGAGCATATTTTATTTTGGTGTCAGCACTTGCTCAAATTTCATTATGTTCAATGGCTTGCAATGATAATAAAATGTATAGTCCTTTGAATTGTGAATGTGTAAGAAGTAGCCAACCATAAATATGGTTGGGTACTCACTCAAAGTACTATTGGATTTGAGCACATTGAGGTTGCAGAGATTAAGCTCGAACTATGAAAAGGAAAAAAATCTTTAGAACCACTTCAACAATGAAAGAACAGTAGGTTGACATAATTGAATTTTGATGTTGATAAAAATATATATCTTTTGTCCTAAAATGATATCTGACTGAGATACATTGTAGAAATCTTGAATCTCGAATAAAGTTGACATATACAAATAAGGTGTGGAATCGTGGATAAGTTTCAACCATTTAAGTAGAAAATACTTCAAACACAAGTATTTCCAGTGCAAATACATATTGATGTTTAACCAAAAGACCAAATCAAGGTCTTTTGGTCAATAATTGCTAAGGATAGAGATATTTGCTAGCTCTATAGTGCATTCTTTGGCAACTACACTAAATAACCAAAAAGAGATAACTTGATACCATGGATACTCCTATCATGTCAATGATGCAATTCCTGAAAACCCCTCTTTAACTAAGATACAAATTTATACTTACACCCTTTGGAAACATTTTCCCGCACTTTCAATGTCATCATGGAAGATTAACAATTTAATGCTACTCTTTCCTACACTATTGTCTTACGGCGTTTCCTTTGCAACATCTGGTGCAATTGCTAGTTATGTGATACTTTAAAGTAGTCTAGTTAATAGATGAGATGATCTTTTTGGGGAATTTTTTCTAGTTAATTTTACTCAAAGTTCTGTATAGATTTTTAAAATTCATAAGTTGAAGTTGTTTAATTTGTAAAAATTGAGTGTGTCACAGATCCATTTATGCATGCAAAAACATTTATAAAAAACAAAATATTATAATGTTGTTACAAATTGTATTGCTAGATTATAGCCAAAAACAATTATTTTATCTATTAGTTAGACTACACCTATTTTAAATACAAATTGAGTAGTTCTAATGGTTAAGAACATACCCAAGACATTGCATTTATATTTAAGTATATAGCTTCCTAAGAAATGAGATAATCTAATAAAATTCAATGAACCACAGGTTTTACATGTTCAATTGTAAATAGTGTTTTTTCATTCAATTGTAAATGATAAAGAGTTTATTCATGTAATGGGAAGAATTAACATTTTTTCATATCTATGGAAGATTTGGCATCTTTACATATTTATCCAAATTTTTATTTTCAATGTAAAGCAAAAATTGTCTCCACAATTTTTTATTTTCAAGTAAAAGCAATAATTATCTCCACTAAAAAATAATATATATATATATATATATATATATAACAATTATTTTTATTTCAAAAATAAAACAGCAGAATGTAGAATCTATCTGCTGGCTTCGCAAATGAATCTGCTTCTTCTTGTATAAGACTCAACATAGTTTTAGTTTTGTTATATAGATATGCCAGATCAATGCAATATCTATAAACAATATCAATATAACTGAATTTTAAAATTCTGAAATTTGGAGAAATAGTTTTCTACCCGCAATGTTGTGAATTAAGAAGGATTCCCATGTTGTGAATTAAGAAGGAAATCAATAATTAACCGAGCTTATCCTTGTATCAGAATCTCTCCGGTTAAAACAAAAATCACAATAGAATAGAAACGAAATTCCTTTTTAATGGATCTGCTAGAGTAGATTGAAACCATACAGATTTTTTTGGGTTTGTTGTGGCTAATCAACCACCAAAAATGAGACTGTTGTGGCTCTACTACCATATTTAGCAAGGGAAATCTTTGATCACTTTATATTTGATTTTCAAAATTGGTGAAGAAAGAGAGGAAGGAAAAATATCCATCTTAAAATTGATTTTTAAATCTGGTAAAAAATAAAGAAAAGGTAATTTGGAGAAATATTTTAGAAATTATGGAATAAATTGATTTTATGTGAAATGTTCTTTTTCTTAGATGTATTATTCTGTCTCTTTTTTTAATTAAGAGAAAATAAAAACAGTGTAAAAGAAAATGTTACACTTGGTACAATTCACTTTTTCTATGTAGAAGTTCATGATCTCATAAACAACTTCCAAGAATGCAGACTCACTCCATCCAGAAAAAATAGCTTAATTTGTAATTATATTAAAGCTTGTTAACAAAAACATTATCTAGTGCCATTACAACTGCGTGTTAACAAAAACATTAGAATAAAATACTTTACATTGAATATGTATTGTAAAAAGAACTAGAATAAATTAATTATCTAACAAATTCATGAAATGGTTTTTTTTTGCATTTTTTCTGGTTAATTTTTACTCACAATTATGTATTGAGTTTTGATATTTCAAATTGGAAACCTGCTCCCAAATTAGTTGGTTGATCTACTTTAAAATAATGTTCCTTCACTGTTGCAGATTCGAAGCGTGTTGCCAAATAAGTTGGATGATATTGATTTTCTGATTTTCTAAATTTCTACTATTGGCGAAGCCTCAAAGTAAGCTTTACTTAAGGTATTTCCACTGTTGATGATGATTGTTGATTGGAAAAGAGTGGGTTCTCTAATGGTCTTTACTCTGATTGTCAACATTTAGAGATGGTGAAGCACATCTTTTGGGAGTGCCATCAGTGAGTTTTTGGAAATACATTCGAGGCCACTATTCAATTCTCTTTAAAGGCAAGATTGACTAGCATGTCACTTTGTTTGGTGATTGCAATTATCTTGTTCATTCCTCCTCTAAGGGATCTAACAATGTTTGTGAATTTTACCATATTGTCCTCTAGAAGATAAGGTGTAAGTCTGTCTTGCAGTACGAGCTCTTTGTCTATTTTGTGCCAAGTGGCATAATGAGGTACATTGTCATTTATTAGCTAAGGGTGCCTTGTTTATTAAGGATAGCTTTGGACTCCATAGAATATTCAAATTTTATCTTAGAGGTAGTAGCATTAGGAAAGATGTTGCTTAAGGTCCATTGTATATAGTATATACCTTTCCACCTTTTGATTTGATGTTTAGAAAATTTTCAAAAAATAATATACTTTTAATGTGCTTAGTTTTCTATGGTATGATATTTCAAAATTTATGCTCAAATTATCCCAGTGGAAGATGTTTTCAATCAGCATCTCAAATACAATAACGAGATTCGAATGTCAACATAAAAGCATAAATTCTGAAATAAAATGCCTTGTAGTTAGGTATTACTTGATATTGTGTGGGACAATATGCTCTTAAAGAGTGAATTGATTTTCTTGAGCTTTGATGCAATTATTACATATCAATCTCCTTATACCTAAAATGTAGTGCTCAAATTGAAAGTAATATCCATTGCAATTTCATAATTTATATGAGATAGAAGTAATCAATCACTCTACAAAACCCCTAGAGTTCGGTGATAGAATATGGCTATCAACAATTTTCCCATGCAACTAAAACTGGCATTGCCAACACCACTTTGATGTTCATAAGCTCCTCACATGTAATCAAAATTCGATGGTTTCAACTCATTATTCCATGCTTCAACTAACTTACCATATCTACACTCACTCAAATAATGCTTCAACTAACTTACCATATCTACACTCACTCAAATAATGTAAGATGGTCCGTGAAAAGAATAACTCTTATTATTAATCATTAGAAACTCTATAGTACCTTAACATAAGATCATATAGAAAAAAAATTCCATTATTTATTATAAAATTTTTATAACCTCTCAATATGAAATTCTAAAAAAATAAGACATGAACCTCAAAATAAGAAATGAACTTAACTAAAAAATACAAACTTAGCATTTAATCACAGCTTTTAGTGATAAAAAACTAATGCTTATGATATGCATGCATCAGTTGTATTTTTACGCCGATAGGCGTAACCCCCTGTCGGAGGTGGGCTCTTTCGTGATTATGGTAATTAATCTTTTCAATCTCATGGTCTAGATTGAAAGATGCTGGCATATTCTGGTCGTCGCCAGTGAATCAATGGATGAAATTCAAAACGGTAACTTCCTTGCATATCTAAATCAGGGGTTTAAACCATACTTAAATTAATTTTTTACAAAACATGTTTAAAAATTTACTGCGCCTTTTATTGACCGCCACCTATCTAATTAAGAAATCCTCCCATCCCATAACCACCACGTTGACAGCATTCTCGGACGTGTGGAGATTGGCACGTTGCTTGTCTGCTTGTCTGCTTGTGTGCTCGTAGACATGTGGCGATCGGGAATTTAACATGACATGAGAAGCACGCGAGTGGGAGGAGAAGCGTTGAAGCGTTCCAACGTAGCAGTGGAGTGGGAGGAGAAGCGTTCGGCAACGTGGAGAAAATTGTGAAACTGAAACAAAGAGCGTACGTGGGCGAGAGCAGGTGAGCGGCTTGTTAATGAAGGCGGATGGAATTGAAGGCTGGCAACCGTTACAAAAAGCGTGGGGCATCGTTTGGGGAAACAGTACTCGCAATCGTAACGCAGCCTACATTGTCAGTTGAACTTCTCCACGATAAAAAAAAAAATCATCAGAAAAGGCCATTTCCATTGTAGCTTATGGAGCATTCTCTCTGAGATATCTACACTTCTTGCAGTGTGACCTACTCTGACCAACAGCGCGAGTCCTTCATTTTGCCTGCAAAACTGGAGGATCATTGCCAACACCTTCTATGAAGTGGAAGCGGATAATGCCACTCTGCGAACAATAGGCCCCGTGCTTCCACCCGAGGCTTTCAAAGAGTGGCCCCGTAGAATCACCCCTGCGCTCTAACTCAGACGAGTGCTTGGACTGGCTCGACACGCAGGTTGTGGTAGCGAGAATTCAATTTCGAGCGCTCAGAGTGAGGAAGTGGCAATGGGTGTGAAGTTCATTTGGGTTCTGCGAACAGCATGCATTCTGGATTTGTCTCCCACTGCGGACGGAACGCCGTGTTGGAGACCATTGCGTGGCCACAGCACTTCAACTCTAAATTTGGGGTGGAGGCTCCGCAGAGAGTCGAACAGAAGCGGCTGGTCACTAGAGAGGACATGGACGTGGAAAGAATCGTGAAAATGTTAATGGGAAAAAATATGGCAGGAAATTCAGAAGAAGAGTGAGGGAATTGAAAGTCGCTGCAACTGTTTCGACCTTTTTGTGTTTGAAATCATGTCTCTACCAATGCGGTGTAAAAAATTAATTGAATGAGGACAATAATATTCTAAGATGGGTGATGGGTGTTTTTGTTTCGCAGGTATTTCATGAAGGTCGTTAGCATCGCACCTTCTAGGTTAGTATTGTCGTTACCTCGTTTCATTACTCGCTAATTCTGATATTAGAACCACTGCTATATTTATATGGTGCCACGTTTATGGAATTAATTGCTCATTGCATTATTTCTCTGCTACAGGTATCGCATTCTACTTTCTATCAATTCTTGTCCCGTTATTTAGCTGTTTTTCACTAGGCTCTATATCCGTTGCCTTGTTGACATCGAAACGTAGGTTATTTTTGTAAATCATTACCCCATATACTGATTTCCGCGTTGAAAGTCTCGGTGTACTTGATCTGAATATTAACAACCTTATTATAATTTGGTAACGGTCACCCTAAACATTTCAATCGTTAGTGTTGTGAGTAAATGCTATTCGCCTTAATTTTGAAGTTATTAACTTCATAAACGGGAAAAATTTGTAGTGCGTAATTTCTTCTAATTATTGTTTTAAATCTGTTTAAATTTAGAGCTTCTATGGAATTATTGGTTCATTAATTGGCAGGGGCTGTATATACCTCTGGATAATGTATTTGGTTAAATGGATATATATTGCCTGGCCCATTAATGGATCGATAGCTGCCATTTATGAAACCTGCAGGAGCCGTATTTATATGTCCAACTAAGAAAAGTTGATGAGGAAGGTATTACCTTATTGCTTAATGGTTACTGGTTCGTCCAATGAATATGACTCTTATCCCAAGGTCGAAAAACTGTTCCTCGCAAAGTCATTTTAGTCATAAAAATTAATAAAATTAATATATTTTGTTGAAAAGAATTCGGCTATACGATTCGTATACCGAATAGTTCGACAAAATTCGATCCGGTGGTTAACATAATATATATGAAATAAAT
The DNA here is from genome assembly GCA_034641835.2 of Pinus albicaulis. NCBI lineage: Eukaryota > Viridiplantae > Streptophyta > Pinopsida > Pinales > Pinaceae > Pinus > Pinus albicaulis. The sequence goes on along the minus strand of MU968493.1, from coordinate 2,481,577 downwards.
TCTTTAGTTCACACTGATGGTTGATTCGCTGGGCATTACGTACTATCAAACACAAATAGCTGCAGGAGGGTATGCATGCAGAATAAAATGAGAAATTTAAGTTTCATTCTTAGGAGACCTACGAGTTATTTAAATTCTATAGGTTAGAATTCCAGATTAAGTACATTAAGTGGGTGGATATATGAGTAATAACAATTTTTATCTTACCAGAAGTACTAAGTGCCTACGACTGATTTCAAAAGTATGTCATAAGACAGCGTTATTAGCATTGATGCTAAAAGTGAATCTTATTTTTTTTCTCATAGATTTTTTCTTATAGTGATCCCAACTATAATTCCGCCTGCATGCCGAAGAAAACGAAATAGAAGTAATTGCGAAATTAGAAATTTCTTTTGTTTATTTTAAAAGTTTAAACTTCAAAAATAGCAAGAGTGAATAAAAACATGAAAGAAATAATTGTTGAAAAATAGGTTAATTTTTTTTAGAAAGTGATTGATTTTTTTTATTAAGAAACGTAAGTTATTTTTGTAAATCATTACCCCATATACTGATTTCCGCGTTGAAAGTCTCGGTGTGCTTGATCTGAATATTAACAACCTAATTATAATTTGGTAACGGTCACCCTAAACATTTCAATCGTTAGTGTTGTGAGTAAACGCTATTCGCCTTAATTTTGAAGTTATTAACTTCATAAACGGGAAAACTTTGTAGTGCGTAATTTCTTCTAATTATTGTTTTAAATCTGTTTTACACTCCTGTGAATCTGAGTTATATGTATTCTTAAAAAATCTGTTTTACACTTTGAATCTGAGTTATATGTATTCTTTAAAGATTTGGAGATTTAAGAGAGTTACAATTAAAATGAATATAAAAAGGTTTTTATTTCTACCGAGCGCAGGGGTTAAATTTGACTAGCTCCCCTACTTATTAGTGAAATTTTTTATAACTTTTATTTTTAAATTATCCATAGTATGAAATTTAATATTTATTTTTATTAGTTTTATTTAATTTTTTAAAATTATATTCATTTCTTATTGTATGAATTTTAATAATTATTTTTATGAGTTTTATTTAACTTTTTCAAATTATATTCATAAGCTTTCCTTAATGAATTTAAGAGTTAAGATGGATCTAGAATTCTAAGAGAAACTTCCAATCTTGTTAAATATATTCAAACCTTAAACTATTAACTTATTTAAAATAACTAATTTTAATCAAATTAAAACAGTTAAATCCTATTTCAAAACCATAATATAATTTTATACAATTATCTAAAATTTTAGATATTCAATAGAAGTACCGATAATTGTAAAAACTATATGCTCACTACTAATCCAACATAAATAAGTAAATCAAGTAAATCTCACTATGACATGCATCTTTTTCTCTCACACAAATCTTTCCCACCATCAACAGGGAAACCTGAATTGAGCCTTAATATTAATATTAATATTAATTAATTTGAATAAGAATACAAATGTTATTTTTAATATTATTAATATTAATAATAATAAATCATATTACCAACATTTAGTATTAACAATAATGTTAACCAATTTTAATTTACAATATTATTTATTATTATTATTTTAATTTATTAATATTATTATTATTATTTATATGAAATAATAATATTAAATATTAATATTTTTAATATTAAATAATAATATCAATTTTAATTTTAATACTAATATTAATCATTCATGTTAATATTGTTAATACAAATAATAATATTAATATTACTTTTAATATTATTAATTTTTATAAATATTAATTTTAATAACATTAAAGAATATTATTATGATAAATAATCATGATCACATTGTGGAAATAATAAAAATGACATTAATAACATTAACATTTTAATATACACTAAAAATAATATTAATAATTAGTATTTAAATAATGATGATTATGATTTGTACTAAAAACTAAATTAATAATGAAAATAAAATTTTAATTATTATTAAAAACAATATTATTAGTAACATTATTATTAATAATAACAATATTATTAAAAATATCATTAATACAATATTCACGATGTCTATTTAAAATTAATGTTTATAATTGTATTAATAACAATAAGTTTCAAACATGATTAAGGTTTATTAAAATTATTAATAACATTTAAATTATAACAATAATATTAATAACATTTTATTAATAATATTAATATGATTAAATTACATTAATATTGTTAATATAAATCCTATTAATATTAATATTGATAAATAATATTAATAATGTTTATGATGATTAATATTATGAATGATATTACTATTGATACCAAAATTAAAGCTATTAATAAAAATAGTATTAACATCATTAGTGATAAATAGTGTTTTTAAAATATTGATTCCTAAAATTTGTTAATCTCTTTATTAATTATGTGAGCTTCTCATTCATTTGTATTTAAAATATTTATTCCTAGTCTTTACTATTTTTTTTTTGTTTTTTATAGGTATCTCTTGGCCTTGTTGATCTCTTATGTTCTTAATATTTTTCCCTTAGGTTCCCCAAATATTGGGGTTTAAATATTAGTCCTAGATTTTAATACTAATGCATGGTCCAATTTCGCATTATGAAAAACACTGACACAATATGAAAATCAACCATGGGAAACCATTCTTAATTAGCATTAGCCATAGTCGATCAATGTCATTCATGATCAAATGTTACATTCTGAAAAATATTGTCCCAATATGAAAAGTACCCATGGCCAACCATGGTCATAGTTGGTCCAACGTCGGCTAATAATATTAACAATCAGTAAGGTTGATTGATCACTTGCGGTTTATAATTTGTTGGGTAATGGTTTTCCCTTGGGTTCACCAATTCCTTTGGTTTATAATATTAAAACCTTGGGTTTATTATTTCTTTTGGTTTATAATATGAATAATCGACCAATGTCATCCATGATCAAATGTCACATTCTGACAAATATTGTCTCAATATGAAAATCACTCATGGCCAACCATGGTCATAGTTGGTCGAACGTCGCATTGTGACAACAATTGTCTCAATGTTTAAATCAATTCCCTTGGGTTCACCAATTCCTTTGGTTTATAATATTAAACCCTGGGGTTTATTAGTTGGCCCAACGTCGCATTGCGACAACAATTGTCTCAATGTTTAAATCAATTCCCTTGGGTTCACCAATTCCTTTGGTTTATAATATTAAACCCTTGTATTTATTAGTTCTTTATGGGTTCACACACTTGGACAAGGGTTAATGCGACGTTCACAAGGTTTTTGGGTTCACACACTTGGACAAGGGTTAATGCGAACGCCACATTGTGACAACAATTGTCTCAATGTTTAAATCAATTCCCTTGGGTTCACTAATTCCTTTGGTTTATAATATTAAACCATTTGGTTTATTAGTTGGCCCAACGTCGCATTGCGACAACAATTTTCTCAATGTTTAAATCAATTCCCTTGGGTTCACCAATTCCTTTGGTTTATAATATTAAACCCTTGGGTTTATTAGTTCTTTTGGTTTATAATATGAATAATCGATTAATGTCATCCATCATCAAATTGTCTGAATATGAAATCAGCCATGGCCAACCATGGTCATACTTTTTCCAACGTCGCATTGTGACAACAATTGTCTCAATGTTTAAATGAATTCCCTTGGGTTCACCGATTCCTTTGGTTTATAATTTGTTGGGTAATGGTTTTCCCTTGGGTTCACCAACTCCTTTGGTTTATAATATTAAACCCTTGGGTTTATTAGTTCTTTTGGTTTATAATATAAATAATCGATCAATGTCATCCATGATCAAATGTCACATTCTGACAAACATTGTCTCAATATGAAAATCACCCATGGCCAACCATGGTCATAGTTGGTTGAACATTGCATTGTGACAACAATTGTCTTAATGTTTAAATCAATTCCCTTGGGTTCACCAATTCCTTTGTTTTATAATTTGTTGGGTAATGGTTTTCCCTTGGGTTAACCAATTCCTTTGGTTTAAATCAATCCCCTTGGGTTCACCAATTCCATTGGTTTATAATATTAAATGCTGGGGTTTATTAGTTCTTTTGGTTTATAATATGAATAATCGATCAATGTCATCCATGATCAAATGTCTCATTATGAGAACAATTGTCTTAATGTTTAAATCAATCCCCTTGGGTTCACCAATTCCTTTGGTTTATAATATTAAACCCTTGGGTTTATTAGTTCTTTTGGTTTATAATATGAATAATCGGTCAATGTCATCCATCATCAAATGTCACATTGTGAGAACAATTGTCTCAATGTTTAAATCAATCCCCTTGGGTTCACCAATTCCTTTGGTTTATAATATTAAACCCTTGGGTTTATTAGTTCTTTTGGTTTATAATATGAATAATCGATCAATGTCATCCATGATCAAATGTCTCATTCCCGACAACATTATCTAGTACTGAAAATCACTCATGGCCAACCATGGTCATAGTTATCGAACGTCGCATTGTGACAACAATTGTCTCAATGTTTAAATCAATTCCCTTGAGTTCACCAATTCCTTTGGTTTATAATATTAAACCCTTGGGTTTATTAGTTGGCCCAACGTCGCATTGCGACAACAATTGTCTCAATGTTTAAATCAATTCCCTTGGGTTCACCAATTCCTTTGGTTTATAATATTAAACCCTTGTGTTTATTTGTTCTTTATGGGTTCACACACTTGCACAAGGGTTAATGCGGCGTTCACAAGGTTTTTGGGTTCACACACTTGGACAAGGGTTAATGCGAACGTCGCATTGTGACAACAATTGTCTCAATGTTTTAAATCAATTCCCTTAGGTTCACCAATTCCTTTGGTTTATAATATTAAACCCTTGGGTTTATTAGTTGGCTCAACGTTGCATTGTGACAACAATTGTCTCAATGTTTAAATCAATTCCCTTGATTCACCAAATTCCTTTGGTTTATAATATTAAACCCTTGGGTTTATTAGTTCTTTTGGTTTATAATATGAATAATCGATCAATGTCATCCATCATCAAATTGTCTGAATATGAAATCAGCCATGGCCAACCATGGTCATACTTTGTCCAACGTCGCATTGTGACAACAATTGTCTCAATGTTTAAATGAATCCCTTGGGTTCACCGATTCCTTTGGTTTATAATTTGTTGGGTAATGGTTTTCCCTTGGGTTCACCAACTCCTTTGGTTTATAATATTAAACCCTGGGTTTATTAGTTCTTTTGGTTTATAATATAAATAATCGATCAATGTCATCCATGATCAAATGTCACATTCGACAAACATTGTCTCAATATGAAAATCACCCATGGCCAACCATGGTCATAGTTGGTCGAACATCGCATTGTGACAACAATTGTCTCAATGTTTAAATCAATTCCCTTGGGTTCACCAATTCCTTTGGTTTATAATTTGTTGGGTAATGGTTTTCCTTGGGTTCACCAATTCCTTTGGTTTATAATAATAAACCCTTGTGTTTATTAGTTCTTTTTGGTTTATAATATAAATAATCGATCAATGTCATCCATGTTTAAATCAATTCCCTTGGGTTCACCAATTCCTTTGGTTTATAATTTGTTGGGTAATGGTTTTCCCTTGGGTTCACCAATTCTTTTGGTTTATAATATTAAACCCTTGGGTTTGTTAGTTCTTTTTGGTTTATAATATGAATAATGACAACAATTGTCTCAATGTTTAAATGAATTCCCTTAGGTTCACCAATTCCTTTGGTTTATAATATTAAACCCTTGGGTTTATTATTTCTTTTGGTTTATAATATAAATAATCGATCAACGTCATCCGGGGTTTGTTAATTACTTAGATTTTTTCGGTTTAAAATATTAATTCTTAGCGTTTATTAATCTTTATTGTTTATAATATTCATCTCAGGGTAGGTTTATGATATTTATCCGTTGGGTTCATTAATTCTTTTCTTTATAATATTAAACCCTTGGGTTGATTAGTTCTTTTTGGTTTATTAATCTCTTGTGTTTTTATTTTTGATCCCTTATGTTTATAATATTTATCCCTTGGGTTCACCAATTCCTATGGTTTATAATATTTAAACCTTTGGTTTATGATGACATTGGGTTTGTATTATTAATTATCCCTTGGGTTTATTAATATCTTCACTTTAAAATATTAATTGTTAGGGTTTATTAATGCTTAGGTTTTTTGTTTTTAAATTTTTGTTTCATATGGTTTATTACTCTCTTGAGTTTAATAATGATTATTAGTAATATTATAATATTATAATAATATTATTAATATATTATTGGATTTCTACGTTTATTAATAATATAACCATCTATGATATTAATATATGAATAAATATTAAAATATTAAATATTATTTTTATAATTTTTATATTAATAAATATTATTATTATATATTATATATATTTCAAGATATTTATAGTATGTATATAGTTAATATTAATAATATATTAATAAATATTTTTAATATATATTATTAATACTTATTATAATATAAAAAATATATATAATATATTTTTGTATATATTAATAATATTATAAAATTACTAATATTCATTATAAATAAATATTCAAATATTTATTAATAATGATTATTTCTAATATTATAATATTATTAATATATATTATTAATAATATATATTAATAGTATTATAATATTTTTAATATTTATTTAGTAATATTAATAATATTATAATATTATTAATTATAATTATAAATAAATATTGAAATACTTATTAATAATGGTTATTAGTAATATTATAATATTATTAATATTATATATTATAAATAAATATTCAAATATTTATTAATAATGATTATTAGTTATATTATAATATTATTAATATTCATTATTAATAATAAATATTCATAATATTATAATATTTTAATATTTATTTAGTAATATAAATAATATTATAATATTACTAATAATTATTATTAAGAAATATTAGATTATAATGTTACTAATAATCATTATAAATAAATATTCTAATATTTATTAATAATAATTATTAGTAATATTATAATATTATTAATATACATTATTAATAATATAACCAACTATGATATAATATATATTATTAATATATTATTAGTTCTTTTGCTTTATTAAAAAATATAGCCATGTATGATATATTAAATTATTATATATTATTAATATTTTTTTATATTAATATATATTATATATATTTCAAGTTAATTTATAGTATGTATATAGTTAATATTTTTTAATATATTAATAAATATTTTTAATATTTTTTATAATATTATTAATATATATAAAATATTTTTTGTGATTTTAATCATAATTTATATATTTAATATATTATTATTCTTATTAATATATAATATATATTTTTCAAGTTAATATAATAAATTTATTATATATAATATTTATTTATTGATATATAAATTAATGTGATGGGTAGTGGATATAGGCCTATCGGCGTATATCAATCACATTGGTAAATGTGGTTGTAAATCTATTTTATAAATCACATTGGTAAATGTGGTTGTAAATCTATTTTATATACGCCTATCCACGTATATCAACCACATTAGTTTTTACTAATGTGGTTGTGATAGTTATACTCAAATCAATCACATGCGGAACTTTTAGCTTCAAACCATTGTAAATTAAACAAACATAAACATAAATTTTGCGAGAAATCCTAAAAATTATCGGTCTGCATTTGTATGTTACCCTAGGCGGGAACGAAATCCATGCTGGAGTATCGACGATTTACCCGAGAAGAAACACCAAGAATTTAATGACGAAGCCTTCAAGAATCGATGGATAACCTTCTTCCTCCTTATCGAAATCCCATCGACACAACGAAGCCATAGTGATGAGATTGCGTTGGGTAGTTACACCTAACTCTCGAACAAATTCTCTCCATCATTCATTCCCTAGATTTGAGCTACATTGTTCAATTTGATAGTTGGCTAGGGTTCGACGAATGTATGGGGAACCAGGAACCGTGAGAAGGAGGATCATGTGATACTATTCCGGTGGCCACCATCTCGGATGTCCTCATATTATAATATTAAAGGGACTCGAAGTGCTATTGCTCGGTCGACCAATGTACACGTAAAGACAAACTTAACATAGTAACGAGGCAAAGTGGCAAACTTAACATAGTATAATATTAAAGAAAGACTCAAGTTGTGTCGCTAAGTCAACCAATGTTCACGTAAAAGAAAACTTAGCATAGATAACCATAGCCTGCAGTGTGTGTGCCCGCGCAGAAAGAATATGCAAGGCCGAAAGGTCGTGAGACTTGGTGGGCAACCAAGAAGGACACAAAAAGTCAGCAACATCTCCACGATTGGAGCAACCCAAGAAAAAGCGTACTATTTCATTGGAAACATCCAAGCATAGAAAAAGAGGGAAACATACGAAAAACTAGGAAAAAGGAAAGCATCTAAAATATATTGGCTTTATCTAATTATGCATTTTGATTTTATCTTTTTGTAATAAAGAGAATGATTGCATTGTTTTATAAAATGCTCATCTCTTCTTCATAATAAAGTGTGGTATTGTTTCCCAAGTCGTGTTATTCCCGCTTTTTGTGTCTATAGTACGATGCCATTGCGTTTCTCTTGTCTTAATTTTCAGATCTCGCTAGTAGATCAAATTGGTATTAGAGCGTAAGATCTTGGAAAGGCCATCCACGCAGTTCGAAGATAAAAACTAAAAAAGATATATTTAAATTAAAAAACAAACACGCATGATGAAAATATGATCCGTGACATTGGTCTCCTATATGAATGGAGAATAACCGAAATCGAACCCGTAGATTATTCTTGATGTCGGTACATTCCGAAATTAAACGGTGTATAGCTATATAAAGATTGTTGCGGACGCTTGTGCATCTCCACGTTTACACGTCGACAATGATTTCGGAGGTGAGAGACCCCAAATTATTAAGAACAACCCTCCTAGACACGATCGAACTCAAAGCCCCGCGGTTGCAGAGAGATTTGAATCTCTAACCCTACAAGCGAGAGCGAAACCAAAGCCCACATAATCACGGCTTCGGCGGCGACGGAAAATAATAGGGATCACGATGGGCATAAAGCTCTTAAACAACGCCGGGAATGCTCCCCCTTGCGCAGTTGAACAAACCTCTCTCTTCCAACCCACAGCGCAATTTCGAGGCTTCGCTAATGGCGGCCTCCAATGTTTGAGCGAGTACGCGAAAACGAGAATCCACGATCCCGGCTTCCGAGCCATCCGAGGACTAAACTTCGGGCACCCAATACCACATCCCTTAGGGTTCCGGGCGAGAGCTTGCTGCGTATCACGACCAAGAGACTCTCGGGAAACTTCATCCCGATGTCGAGCTCACTCATGTAAAGCTGAGTCGGTCGGTCCTCTCCCATGAACTCCGTAGTCGTGTGCCGGGGCCCGGCATGAACCCCCCGCAGCGCGGGCGTGCCCACGGATCGCGGCGATGGTGGGCACCTTCACCCTCATGAAAGCGACCAACGAGTTTTTGAACTTGATCTTGATTGTGCTCGGGTGGTTTTCGGATTACGAGATATCCATTGAAGGTCGAGGCCATTTGAAAAGTATCCGCCCTGGTTTGTGGTCACGAGGGCCCCGCGTCCGGGGAATCATTAACCTCTTGCGATGCGGCGAAATGTGGTATCGATGGTGGAGGGATTGAACCTCGTGATCTCCCTCTCCCAACGAATAAGGATGTAAACCCTTCCTCTCTTCTCCCAGTGCACATAATCGCTCCCGATCGGACAATCATAGGACTAGGGTATACGATTAATGTAATATAGTAAATGGATATGGGCCGAAAGGTAACATACGTCTAAGGATATGATATATGTATGTAAGGGTCAATATATTTATGGTAATATATACATATATACATAAATGTATAATATGCAATGAAGTAAGAGCGAATTGAAACATATGAATGCAAACCAAAGGTGAAACAAAAATATAATGGTATAAACAAAAGAAAGATAAAATTGGCCCTCAAAGTTTCTATCATCACATTTGTTTGAGTAGTGATGTAAAAACAAGAAAGTTATAAAGTCAAATTGGTTAAGGATTAGTTTCATCATCGCATAGTGCAATTAATTTTAAGATAAAAGCTGAATGGCCAATAATAAATGCGTACGGAAGTGAACTCTATTCCATGACTTCTTAAAGGGAATTTTTTTTATTATGAAATCATTTCTGAATATTCAATAATGACATTTTAAAAATAGAAAGTCATGTCTATCATTTACAACTATGAATTTCCAAAATTAGTAAGTCATTTTATTCAATTGATAATCATATATATATATATATGATAGAAAATCACTTAACTTATCCTTAATCGATATCAATTATTTATATTTAATTTAATTATATATATATATATATATATATATATATATATATATATATATATATATATATATATATATATATATATATATATATATATAATTCTTATGACACTATAATTTTTATTATTAAAATTAAATTCCATGTGACTCTTTCCTTCTTGGCCTTCAATCATGCTACTTCACATCTCTCTCTCTCCTTGATGGCAAATCAAACTCTCCCCTCATTCAATGATAAATTACTCTCTCTTCCTCTCTCTCTTTAATTCTTTTACACGCCTCTTACTCTCTCTTACATATTAAAATGACTCGTCATACAGAGGATTCGTCTTACACCTCTTTGATGCATATGGTACACTTTTTCCATAATGACTTGAATTACTAAGGCATGTGTACTTGCCTTCGGGATGGAATGAGTTACTAATGCAAGTGTACCTCCTTTATGGCATAATTTACACCCATTTTGGCATATGTAACTCCTCCTCAAGGCATGGGAGTTACTCCTTCATGAATTCAACCTCCTTGCTATTCCTATATATTTGTGCTCATCACTCTCTATTACTCACTTGTGCATTGTGAAAGCGAGTACAAACTTGAGAAAAAGAAGAGAGTTAGAGAGACTAAAGAAAAATTTTGTGTGTGTGAAGAAAGATATTCTTGAAGAGTACAAGCAAACCGTGATGAGCCAAAAGTAACTCAATGTGTGCATCAACTACAAATATCAAAGGTCTTCTTCGAGATGTGGGTGAACTTATTCTTTCTCTCATTGTATTTTGCTTATCTACTGCTTTGAACATTTGATTTCTAATAGAAGAAGAATCGGAGTTGGGTTTTTCCCTTATGGGTTTTCCCTAGTCATTGGATCCTAAATTCTTCATGTCTCCTTGTGTTGTTGTCTTGTCTTCTATTTTGCTAATGTTTATATGGTGCATCTTCTGTCTACAATTTCTTAACTAATATTGTAGAAGAAACATTTTGGAATATGTAATTGTTGCATCATAGAACTTCATAATTTCAATATGGTATCAGCTTTGATGAAGACAATCTCAAAGAAAAACAAGTTTCATTTGCAAGCTCACTTTCCGTTGAAATATCTCATGTCTGTCCACTCCATTTGCAATTCACTCTCTCTTTGAAATATCTCCTTTCTATCCATTCTATTTACAACTCTCTTTCACTGCACAAAATATCTCTTGCTATACACTCTATTTGCAATTCTCTTTGCGCCGAAATATCTCTTGTTGTACACTCTATTTGCAACTCTCTTTCTACTAAAATATTTTTTGTTGTCCACTCTATTTACAAATCTCTTTTTTTGTTGAAATGTCTCTTTGCTAACCACTCCAATTACTGACTCTCTCTCCGCTAAAATATCTCTATCTCTTGCTGAGTTCCTTCTACTTGCTACCACATTTTCTACTGGCAAATATTTCTTCTCTTTTGTTGCTAAAAATCTCATTTTAATCTTGAAAATATCTCTTGTTTGTCCCTTTTTATTCATTGTTGAATTTTTTTGTGCCGTGTCTTCCTCTTACTTTAAGAATGAAGATGCGACGCTAGTTTATGCTTCAAACTTCTGTCCTTGGAGAGGGCCGATTGGATATTACTCTTAAGGAACATGATGTTCTAGAGTATGTTGAAGGAGGAGGTAGCGAGAACCTGAGTTGAAAACTCAGATTCTTATATTAAGGACATAAACAAGAAATGCGACGTCGAGGATAAAAATGTTATCGCCCTGACTCTCTTCGGAGACCACGTCATCACTTATGTTTCCAATTTGAAGAAAAGTCTAAATAAATGTATGGCGGGATGATAGGAATGTACCAAGTGAACACATTGAGTCAAATTATTTCTATGAAGAATAAACTCAAGGATGTTAAGATGAAAAAAGGAGAAACCATTCAATCATAATTCATGAGGATGTCGAAAAATCAAAGATCAGCGTAGCCTGCGGTGATTTTTGTTTCGATAAAGAGATGATGTTGATTACACTTGGAGGTATTCCTTATTCTTGGGAAGCTTTTATTACTACCATCAATAATAATGAAAAGTTTCACACCACATTTAATGAGATCTTGGGAAAGTGCGAGTGAAGAAGAGGGAAAAATGAATTCTAGAGGAATAATTCCCAAGCATGAGGAGGGAGAAACTACTACCATTGGTGTCCCGAGGTGAGAAGAGAGAAAAGAAAGGAGTCATCACTATTCGAAGAAGCTTACTCCCATTGATTTTCCGGATGGAGCGAGAGACGTGTATCCAAAAGTCAAGTGCTACGAAATGCCATAAGAATGGCCACTATGTTTTGTGATTGTCTAGAAAACATATTAACCACAAGATTCAACTTCAACGATCACTCCATCAAATATTATTATAGATGTAGAGAAGAAGCTCCTTTTTTGTAAAGAAAGTTCCTTACCTTGAGGAGCGAGGTATGATAATAATGCCATGGCTACACGATCATAATACTTTCTTGTTCATGCTCTTTCTAGTTCCTCTCTTGCGGATTCTTGTGACAACTAGTTGGTTGATAATGGTGCCTCAAGGCACTTTTACTAGCTATAATAAATTTTCTCTAGTCTAGTTGAGAGAGAGAATTATGTCAAAATAATTCTTGGAGACAACTCTACATATCCACTATAAAGGGATATGGTTATGTTTCTTTCCATATAGATCATGGTAAAACCTTATCTCTTCAAGAAGTTTTGTATGTATCTGGTATGAAAATGAATCTTGTTTCTATTTCTTCTTTAGAAGATAAATGAATGAAGGTTTATTGTATAAATGGTAAAGGTTCTCACTTGAATGATGAGATCCAACATGAGAGATGAATTCACTGCGTTAATATGTGAAGGTATATATAAATTCGGTGGAAGACCCTATTCCATGTGTTTCATCCATGAAAAAATCATCAAAGTGAACTTTGGCACCGAAGGTTAACTCATTTTCACTATAAAGAGATTACCTCTTGTGAGAAATATGGTTTACGTAATGTCGCGAGGGAATAAGATATGATCTTGAATGGAGTTCATCGAGGGTACACTGAGTGGGAAAGCAAGTGAAGGGACCATTCTCTTCAAGAAAAATAGAACCAGTCAGGTATTGCATCTTATACATTACTGAATTTCATGTGGACCAATGCCTATAAATTTTCTTGGTGGTTAATTGTGATTATATAATCTTTGTGGGTTAATTTTCTCACGGGAACATGAATTTATATTACGAAAAAAATAAAAGTCAAACATTTAACATGTTTAAATATTACAAAGCTCTAGTGGAAAACGAGAAACTAGATCAAAATCATCACATCTAACAATGGAGGATATTTTCACTTCCAATTATTTCATTGACCCATGCGAAAGAGACTAGAATCATAAAAGAGACCACCATTGAAGATAACCCGAACAAAATGGTGTGGCCTAGAGGTAGAACTATCATGGAAGCAACCAAAGATATGTTTAACGATCATAAACTAAGAAAGGTTTAACCAAAGATTTATTCGAGTAAGAAAGGTGCATTTGTTGGTTATTGTGATAATTCTAAAGCTTGCACAAAATATATGTACCAAAGACAAAGATATATATGGAATTTATAAGATATGTAACATTTGATGTAGATGTAACTATTGGAAATGTAAGAGACACTTCGAATTCCTCACTGCTAATGTTGATAGTCAAGATGATGATTTTGAGAGTACATGAAAATCCACGAGCTTGAAATTGATCACATGCCCGCTGAAGCCCATGGAGCCCATAGATCCTTTGGATCCTCCTCGCAGTGATCCTACTTCTAAAATGGAGACATTTCTGACTTTGTGACACCATTCAAGATGCTTTGATAAACATGCTCTCTCTCGGAGGCAACCTCAGAGAATGCTGAAAACCATGACTGGATTCTAAGGATATCCCGTAGCCATGAGGAAAAATTATTCAAGGCTGAACCATGCACTTTTGAGATAAATTGTGAAGGTTCGAGTATGGAAATATGCAATGAGATAAATAAAATGAGTCCATAATTCATAATTATGTATCGAGAGTGGTTCCAAGACCCCCAAGGTACATTTTTGTGCCTTCTAAATGGTTGTATAAAATTAAACATGGTGTTGATGGAAATATTGAAAAATATAAAGCTAGATTTGTGGCAGCGGTTTCTCTTAGAAAAAAGCTTGAAATAAACTATGATGATATATTTGCACTCAGGTTTCCCATTCTGCAACCTTCCAATCCATTGCGGCTCTAGATGCAATCCCAGGATGATATCTTCACCAAAGTGGATGTGAAGATTTATTTTCTACATGTCTTCCTCAAGGAAGAAGTATTTGTGGAGCAACCATGAAAGGATTTGAAGTACATGAGTGGAAAAATTGTGTGTGTAGAACTAAAGAAATTCCTCTTTATGTTTTGAATAAAAGCTCGAGAGATTGGTATGTCCAGCATTGATATCTTCTTGATTGAAGCTTGGTTTTACTAGAAGTAATGCTTGATCCAAATATTTACTTCAAGAAATTCCAAAAGGTATGCCTTTGATTTTAGTTTTATACGTTGATGATCTATTTATGACCGGTAGTGAATCTCTTATTATCCGGTTTAAAGTGGGATTTAGCTTCCAAATTTGAAAGTGAAAGTATATTAAGTGCTGCATAAAACTTTATGGGTCTTGAGAAGTATGACAAAAACCTGGTAATATTTTCCTTTCTAAAAGGAAAATATGTTGTCAAAGCGCACGAAATATTTGGTACTTTGACAAAATGTAAATCCTTGAATACTCCAATGGAGATGAACTTCAAGAAGCTATGTGGTGAAGAGTTGCGAGGTCTCTGATTTGACAAATGCTTCGAGTATCATCAATTTATTGGGGCACTAATGTTATTACTAAACAACTATACCAAAAATATGTTTTTCATTTAATTACTGCGAGCCAATATATGATTAAACCATATCATGCACACTATAGATTGAGACAAAGCATGTGGTGGGATACCTTCATGGGACCATCGATCTGGGATTGAAATATACTATTAATGATATAATACTACATGGATACTTGGATGCTAATTGGGCCGTAACTCTGCGGTAGAAAAAAGAACATCTGAGTGTTGGCCTCGCTTAGGATATACTGAGCGATATATTGGATGGTAGAAAGAAAAAATTTGTAACCCTCCAACATGACTAAAGCGAGTACATCGCTGATAGAATGAATAAGCGCAGGCGATATGGATTGAGGAGAGCTCTTTGGATAGCTATTTGAGCAAATGTTCTGAAAATAATTGTAATTTACAACGATGATAAAAGTGGGATTCAACTTGCAGAAAATACCACGTTCCTTGACAAGCCGAGCATATTGAGATCCGAAATATCAATATATCTAGGATATGGTGCATAGAGGAGTAGTAAAAGGCTCCCATCATATAATGGTGCATTGACGAAGGATCATCGTCATTCTTACTAAACACTTTTTGAAAGTAAAGATATATATCGGAGAGAAATTTGGATTTCGACGAATGTGAACATTCGTAGAGAGAGTGGCCATGGATGATGAGATTTGGATGTGTGTGAGATCCTTATCATGTGTTGAAAGTTGGATCCTCCCCAGTAAGGATGAGCCTTGGATGTGTGAGATCCTTGTCATGTGTTGAGAAGTGGATTCCCCCAGCAGGTGATGATCCTTGGATGTGCGAGATCCTGGTCATGCGTGACAAGTGGAGGCCCCCTAAGCAATGATGATCCTTGGATATGTGAGATGCTTGTCATGTGTCGACAGTGGATCTAACATCATTTTTCCAAAGTGATAGATCCATGTGTTAGATAAGAAATTCCTCCCTCACTAAAAGGGGATAAATTTTCCTTGAATAAAATTTCATTTGTGAATATTGTAGGAAGTGACTTTTAAATATTAATATAGTATTATTAAAATTAACTTCATTTTTTATCATTGAGTTAGCTGGCTCATCTCTTTCTCCCATTCTCCCTCCTCTTATTTATTTCCTTATATTTCTTCTCTTCTTTTTAGGTTTTTCCTAATGATGAGTCTTGTTTTAGAATTGAAACGTAGACAAATAAAAATGAGAATCTTGTGGATTTTTTGAATTCTCAACCTCCAAACTTATACCACAAAAATATACAAACTATCAATATATATATATATATATATATATATACGTATGTATGTATGTATGTATGTATGTATGTATATTGATAGGTTTGTATATTTTTGTGTGGTATAAGTTTGGAAGTTGAGAATATATATATATATAGATTGCATGAAAAGCCTAGATGTGAGTATGTCAATTGCGGTAAAAAATAGTTGTAAGTAAAGTCTGCCATGGCTAGCATGGGTAAGCCTTGAATTTCATGACTAATAATACCTACTTGAAAGAATAATTAGAAGCAAAAGTCTCGATTGGAAGGTATCCTCCTTTGGAAAAACCCCTAGAAACTAGATACTGGTTGTAAGAATAGTTGAGAATCGAGTAAAAATAATTAGAATGGAGATGGTGGTAATAATTATTGCTGCTCTGAAATTCTTTTTTAAACCATAATGATCCTTTTGATGTCATAAGAATACTCCTATAATTTTACATCTTTTGAGAATATAAAGCAAAATCTAGTTGACCTCTTGAGTAGAGTTCACAAAGATCAATAGATAGTGAGCCTAAATTTACTAAATCATAAAGTATGTGACTATGTGATGGGGAATATCACTAGACTAATTACATTAAGAATAAGCTAAAAATTGCGGTATATCATGGCGATAATTATTCAAATAAAAAACAAAAAAAAGACGAGTAATTGTAGGGTGCAAAAATTTTTTTGGTTAAAAGTGCAGTTTCAAAAACTATCGAAAGTATTGGAAAATTAAAATAGAATATCATAATATTCCATGATTGGAAAGAATTTATTTATCAAAAATAACAAAAGCAAGTAAATATTTTGAGGCTCTCGATTGAAAATATTAAGGTGATGGAATCTTGGTTACTTTGTAAGACAACCCAGCTAAGCATGAAGAGAACTTAGAAATAGTGTTGTAGTTTCTAAAAAGATATTAGATTTGTACCAAATTTAGTAAGTATGAATTAATTAAGACTAGATCCAATCTTAAAGAGTAAAATTTTGGAGTAGGAAGTAAAATGGAACCTACAAAGGTCACCCTTGATCGAGCCTATAGGCTGAATGGTGCGGTGGGAACCATACGGTTATGGAGGTTACAAACTTGTATTATAGTTTTTCAGTTTTCTAATTGAGCAGCATGTTATAACTTTGTTGAAAGCAAAATGACAAGGAATGTTTGAGTAAATAAAATGATTGATAGCTACATCTACTATATCTATAAAGAGTGATATGAATTGGTACAATAGGTACAACGGGTAGAATGTTGACTATATTCACTTAGCAGAGCTAGTGATATTGCAAAGTTATAATTAAATGGTGTAGTCATAACCATAGATCGGATATCCCTCACTTGGATTTTTTCTGGTTTGATGTGTTTTTCTTGAAAATATGCCATAAGATGATGAATTATAATATAAGCATGATCAGAAAATGTAACATATGAAATAATGTATAGATTCATGCTCATTAAATTAGATATCAAATAATGAGATGTTAGGTGCACATAATAATGGATGTTGCATGAATAAAGAACTCTAAGGAGTCTTTTTCCTAATATGAATTAGATTATTAATAATGGGTAATGCTAAAAAAGTGACTAGGGATAGTTGCTAATGCTTAGCGACAATGTGTTCCTTTTTATTTTTTCTTAAAAAATTTTAACACAAAAATTAACCATCTTCCAAGATGATTTCTCGTTCCATAATCTCTTCGTTGGAAAAATATCTTGTGAACCTCCCTTTATTTTCTTAAGAAAAATAAATAAATCCCATATTGAGAAACCATGTACATTCATAATCCTCCATTTTTTCCACGAGATATTGGGAATTGAGACTCCCAAATTGATTAGACGAGGCTTAGTCCTAACTTAGTGTATCACTCGGCATTGTGTCAACTGCGTGTCTATTGGGTCGAGAATTGATTTGGATTCAAAGTCGAGTCCATATTCTATTTGAAAAGATTTATGTTGACCACGAGAGTTGTCGACTACCCAAAGAAAAAATCACGCACAGGTTTGGGTCCAAAGCTTTGTGTTGCCCGCAGGTGGAGAGCGGAGAAGAGTGCGGGAGAACCTACCTTTGACTATGGTTCCATCATCTTAAATATCGATATGTGGGTTAAAAATTCCACCTTAATATTGTCTTCTCTATGTTGGTTCACATTGTTTTAACGATGTGAACGATTTTCTATGCCTTTGTAACAAAGATTCACCCTTAAAGAATTAAACATAGGAGTCGAGATTCAACCAAATTCCAACATCGATGGGATGTGAAGGAAACTTGCTCAAACTGAAAATAAGTCGGGTTCATTCATTTTTCCTTTGTAATGGTGTCTTCCCTCGATAATCAAATTTTGATTCCTCTCCAACGAGTGTTGGTTCACTATTTACGGAATAACTTAGGTTGTATCTCATTTAAGATACCACCATGATTTGGCGACTAGGAAGAGACCATGCGACCATGCTGGTATATTTCACAAAAAAATTATCCGATGCATAACTCTATACTTCAAGAAAAATTGCACGAGAGACCAACTTCAGTGAAATCCAACTTGATAATAAACTTACAACAAAATTGTGATACATAAAGTAAGAAATCATTCATTTATTTTCTACGGTCTTCCACTACATGTCTGCCCAAGGGACTCCAAAATTACATGGGCACCCATATAAAAGAATAAAAGAGGAATATTAACAGAACATAGGTATGTTGTCAATAACAACGTGTGTAAACTCGACCTTGTTCTAGAAGTGACTACTTAACAAACAAAAAATGTGTCACATAAAAGGAACATGTTTACTAATAGTAAAGAAATAAAATAGCCTAGTTCTTCCTATGTGGACACATAAGAAAAACCAACTACGAGATATTTACATAATTTTGGTGTCGATATAAAGAGTGGAGTGATGTACCGCATCGAAAATCCCTACGAACAAAAGGTTTCATGGACTCCATTGTCCATGAGATACTGAAATGATGCTTCAACGCTTTCAAAATATTTGATTCATCCATCCAAATTTCTTCTTCGGCTATAAAACCCTTCCATTTAACAAAGCAATCATAATGATTTTTATTTTGGTTCTTTTATTGATCCTTTGGTCAAAAATCATTTCCATATGTAGTTTCTAAGTTGTACAAAACTATGTCTCCCACTAAATTTTCTCTTCTTCATTTTGTATCTCTTCTCTAGGTTCTTTGATATGGATGCAAATCTACTGATGTTAAATATAAGGGAATTCCAATACCAAGAGGAAGTTTGATGTCATACGCATTTGCTGAAAATTTCCTCGAGATTTTTCAGGGACCGGTCTTTTTTCGAGCTTCAACTTATTTTATTCATGCTTTGGAAACATTTTCTTAGGTTCCTATATTACTAGTATAGTCCCTTATTGTTGTTAGTGTAACTCCCTTATTATTATTGTTGTACCACGTAACCCCAATATTTTTATTATTGTGCCCTTACATTATTATTGTTAGGTTTGGCTAGGATTATATTGTGACCCCATGGACTCCTATATATGAAAGAGGTTTTTCATTTGCATCATCTAAAGATTTTTCATTTATGTAATGCATTTAGGAGCTCATACATCAAAGTGGTTGATGATTTCTAAGGTGTTGATCTCTCTCTTTTCTTCTATTTTTGGAGTTGGTTTCATAAGAATTTGGTATCGAAAGCTTTGGATTCTAGCGTTTTGCCGCTCCAAACGAGTCATCATGGAATTTTCACTATAATGTTTTTTCTACTGAAGATTAAGAAGCTAAAAGTTTTACCACGGGAAAGCTTTGAAATCACGAGGAACTTCTTGTAGGAAATTTCGGATCTTGGTTTGCAACATTTTGCGGAAATATGATGCTTTGTGGAAGTTAGGGTTTTTCGAGGCTCCTAAAATTAATCCCGAAACCGGTCATTATGGAATTTGTGCTATAACTTGTTTTCTACGAAAGGTTCATAAAGACTTTGAGAAATTTTTATAACATGAAGCTAAAATCCCGAGGAACGTCGTATAAAATTTTAGATCTTGGTTCCACGATATTTTCGGAGATGTGATATGTGGAAATTTAGGGTTTTTCAAGCTCTCGAAATTCATCTCAAAGGAGTGACAGTGGGAAAATCGTCATAACTCCCTCTTTGAGCATCGTAGGAATTATGTAAAAAGTGGCCGAAAGTACATGAGATTTAATTTTTTGTGTATTATTTCGGAAGTGAAGGAGAAAACAATGACGGGTGGTATGTCGTACAAGTTTGCTTCATTGAACCGAGTCCATAATTAGGTCATTGTGGGAGATTGGGCATAGATTTTCCTCGAAGAATCCAAATCGGGTCGGACACATTGTGGCATTCAAAAGAATATTCATGGGGATACTACACCACCAAATTTCTGAATGTTGAAGATTCAAAATCACGAGAGATAATTCAATTTAAATATTGAGCTCCTCGAGCAAAGAGGTGTATATTTTTTTCTTCGAATTGCCATAGGAGCTTGTGTGAAAAATCGGTTTGAATTGATTCCAAGGGCATTTTGTAGAATATATATTAGTATTGGGTTCTGAAATGTCCCCCTAAAAGAATTCAACACCCATTAATCCTTCAAAAGGCTCTGCTATGGCTCATGAAGAAGAAGAAGTGCACCATGACATATCGCTCCTAGCAAGTGCACCTTAATTTCACTCACCATGAAGAGAAACAAAAAAATGAAATGGAAGTTTTTGAAGAAAAAGCTATGGAAAGCTAATATGGATGGTTTGAAGAAAGGCATGGAAAGCTAGCATTGATGTAGGAGCATCCACCTTAGCAATTTAATTTTAATTTAATAAATATAGGGGGTCTTGTATTTCTATCAAATTGGGAATGATTTGAGTGATTTTATTAGGATTAATTAAATATTGAGAGGATTTTTGTAAATGTTCTCGAAATAGAATATGAGAGGTTTGAAAATTAATTGTATTTTCCTAATTTAGAATTAGTTTCATGGATCTAGGGATTTGTGAGAGTCCTTGGGGATTAATTGAGTCAAATTAGGACTTAAAATATTCTTAGGAATTTGTTGAGGAAATAGAGAATTTGAAACCGAGGTGGTTTTAGAAACATTTGTATAAATTATAAGCCTCGAAAGGCATAGAAAGCATGTAGATAAAAATTTGGGATCGGTCTAGTTAAGGTTTGGATTGTAGTCTGTGATGGGGAGAGAAAGAGGCCACAAATTAGAAAATTAGGCATGGAAGGAGAGTGTCGTGTGTAAATATGGGCATAATTTCCAAATGCGAAGATGTTCATTTTGAAATCTATTTGAGTTTAAATTGAATCCGGTGGAAAGCTTGGGTAGAATTTATTCTCTAGGAGTTTTCATTGGAGTTGGCGAGGTAGGAAATGCTAAAATGCATATGGAATCGAAGGAGAATGAAAACCATTCGAAATCACTCCTCTGTACCTAGGTAATGTATGCGTAAATGGTTAAATCTTGAAAGTGATGAAATTTAGGTCGAATTCTTGTTAATTGATTTACCGTGTATATGGTTTCTTTTAGGAAAATTATGCATTCATAGTAAGAGCAAAGATATAAATTTTTTATTTTAGAGGCTAATAGTCGTTGATAAGAAAAACCATGATTTCTTTGGGAAAGTTAGAAGCATTGGTTACGGAACATCATACTTTGAAATTGGAAAAATTGGAGTAAATTCCATATTTAGGACGAGAATATGGTTCGGTTGAAAGCCATGAATTGAAGAACATAATTCAAATCTTGTGAAAGTGACCGGTGATCTAAAATATTGAGCTTGTGTATGGTGCACATGAGGTTTTACGTAGTAAACCTTAATCCTAAAATTGCCAAAGAGTATTTTACGGAGTAAGATTGGAACCTTGGCATGTTCGAAAACCGCGATTGATCGAAAAGGAAGAAATCCTAAAGAATGGTGTTAGAGGAAAGAGAAGCGATGTTGTTATAACTTCTTCATTGTTTCTCCGGCATAGTTTCTAACAATGGAATCATAGTCCAATGAGAGCAAATGATTCCGGAGAGCAGTAGATTGGAGGAGATAAAATCAATTTATGTTGGATTGGGGTTCTTTTATGCATGTTAGGAGTAGCATAGTGATTTTTGATGCGAAATTGAAAAATTGCAATCCTCATATCACAAAGGTTAACAGAGATAGGAATGTTTCAAATTATTACGGTCCAAAGAAATGGAAGATTGTGTGATACAACAATGATCACGAGGTTGCGATGAAAATTTGATGAGAAAAAGGAGTTGAATTCAATCGAACTCAATAAAACTTAAATATGTAGAACATAGAAAATGGTTTCCTTAAAGCTGGCGATGGTATTGGCATTCATTGAAAGTTGTAAGCTTTGTATTTATTTGATGAAAGGTTGAAGTGGTAAGTATAAAAAGGTTTAAGTATTGATTAAAAGATTATTTATGGGCTTTAGGTTTATTTTTTGAAAATAATTATAATAGAAAAGTTTGGATAAAAATACCAAGGTTAGTAACTTTTATACTTATCGAGAATTCACTAAATGCTTGTATATATTATGAGTACTCGTTTGAGTTTAATGAAAAGGGTTAAGCTTTGGATAATTTGAAACAAAGTGGTTTTTATTTTAAGAAGTGAAAATAATGTGCATAAAGAGAGAAAGTTGAGATTTTTAAAGGAATATGGATTTCACCATGCTAAAGCATATTAAAAATTTGGAATATGGAGTTAAACGATTATTTGTGGGTAAACTTCCTGACTAAGGTTGCATCGAGGAGCATGGAAACTAATATGGAATACATGGAAGAAAAAAATGAAAGACAACATGGAAAATATGAAGAATGATCTAAGCGAGACATGGAAGGGTTGAAAAAAGTTGATACAAGAAATGTTTCCTAATGGAAAAAAGATATTAGAGGGAAACTCATGATGAGAATAAAATATATGTTAATCATGATTTCATAAACTCTAATGTTGGATGGAAAGAAACCACCATATTCCAAAGATGGATATGAGGAATTTTGATGGCAAAGATCTCGTAACATGGATGCTACATATGGAGCAATATTTTGATCTCAATAATGTGCAAAACATAGAAAAAGGAATACGCGTGCAGCTTTACATTTAGAACAAAATACATTTGTATGGTATCGATGGCTTTTTCACTCGTAAAAAAATTGTCGTGGTCGATTTTTATGGAGGAAATTATAACACATTATGAGGATACAAAGAGCAACACCTTCTTTAGCCAATTGATCAATCTCAAACAAAAGGGTTCGGTGGTGGAGCACATTGAGGACTTCCAAAGAAATTGAATATAAGGAGTAAGCGATGTTCCGGAAGGAACACATGATTGATGTCTTCATAGGGACTTTTACAAGGATAACATCCAACATGAAGTTTGTGTTTCGCGGAATGCGATTCATTGGAGAAAGGCATTCAAGTTGGCATTGAATGTAAAATTATGGTGACAAGGAAGCCTACCACTCACATCTATAAAGATGGAAGTGTTGCTACTTCTAGACTTCCACAGCCTTTCTGAGGTTGACACCACAAAAAATTGGAAGAAAAAAGAGCAAAGAGGGCTTTGCTACGGTTGTGATAGCAAATACAATAAAGGTCATAAGTGTGCTTTGAGAAGAGTATTTTTACATAGATTGTGAAGAGGAGGAAGAAAATGAGCAAAGAAACTTCAAAATAAGAGGATATCCACCGGGAACCTACTCACAGAAAGAAGAGGAAGTGAGTTTGACCATATCATGTAATGCATTGGAAGGTACTAACACTCCTCGAGCTCTCCAAGATAAAAGGACATATCAAGAAGAAAAAATGTAATAGTGTTGATTAATTCGGGTGGCACATAATTTTGCCTCATTGTAAGGTAGCCAAGGAAATTGAATTGTTTCCTACTGCCCAACACTAGAATGTCAAGTGATGGTTGCGAAATGGAGGGAGCTATAAATTGCTCGCAGAGAAAATGCCATAATATCAAGCTAAGCATGGGGGAATATGTATTGAATAGTCCAATGCTTTCCATTCCAATGAGGGTGCGTGATGTTGTACTTAGGAGGTACAATGGTTACAATCTTTGGGGACGATAACTTTTTAATTTTCAAGAACTTTTCTTGAATGGAAGGAAAGGAATTAAAATTACGGGGTATCCTAGGAAGCCAAGAAAGATAATAAGCTATAATTTCATGATAAAGCTCGAAGAAAGAACAACGAGGCATAATTTCACGATTATGCTCACTAGAAGTTCTAACATCAAAATCGTCTATTTCTCCATATCTCCAAAAAGTCTTGGACAATCATTCCAAGGTGCTTGAAAGTCCGAGGGACTACCACCTATTACTTGATCATGATCACGATATTCATTTGAATCCAGGGAATTTTTCCTCCAAACATTAGGCCTTAGTGATATCCTTTATGCTCGAAAAAGAGCGAAAATTGAACTTATATGATTGCTTGAGAAATGTTAAAAAGTGCCGGTAAAATTCCAACCTAGTCAAGAAGATTATTTATCGACTCCGGTGGTATTGGTGCACAAGAAGGATGGATCATGGCACATGTGTCCGGATGATAGTGAGCTCGATAAGCTCACTATTAAATATAAATTTCCCATTCTTGTTATTGATGAATTATTGGGTGAATTACATGGAGAAACTTATTTTACCAAGTTGGATCTTCGTTCGAGGATATCATCAAAGTAGAATGAAAGCTAGAAGATGATTCCGAGAAAACAAATTCGAACTCATGAGGATCATTACGAATTTTTGGTCATGCCTTTTGGCCTTGCAATGCACCTTCTACATTTCAGGGATTTGATGAATTCCATTTTCCAAACCCTTCCTTGAAAAATTTGTGCTAATATTTTTTGATGATATACTAATCTACAAGAGATCTTGGAAGGATCATGTTCGACATGTTGACAAGGTGCTCAAACTATTGGAGGAGAAACAATTATATGAAAAAAACATACACATTTTCTTTGGAGTACAAGAGGTGGAATATTTGGGTCATATTGTATCTCATGAGGGGTGTAAGGTGAAAGCCACTAACAAAATTAAATCCATTAAGGAATGGAAAGCCCCTACAACCATAAAGAAGTTGCTGAGGTTTCTCACGGTTTAACAAGGTATTATCGCAAGATTGTTAAGAATTATGGGAGAATAGCAACTCACTCTAACAACGTATTGAAGAAAGATGCATTTTCATGGACTCCTGAAGCAAGTAAGGCCTTTGAACATCTTAAGAGGGTATTGTCCCTAACCTCGTTCTTAAGCTCATCGGACTTCACAAAAACATTTTTGTGGAGTGACGATGCCTCATGAAATGGAATTGGCATTGTTTTAATGCAAG
The DNA here is from genome assembly GCA_034641835.2 of Pinus albicaulis. Lineage (NCBI taxonomy): Eukaryota > Viridiplantae > Streptophyta > Pinopsida > Pinales > Pinaceae > Pinus > Pinus albicaulis. Next base: position 2,455,804 of record MU968493.1, on the reverse strand, counting down.
AAGGAAGAACCATTTCTTTTGAAAGTACGTCAATCAAGGAAAGTATTTACATAAAGCTATTTACGATAAGGAAATGTTGGCAATACCACATGCACTAAAGAAGTGGAGACCTTACCTAATAGGAAGACACTTCAAAGGTAAAAACTGATCATGATAGGGCGGAAACGTGAAGCTGGGTTACACTTTTGTGAGAATCGGGGCCCAATTTTTTTTTCCAACAATAGTTCGGTCGAACATTTTCACAAGTTCGGCCGAACTCTTACAAAGTTCGGCCGAAATCTATTAGAAAGTTCGGCCGAACTCTAGATTCCGTTAACAATGACGGTACACTGACGATGCTGGCAAACAGAATTTTTGCCGGAGTTTGGAAAACCGGCAATTAAAGTTTGGCCGAACTACTAAAAAACTTCGGCCAAACTATGAGTTCGGCCGAGGTTTTACTTCTAAAATAGTTTGGCCGAACTATTTTCTATAAATAAATTGCCCGCGAGTTTTTATGGTTTACTGTTTCATTTTTTGCGCGTTGCTATTGCGGTGTATCGTGTTCGCGCCAAGCTGCTGCCGACGCCCTGGTGCTGCTGTCGTCGCCCCGCTGCTGCTGCCGACGCGTTGTTGCTCCTGCTGTCCGCGCGGGTAAGGCTCGAACCATTTATCTCTGTGTTTTTTTGTCCTATTAGCTTCCCAAGTCTTAGATTTGTAGTTTAAATGTGTTGTGATTTTATTGTTTTCAATCATTGTTGCCTGATTAAAAATTAAAAAAAAATAATTAGAATTATAGATATTAATTAGTATTGAGATCACAAATTTGGTGGAATTTTTAATGTTTCTAAATTTGTTTTTACAATAAAAATACAAATTCAACAATAAAAAAAGATTGCAATAATGATTAATATATTTTTTTTTCTTAAATAATCTCACTTTTAAACTTCTCCAAACTTTTATTCTCTTTCTTTGAAACTGCATCTCTCTTTATGAAATTACCATTTCCCAAAATCCTGTTGTTACCTCAGAAGCAGTGATATCTCTTGCTTTGCTGCCAATTTTTTTTTTCTCTATGGGCCGCTACAGGACTCCCCATTTCAGTCTGGCCTGGATGGCCTGATGGCCTGCGTCTTCATTTTGGACCATTCTGGTCGATCGTGCACTGGTTAGTATCTTTTTTTTGTCTGTAGTCTTGGGCCTTATGGTAATTCTGATGACTTTTGGATATCTTTTCGACTCTTCGCAGTTTCCTGTAGAGGGATCATGCTTATTCCTCCCCTCTGTCATGGTTTTCCCTATTGTTCTGTGCATAGGGTAGTTTCCATCCAGAGGTCTATGTATTGTATGATGGACTGTTTTACACATTAATATTAAAACAACACTTTTTTCTTTGCTGAAAAAAAGATATCTCTTGCTTTGAAACTGCATCTCCCTTTATGAAATTACCCATTTCCCAAAATCCTGTTGTTACCTCAGAAGCAGTGATAGCTTAGTATGAGAAATGAATTTTCATAGAAGTGATTGAATGATACTGAACCACTTACAACCACTAATTCTCATCGTAATTAAATTAAGTGTTGACACCTCAATAATCTCACACAGTATTCCAGAAACTCTCATCCTCATAATTAAAATTTTCAACAGATTTTTACACATCATCATCAACCATAACAGATCAAGATTTCTTCCATCCAGTCATCAATAAAAACAACAGAATATTTGTGCTGTACATTGTATGCCATCCAAATATATTCTCTGGAAAAAAATGGCATCCAAATATGATGTGCTAAAAATATAAAGTCCATTTATTGACTTTCCAACACCTCATATGGTGCAAATTCTAGTAAATTATGAGTTTTGGATAGTGTCTTTCTATGGATTTTGAGAATGTTGAAGTGCATTAAAGGATGAAAAGTATATGTTATGCTAAATAAAACAATAACAAACATAATAAAGTAGAAATCTGATGTGTTAATTGGTCTTCAATGTAATGTCCTTTATCTTTCTTAGAGACATCACAATTTTATTATTGAATGTATTGTGTGGGAGGTGCTTGTTCTTCCTTTGAGATTTTTCTTTGGACCTAGAGTTCTTCAATACAATTCTTTCCTTTAATGCCTTTAGTATTTTGATTAGGGTTTTCTATTCTTAAGAATTTTTAAGGATGCTCTCCTCCTTTGTTGTTTCTTCTCTTTATTACTGACTAGATGGGTACCTTCATTTCCTTAACCAGCTCCCCCTGAGGCTAATATGGCTTTAACTTGACATTGAAGCCTCATGCTTTTCCTTTCTCTTCCATACTTTAGTTGGTTGTCTTTGGCTATCTTCATTTCCATTTGGCTCATTGTTTCGTCTGCTTGGGGTTGCTTCCATATTTTGTTTAAATTTATTTAAATTATATGGCAACTTGCAATAATTGGCTTTGTGGCCAAAGTTATCACATAAATAACACTTTGTATGACCAAGAATTGGAGAAATTGTTTTTTGTATTTTCTTGAGTCATTTTTCCTTTTCTTTACATTCATTTTGCATTCAACAACCTTATGACCAAACGCATTACAAAGATAACATTAACCATAAAATTGATGTGTGTACCTGGTGAATAATTGTCTTTTATGTTTTCTTGCTTGAGGGAGCCTTCTTATTTCCTACATCTTCTGTAGATTATTTTTTAATTGATTTCTGGGCGGAAACGTTTTTATGGTTTATGGTTTAGATTTATTCCCAACTATTACTGGCATCTATCACAGTATCTATATGTGCATATGTTATTGGAATAAGTACCCAAAATAGAAATGCTTTTGACAATATTAGAATCTAACTCCACACAACAGATTGCAATGCAGAGGCAATGGCCTAAAAGCTTATTTTATAATGATCAAAACCTTAGAAAGTAATTAATGAATGGCTACAAACTTCTGCAAACAGTAACAACATCTCCATCTCACACTGGCACTGTAAATTTCCTTTTCATAATAATGGGTTTGTGGGTACATTCTGAACCCGAAAATACAGCGAAAAAAAGCTCAGAAGAAAGCCCACTAGAGTTATGGCAACATATATCCTTTGTCTCATAGTAAACTGTCATAAATAGAGCCTGAAAGGGAGTAAATTAACTATACTTAAAAGCATATACCTTTCAATATGCACCCAACAAGTCTGTGCCAACAAATGGTCTGGTAAAGCCTGAAGAATCAGGAGTGTCCAAGAAGCCTTTTGTAATGGTTAGCAGGTAGTTGGATATGGATAAAATATTGATATCTAGAAATTGGTACGCTGAATGTGCCAGCATGAGCACATGCAATTTTTCCCTTGGCCTTTTCATTCCTGTTGAGATACAACTATGTTTATATTATTATTGGTCCACTTTAGGTCATGATACTGCCAATAAATAATTTCATTTTAGTTTACCTAGGATCATTGAGATTGTGACACTACCCTTTATCGTTCCTTTTCATGGACACCTAATTATTCCTATTCCTCTTCTAGGCTTCTCTATAGGGAGAATAGCGATTCTAAATATATAGAAGAATACCAATCTCTACTACATTCTATGCTTGAACTTGCAATGAATTGAATTTTTACCATTTGTACACAAATAATCCAAAGGTTTCACCCTGCATCATTAAGAGGGTCCACACTCTCTGATAGGGTTCAGTCATACCCCACCAACCCAGCTATGAGATGTTTTGGAAGGCTTGCTAACATTTATATGAAAAGATTGTATTTAATCATGGCACTTTTTATGTCGGTTGGGATATGGTGGAAGTTTAACAGTAGGTCCCTTTCCACACATGGTTTCCCTAAAATTCCTCGAAGCCACACATGCCAAAAGTATGTTCCTCACTCCACAAAAAATAATTGGTTTTATCAAAAGAAAAACCTTACCATATAAATCTTAATTTTTAACTGATTGTTTGAAAGCTAGCGTTGGCCAAATGTAATCAACAAGCATCACCATCACTTCATAGAACCAAGGGAAGGTTTTCCATTTAAAGTAATGTGTTTGCCACATGCCATAGCTAATCGCTAATCACATTGATCATTATTTAATAATTTGTTAAAATTATGAGTAAGATATACACCATGGAATTTAAATAAATAGCGTTAATTCATTGAACACCCTTGTACATTCCTTGGTGATACTTTGAAAGTAATATGTTTTGAAAAATAATTTGTTTATGGATTCTATTTTCCACATTCTCTCAACGATATCAAAAACCTTCTTGTAATATTTGAAACCTAAGGTCTTTCCCATACTAAAGTATGTTCTTTTAAAAAATGTTTTCTTGGTGATATAGGTGATTTAGAAATGATTGGGAGAGCGAAATTCGTCATTTAATATGTACAATATGTTTGGTTGAATCCACATGAAAAACAAGACTCCCAACCGTGAGAAGAGGAAATTACATCCTATTTCTCCCCCCTAGCACAATTACCAGTACAATTAGAATTTAACAACCCCAAACTGGATTTTACTCTTAGGTACTGGAACCTCTACAAAGGTTTGACCTGGAAACATAGGTTTTCCTTAGGTTTCTCCACTGGTTCTATGTCCGACTTGGATAACCTACAACAAAATCCTTCTTTTCATTTTTTATATCCCCTCTTGGATAACCATAATATCTTGAAATGGAGCAAGCCAACTCAAATATAGTATTGCAAATCCCTGGCTAAGTTAGATGAGGATTACATATATGGTCTTGAATGAGCATTTGGACTCTTTAGATATGCGCACCAATTATGTTCATATAACACAACAAATAGATGATTCAATACAAATGTCACATAGAAGTCATATTTATCTCATATGAGATTTTGTGAAGCTTAATTGAGCCTGCACCTCTTTTGAGAAATTTAATTCCTACCACTTCACTTCCCTTCCTTAACCTCTCCCGTGAAGATAGTTCTCCATTTTCTTAACAAAAATATTGCTATAAAATATTTTAGGAGATCACAACTAAAACTACTGGACCGGAGCTCGAGAGTCAAGATGTAAACCAAAAGAAATACGTGTCACACAAAACTACTTGAGTGGAGCTCGAGAGTCGAACCTTTAAACTAAAGAAAATACATGTCACACGTGCCTTCGTTAATGAACCGCTTTCATAACCTTTGAATGACTCCTCCCCTCGAAAACCACAACTCCCTCCCTCCTTCCCTCCCTTGTAAAATAATTATGTTTTGCGGGTCAGAAAGCCAAAATATGGAGACAATTATCACCAAATCCAACGTACGATTATGCATGATGGAGAATCTCTAGCGCTTTCCCTTGTTAATATATTTAATAATCTCAATATTTATTTAAAAGTATCAATAGTATTTCGACCATGAGATTTGAAAAATGTGATGTCGTCGAAATACTATTGATACTTTTAAATAAATATTGAGATTATTAAATATATTAACAAGGGAAAGCGCTAGAGATTCTCCATCATGCATAATCGTACGTTGGATTTGGTGATAATTGTCTCCATATTTTGGCTTTTTGACCCGCAAAACATAATTATTTTACAAGGGAGGGAAGGAGGGATGATCACATTGACTTACTTGATGACATGTCTATGAAGATTAACTACCTTGAACTATTTTTTTGCGTAGGGAAAGAGACACATTCCCATGTCTGAGCATGAAAACGTTCTTTGATATTGTTAATGCCTCTAGTGTTTACTTCTACAAGTTCTATAGGCAGAGTCTGTAAAGGGCCAGGTAGCCTCTGGATCTCATCTTTTATGAAAAGTGACATATCTAGTAAATGCCCCTGCAGTCAATCTCTGGAATGGATCTAAATAGAAGTTCTTCATTTTAATATCCGTAAAACACAACAAATTTAAGTTAAACTATGTACATGTTCCATTCATCATGAACAAAAACTTCACAAGCTTGAGGTAATGAACACGAAATAAAATTCCTTCTTGGAACAGCTTCATGTGCCTCCTTGGCTTTGGAGCATTTTCCATGTTTTCCATAACCAAGACCCAAATAATTAGGCCCTTCTTGAAGAACATTTGGCTCAACTATGCCTTGTACATGCTTTCCTTTAAAACCCTTTACTTTCATAGCACATTTTCATCAAAAATTTGGACCTTATTCCTCTAATGTCTCTAATGTCTCTCAAAAGCACGTACACATTCATTTTCAAAGGAAATTGAAGGTAGAAACCAATAGCTAATTCTTCTAACTAACCTTGACTAAAATGAGCTAAATTGTACTTTGATACGAACTTGATTTAAATTGTCCACCCCACATTAGGCACCAATGACTATAACCTTTAATGGGCTAGCACCGGTTTGTAATCATCATCTCAAAATGACCTAGTAGATTAAAAATTACCATGTTTGTAATCATCGTTTCACACCATCTACATATGACCCTTCTACACATTATATGATTGAATTTATGGTAGGTCATCCCTTCTATCTAGACCATGATTGATTGTGACATTAGGTGAATAAAGGAATTTTGATAAGGAAGGGATCACTATAAGTTTTTCCTCCTCCACCCACTCCATATCCAATGATTGCCTATTTTTTCTCTTCCAACATTTTATTTTGGAAATTCATTTTGGTAGTTAATTATACTAATAGTCACAACACACCTGGAAGTCAAAGAAATTGTTATATACACTACTAAACTCAATTAACATTGTTTGTTATTGGAATTTACAATAACAAACAACGTAGAGTTCATTAATGTAGTAGTGTATATGATAATTTCTTTAACTTCTAGGTGTGGTGTGGCTATCGATAAAATTAGCTGCTAATGAATTTAGAGAATAGAAAGTTGGAAGTGGAAAATTGAGAAATCACTAGCTATGGGGCGGATGGAGGAGGACAAACTAGAAACTATCCTCTGCTTATAAATTGTATTTTATTCACCTGTTGTCACAATCATTCATGGGATAGGTAGAGAGGATGACATGCCAAAAATTCATGCATATATTATGTAGAAGGGGTCATGTATGAGATGGTGTGAAGTGATGATGATGGACATGGTAAATTTTCATCTGCCAGGTCATTTTGAGATGATGATGACAAACCAATACTAGCCATTTTAAGGTTATAATCATTAACAAGAAATATGGGGAAGGAAATTCAAATGTCTCATCATGGAAATTATAAAACTTGTAAGGATGGGGTTATAAGAGTTATGGAAATTCTAAGTGCCAAATTCTAAGGAGGAGGTGAATTTGATGAGGTAGTGGCTCTCCTTTGAATACTAGCAATGAATTCAATGACTAGATAGAGCTTTAAAAATCCTCTTCTTTTACATTCTCATTAGCTGCATGTTTATTAACATCTTCTTGCAAAGTGGGTGTCAAACTTTTCCATTCATCATGAACACAAATTTCACAAGCTTGAGGTAATGAACACGAAATAAAATTCCTTCTTGGAACAGCTTCATGTGCCTCCTTGGCTTTTGAGCATTCTCCATGTTTTCCATAACCAAGACCCAAATAATTAGGCCCTTCCTCAACAACATTTGGCTCAACTATGCCTTGTACATGGTTGCCTTTAACCCTTTACTTTCATAGCACATTTTCATCAAAAAATTGGACCTTATTCCTCTAGTGGGAAGGGGTTTGTGTCAAGCTTTAAGTGTATTTTGTGAGAAATTTACGAGTTAATTAGCTTTTAAAAACTCTTGTACAAATAAAATGCAAAATTTTTATTTAGGAAATTTTTTTCCCTCAATCTAGATTTCGATCATTGGACATGTAAGAGGAAGAAAGAGGGAATTCACTTTTCAAATTCTAGACCTTGTTTAGACCAAAATAAACTAGAGGTTTGGTTTTCAAATACATTCACTTATTTGGAAAAGTTCTAGCTACCAAAAGTCCATATGCCAATCTACCTCCCAAGAAATACATTTAGTACACCACTGGTTAGTTTTTTGTCTTCCTATATTATTTATCAACCTCTTCTAGTGATTCTTGAAAGGTGGATACTTAAATCCTTCCTAAAAATTTGAGCTCTAAAATGAGATTCCAAGCCTAATTTCATAAAAATTAAGTTGGGGATGATCACATTGACTTACCTGATGACATGTCTATGAAGATTAACTGCCTTGAACTATTTTTTTGCGTAGGAAAAGAGACACATTCCCATGTCTGAGCATGAAAATGTTCTTTGATATTGTTAATGCCTCTAGTGTTTACTTCTACAAGTTCTGTAGGCAGAGTCTGTAAAGGGCCAGGTAGCCTCTGGATCTCATCTTTTAGGAAAGGTGACATATCTAGTAAATGCCCCTACAGTCAATCTCTGGAGTGGATCTAAATAGAAGTTCTTCATTTTAACATCCGTAAAACACAACAAATTTAAGGTAAACTATGTACATGTGTCATTTCTCCCACAAACTAAAGTGTATAAGTAGTAAATTTTATACCAAGTGTGCTCCCACCATGTAAAGCGCAATTTGGTGAATTTATCATTTTTATAATATGTTTTTCGATTAAATTTAGTTTCACACATGATCAATTATTGCTTTGAAAGTTGTGTTCTACATAATTTGTGTACACTAAATTACAAATTGATTTTTTGAAATCTATTTTGTGAATGTCGACCAATAGATATATATCATGGAGGATGAAAGACGAAGATCAACCGAATCCCATATGGAGGTTCAGGGATCGGAGGATGTTCACGGTATTTAAATATAATATTAAATCTCCATACATGTGTGTACATATGGAATTGATTTTTTTATTAACTTTGTGAGTGAAATTAGTTGTTAATAAGTTTCATATTTTAATTTTTAGGAGGCAAGAGGAGAAGGCTTTCTACTCCATCCATGGAGCGTGGCCAAGGTTCAACCAGTCGAGGTATGAGTGGTAGCAGGTTGCAGGAAGGGGGTGATATTTATTCCCCCGAAGGCCAGCAATCAACGGCTGCTGGTTCTCAACAGGGTCACTGTGGGTCTGGTTCTCAGCAGCGTCATTCTGGGGTTGGTTCTTAGCAGGGTCATGTTGGAGATGATGTTAACCAACAACATCAAGGTTGCCATCGATTTCAATATTTTTTCATTAAATTTGTACAACTTTTTTACACGTGTTTTTTCTAATATACGAAATTTTATATATATTGATGCAGAGGCTGAAAATGTTCGAGCCAGTGGTCAAAAAAGATGCAGGGCAGCGCGCTACATTGAAGAAGAAGGCTGTCAACCCAACACAACTTATCCGGCTGAGATTACTGATATACCATGGGAAACGAACATGGCGGAATGCACCTTACAAAAATATCAAAGCCTTCATGCAAAATTGCAAAGAGATCTTGAGGCTTTGTCTCTACCTGCTGAGAGTAGACAAAGCCTCGAAATAGTTACACATTCATTGAGTGAAATGGTAAAAGTGTACAAAAATTTGGGGCCAACGACTGATTCGTTTGTAGAACTGATGAGAAAGAGAAGAAACAGTGATAGGTCCTGATAAATGGCAGGACATAAAACAAAAAGTTTCAAGAGATGATGCTAAGTCAATGTTTAATTATAAGGAAGGGCCAAAAAGAAAATGTTGAAGGTGCAGTATTTCAAGCACCCAGACAAAGCAAAATATTTGTATGATCGACATCTTGCGGCCTTTGAAAGGCTTCCATGGAACGATGAGGTTCCTGTTTATTTTGCACAAATGTTTTATGCAGAATTTTTTTTGGGTATGAAACCCGACTACAATGACCTTCCTTCAGAATTTTTTGGCCCGGGGAGAGGTTGATTATATCAACGTAAGGGCGCTAAGAAATATGTGGAGTTTCCTCGCCCCGAGCCGCCATTGGTGAGTCGACCGTTTCGAGTCGAAACTCTACGATCAGAGATGGATGCGACTTCTCAAATAAGTCGAGAAGCAAGAGATGTTATGATCGACAATGTTCATATCGGATTGAGTGGAGTCGATCTTTGTTTAAATCGACAAAGAGCACGTGAAAATGCACGTGCCAATTTTGTTTATCGTACAGATGAGGAGATTTACAACATGGATGTTGAAGATCTCCGAACATATGCAATAAATTGTCGCAATGGTCTGCAAGACCTAATTTTTCATGAGGAAGAGGGCACCAGAACGGTATGTGTTAGTGACTTGAGGGTTTGAAATTATTTTTACATATACATGTGTACAATTTGTAATAAATACATGTGTATGTACATGTATACATTTATTTGTATGTGTACATTAATCTAATTTAATGTATGATTATATGTTAAAACACCATTTGCAGTTCTCAGGCATGATGCGTGATGAAAATGTTAATATTACGTTCGGGACTTCCGTTTCAAACGATGCAGATGGGCTTGACCATCATGATATGTTGGCACATGTATGTTAGTGTTTTTTAAGTGACTCTAAAATAAATAATTGTTGCCACACATGTACATGTATATATATATATATATATATAATTTGATAAAAAATTTTAACAGGTACCGATTCCGTCTGATGTTTTTGGGATGGCGGTGCCTTCTTCTTCCTTAGGAGATATACCTTCTACTTCATTGGGAGATGAGCCACGAGTATGGACAATTTTTCACAAGTTTAAAATTTATGTTTAAAAGTTATATATATATTCTACGTCAAAAAGTTCCATTAAAAATTGAGATATATATTTTGAGATCTATATTTTGAGTTATTTAAAATTTTTTGAATTTAGGTTCCTATAGAAGATTTTTTTAATCCTGGGACTGTAGCGACGGAGATAGGAACATCCACAACATTTGAACAAGTTGTCTTTAGTTCCTTTTTTTAATATTATTGAAAATAAGTTTATATATGTACACGTGCATTTTCATTTGAAAGTTTTTAATATATATATATATATATATATATATATTTAACTGTACATGTATATTGTACAGTTTACCACTGCAGATGTTTCTATGGCAGAACCTGTTCATCAAATGGAGAGGGAACCTTCCGAGGTATTGCATGATTTTTTTGTTAAATATTTTGTTTTTTACATGAAGTTCTAGATATATATATTCTCATTCATTTTTAAAACTTCAAATTTTAATGTTCAAGTACATGTGCATTGTGTATGTAGGTTTTCTATTCACAGGATAGGGCGCGGACTGAGACCCAGACGCTAGATCCTCCATTTGATGGACATGATTTACAGTAGATTTGATTTCAAAATTTAGATGGTTTTAAAATTTGTTAAACTTGATACAGTTTGATACTTGTGAGATTTACAATTTTTGGACATATTTTATTACATTGTTATTATACAATTTGTTTTATTTAATTTTTGGATGGTTTTAGTACTTTTGGCATGTGAATGTGAAGTAATGTTGTCATCTGAACTACATTTGGTGCATGTGATATTTAATGTTAAATGTTTTTGTTGGATAGTTGAATTATAATTGGCATGGCATGTGAAGTTTTTACAACTCAAGTTTTGGATGGTTTCAATCTACATTTTGCATGTGATATTTAATGACCTTTAAATGTTTAATGTTTTAATGTTGCACAATATATAATCAAAAGGGTTTTAAAACTTAAAGTTTTGGATGGTTTCAATCTACAACTTAAAGTTTTGGATGGTTTCAACCTACATTTGCACATGTGGTAAATTGAAATGTTACTTGTAACAAGACAATCTCCATTGATTTCATTGTATATATGTTGATTTTTGATTTGATATAATTGCATGTATGATGGTACATTACTTGTAAAGTCATTGGATTAATAGTGTTCATTGATTTCAGTGTAAGCGCAAAAAATTATTGACAATGTAGAACGATTTTTGTGTTATAATAATTAAACCAATATCCAGTGTTTACTACAAGAGTTCGAGCTATTTAAATATTTAAATGGTTTATGATTTATGATTTTTACTTTATTTTTAATATAATCGATACGGAAAGATGACAAAACTAATAAGGGTGACAATAAGAATAGAAGAAGAGAATAGTTTAAGATTGATCACAATAAATGCTATTTGTAATTGATTAAAGAATAGTCTAGTGCATTGGAATTCATTAAAGAATTGGTCATTGGAGCTGCTTCAAGCTAGGAGTGAGCATCGTCACCAACCTACATTGAATATTTTATACTCCCTAGGGTGAATGATACTTTAAATTGATTGACAGTCTAAGACTTTTGAATTTTTCCGAATGCCAAATGATCTACAAAGCTAGTAAATTTATAATATCCTAGTAGGTCATTCGGTGACAACTTTTACCGGAAACTTGAAACAACTTTGGCATGTGATATTTAATTTGTTAAATGTTTTTGTTGGATAGTTGAATTATAATTGGCATGGCATGTGAAGTTTTTAAAACTCGAGTTTTGGATGGTTTCAATCTACATTTTGCATGTGATGTTTAATGAACTTTAAATGTTTAATGTTGCACAATATATAATCAAAAGGGTTTTAAAACTTAAATTTTTGGATGGTTTCAATCTACAACTTAAAGTTTTGGATGGTTTCAACCTACATTTGCACATATGGTAAATTGAAATTATGTTACATGTAACAAGACAATCTCCATTGATTTCATTGTATATGTTGATTTCTAATTTGATATAATTGCATGTATGATGGTACATTACTTGTAAAGTCATTGGATTAATAGTGTTCATTGATTTTAGTGTAAAAGCGCAAAAAATTATTGACAATGTAGAATGATTTTTGTGTTATAATAATTAAACCTAATAATATTGGAGAGCAAGAGAGATAAGGTATGGTGTTTACTACAAGAGTTCGAGCAGGTCATTCGGTGACAACTTTTACCGGAAACTTGAAACAAAGAGAATCTATCTTTGGCTAGGACATCATGTAAGATGCCTGACATAAACAGTAAAATTGTACTCATGTGTAAGTTTAAAAGCTGAGATTCGGGCAAGTGGGGACAACCACTTGTTATCTCATCCCTTGGAGGCTAGGCCATATGGGGACCGAATCTGACCTTACAAAATAAAGTGAAATAATTTGTACCATACGGTCGGAAAACATATACAAGAACAATTAATTTCATTCTAGAATATATATATATATATATATATATATATATATATATATATATATATCCAATACATATAACATTTTTCATCAATGCACATGTATAGAAAAACTACTTTCAGTTGATACTAGAGCACGTGGTTGTACCCAAACAATTTGTAACATGTGCAAACCACAAATAACATAAGCAGCTCAATTTTTAGTTGAGTACTGGAAGTTTTAAAACATATTTAATCCAAAGATAATAAATTGTTGGACACTTCACTCAAAAAAATTCTAATGGAATTCCATCCTCAATAATCCGTTCATGATCAGATTTTGACATTTTCCATTTCTTAATTTTTGATTTTTTCTTTGATTGAACTTCTATCAACTTCATGCGTGCTACACACACCAAGTGACTATATTGAAAACTTATGGAATCAGGTTCATAGTCTTCAAAGTAAACAAAGTCTCCACTTTGACAAGTGTTTTTGAAAAAATAACCTTTCAGTATAATAGACCCTCTGTCATACTGAAATCCGTGATCATTATAGTCTTGTAATAATTTCATTTTTCGTTCAGTGCAATGCATCAAATAATACTTCACATTTTCATCGTTGTCAATAGGTGCAATTACAGCAAAAACATCTCCTGCACAACAAAATAAATTTAACATTTAATTATGCATATTTAAATTTATTTCTAGATCTTTAAATCATTAGAAAGTAATTCAAATGTTACCTTCTCTAACAAGATCAGAAACTCGATCACCATCAGATGATATTGTAGTTTCCTCTGATTGCATTTCTTCAAACATTGCAACAGACATTTTTCCCTTTGTATTTAGCTCTGTATGTTTCCAATATTTTACATACATGTTGTTTTCACAAACGTCATTGGATTTTGTGTTGTCTATGCAAACATCACAAAAATAAGAATATTTTCTTTTATCCAATGCAAACACATTTCTGGACAATTTATTTTGAATTGAATGCAATTTGCGAGTCCCTTTTATTGTTTCAACGTCATTTCCAATTGATCTATCTACGTCTTCGATTCCAATATGCCAGAAAAACCTTTATATGGAAAATTAGAAAAAGAATTTATAAATATGATATCAAAATACAATTAAAAATAATCATTGCATGATAAATGTACAATGTTTAAAATTAGATTTCCAATATAAATTAAATTGAATGTACCTTCGCACTTCTCTTGATGGGTTAATCTCATGGCTTAGAGCAGTTTTGCACCATTGAACAACTTCTTCAGCGTTCACAAGTTGGCGTGCAAAGTGGTTCATTTGATATCTTTGAAGTACTCGTTTTATGCATGCTCCTGCACCGTCATGTTCTCCTTTTCCATGGCCAGTCTCAAAGAAATTCCAACAATGTTTAATGCAGGTTTTCTTATGAAGACAACACAACCAAAAGAATGATCGTGCAGATTTGAATTGTCCTGCGCATCCGTCTGACCATATCCAATGTTCATTGAATGTTATTCCACTATTTTTCAAGGAATCATAAATTTTTCCAAAACAATGTTGTACAAAATATGTATCATGTGTATGATCGTCACTAATATAAAAGTGATATTCTTTAATGATATGTCGATTTTCACTCGTGATTTCTATATGATCGACGTTTTGTTCAGCATGTCTATAGAGAATATGGATGAGCATGGAGATTTGGTCAGAATGATAGTATTCACTCTGAATTTCTTTTTGTGGAACAAATGTGTAGTTTTCTGCAAAATAAATCACTGACAAAACGGTCCCTGGTGGAAAAAATTCACGAGATTTTTGAATTGCAAGTCTTGCCATCGAGCTCTATGGGAATGCTTGGTGTATTTATAAATTTCTGCCTCAAACTTTCTCAAAAAGTCTATTAGAAAAATTTCGTCTTTTCGTAATTCGATTCTTTTAACACTATCTGCACCTTGAATCGATGTACTGGTATATTCATATCTCTTCCATTTCACTTTCATGTTGGACAATGATTGATCATTTATATCAATACGATATTTGTTTTGAAATTTAATCAAATTTCCACAATCATCGCATTTTTTACCACCAACACATTTCTTTTTGTAAAATAGTTCATCGCTTTCTCTTTCACATAGAATTTGAGATATGAATTCACGGATAGTGGAAGGAGGAGGTGAATCTTTCCATAATTTTCTACCGAAATCAAGGAATGTGTCATAATATAACTCAAATTCCACATGATAACGGCAACAACAAGTGTCGCGTACGGTGATAGGTTTTACATACCATGGTTTTTGTTGAACAAAAGCACTAAGTGAAACATGAATTTGACGATTCTCTTTTTTGAACTTGTTGAATAACTCTATCTGAGTGGTTTCCAAGAGATGTTTTTCATGTTCTTCGTACTGATTTCGTGCTATTCTTCTTTGCATCACATGTCTTGTAGTTGGTGAAACACGCGAATTGTTCTTCCAATATTCATATATTATTTTTTTAACATTTTCTCCAAGTCTATCTTTGTATGGTTGCCTACAAATATCTCTCCAACAAGCGAGTTCATCATTTACATCTATTTGCAGTCGAAATTTTCGATGTTTGTGCAGAGTTTTTCGCGAGGTTCCCAGTGCTCGTGCCATAGATGTTATCAAACGATTCTCTTGAGTACTTGGTGAAACCATTGCCATCTGTATTACTCTACGTATATTTGAAACATCTTTATCTCTAGTTCTCTTAATTGACTCTATAGCACTACTCATATTTTTTAGCACCTCTTCTTTCATTTTTTTTATCTTTGGTTGATTTTCGAATACCCAATAGTGTCGTCGCTTCTTTTAATTTCCTTGATGATAGGAGACCTTTCAACATTTGAGCTTGAACTGTTACTTGCTCACTTTTGAAATACTTTTCAAAAATTTTATCGACAAGATATCGTATAACATGGTCAGGTTTTTTATCTCCATATGTGTGAGTGTCGACATTTTCTAACATCTCATTATCGATAGTGATTTCATCTGTACATATTCGGAAAAATAGTACATATTCAATAAATAACTAAATTAATAAATATGTCAATAAATATTAGGAAAATTTTAAATATATCAATAGATCATAATATTTACATTTAAATACCCGATTCAATTTCTGCTTGAGGTTGATTTTATTCTTCAATATTTTGAGGAGTATCTTTGTCCGTTTACATTAAACAAAATATTTTTCAAACTAGTTCATCAAATAAAAATTAAGCTTCACATTTTACATTGGGAAAATTTTAAAAATATATTAATAGATCATAATATTTACATTTACATACCTGCTTCAATTTCTGCTTGATGTTGATTTTTTTCTTCAATATTTTGAGGAATATCTCTGTCCGTTTACATCAAACAAAATATTTTTCAAACTAGTTCATCAAATAAAAATTAAGCTTCACATTTTACATTAGGAAAATTTTAAATATATATCAATAGATCATGTAATATTTACATTTACATACCTGCTTCAATTTCTGCTTGAGGTTGATTTTCCTCTTCAATATTTTAGAGGGCTTCTAACTTTCTTTTGCGATATTGTCTAGTCTCTTCTCTACGTTCCTCAAGGTCTCTTTTTCGATCATATTTTCTCACACAAGTTCTTCGATTTCCCATGATAATAGGGTATGAGGTTCAAAAAATTTCCTTCAAAAAATTAGACAATAACTCAATTACAAAAAATATCACAAAAGATTTAATTTAAAAAAATCTTAAAAAAAATTCAGTGTAAATTTTTTGTAAAAAATATGTAATCCAATCCAAAACACACACTTTCAAAAACACAAAACACGTACTTCAACACAAAACACGTACATACCTCCAAGAAAAATCACGCTGCCTCCAAGAAATGTCTTCCAAAAAAATTCTTTAAATCCAAAATTGTAAAATCAATTTGCTTACAAGAAATGCTCTTAAACCCAAAATTTGAAGAAAATTTTTTGAACAAAGAAGCTCAAAAGATTTATTTCAGCACAAAACACGTACATACCTCCAAGAAAAATCACACCACCTCCAAAAAATGTCTTCTAAAAAAGTTCTTTAAACCCAAACTTTGAAGAAAAGTTTTTGAACCCAAACCAAGTCTTTGTAAAATGAGATGAAGTGCGAAATGTGCGAAAATTGTGAATCATTTCGCGGCAATTTATATTGACGCGAAATGTGTTTTTTGTAGGGGGCTCCACAAAACTTTCCGGCTGACGGAGAGTTACACAATAGTTCGGCTGAACTTCTTATCAAAAGTTTGGCCGAACTATTAAGACGTTAGTTTTAGCGACTCGTAAGAAAAAAACATAGTTCGGCCGAACTTGGACTAAAAGTTCGGCCGAACTAACGCGTCACCAATTACGCAAAACCAGGCTCTGAAAACGGTTCTACAACTTTAGACTGATTAAACTCCATGAAAGGTTGTTAATTAACTGTCGGAACCAAGACAAGCATTTTCAGAATTGAATCTACTTTCAGGAAATATAACTTTTATGGAATTTCGTAAACGTTTATTAATTTTAATTATTTTTCTAATAAAATGGGTGCAAACAATTTCTGAGGGTCATTGTGATTCAGTGAAATCAAAATTTGTATCTCCCAAAATACATTGTAAAAAAAAATGAAAAATTATGGGGCATTACATTGGTCCGTCATCTCGAATGGGCAGCTTTTAGATTTTTAGTTTATAACTTATATGTTAAGAAATTTGTTGCGTCACGAAACATATCCAAAAATATGCAGTTTTTCGTATTGGACCAGTAAAAATCTCTAGTAATTATGATATGCATCCATTGGTATTTTTGTAATATATTTAAAACAAAGTAGACTTCCGTCTAGATTGTTGTAACACATTTTGTTTTTTCAAAAACACAAATTTTCAATGAATACAACATTGCTATATAACATGACTTATGAATCTTTGATTGTTAAGAAACACACACTCAAAGAAACGCTAAGTTGACATATCAAATCTACATAAAAAAATTTCAAAAAATAAGTAATAGAAAGCTAACAAAATTTCTCACAACTTTTATTTTTATCGCAAAATGAAATTCTACACAGAAAAATTGTTATAGTTTGCAGAAAGTTGAAGAACCTAAAAAAATGAAATTTTTTTCTCAAAAAAGGGCAAAATGTGTAACCCAGCTTCACATTTTCACCCAAGAACAAGAAATGATTATTGAAAAGTAATTGGTATCTTGATGAAAATATGACACTAATAGTTCTAATGAGATAACATATATCCTATATTGATGTTGAATAATCTTAGTTCATAATAGGTATTCAATGTTTATACAAGCAAATGAAATTGATTTTCCTATTAATCATGATAAGAATGATTTTAGTGTATTATTGTTCTATATTTGATAAGTATTGATATGATTCTCATATTGATGACGTTTCATGATATGGTGGTATGAGGATAATGATGAACATTTGGTTTGTAATGATAATGATGTTATATGCTCATGATGAATATGATATGCATAATGTGGCATAGGAAATATGATGTTTTAATGTGAGGTTATATTGACATGTAGTTAGTTTATTATGTAATGTCATGATATATATTTGATCAAAACATGTTGATGTTATACCTTATGATGGTATTTCATAAGGTGAAGCATGTGGTATTTGCATGCAGATTTTATGAAATGTGTGAGCATGTAGTTCTTTACTATTCAAAATGTTGTGATTAGAAATGATGTTATGTTATCATGATGGCATGCAAGAGTTGGCATGTGGATTATTTTTTTGTGATTTTATGACTATAACTAATGCATTGGATGCATGTTGAGATGTCGTGACTAACAAGAACTCCACAAATGGGCCGAGAGGGGCAATTTATTTGATAACATCATGGGAGCCCATACCTATGAGGGAGAATATGTAATAGCATATGGATTGGGGACAAACTCAATCAACATTACATATGCCAGTGGTTCCCTTTTCTTGTATAGCTCTTGACGGGCTATGGGACCATCTTGAGGAGGCCAAGTTCCTAATATTGTAGGCCAAGTGACTGGTATTGGATTGGGATTCTGAATTCTGGTGGGGGTGTAAGGACTTCGATGCCTGGGTTGTGAACCTTATTGAGTGTGGAGGGAGTGGGCTAGCCTTCTGAGGTGCCTAGAGTACTATTGCATGGAGTACTGAGTCGAGTGTCTACCTTGGGGTAGCTGAGGTCTCATTCGAGCACGAGCCTTGGGGCTAGCCTTGGGCTATGGTACAAACTGATGAGGCTTATTCCTAGTTCTGAAAGTAGGAAAAAGGACAAATAGTCTTTAATATTTCTCAGGTGTTGTGGAAACTTTTGATGCCTGCTGGTTATACTAGTTCAGCAAAGGGTGTTGGGAAAACGTGAAGTAATAAATAACTAAATAAATAAAATGTTAAATGATTCAACTTAACTTAAGGACAGAGTTCCTTAAAGAGGGGGAGTATGTAATTTCCCCTAATAATAATAAAAATAATAAATAATAAATAATATTATATTATATTATATTATAAAATAAATAGTAAATAAATAATAAGTCAATAATAGTAAATGCATAATAAATAATAAATAGAATAATAATAAAAAATAAAATAAAATAGTAAATAATAAACTGGAGTTCAAAATAAAAATATATAGAAATAGCAAAATAAGTAAAGTTAACAAAAAGTAAAATGGAATAAAATAAGAAAGTGTAAAATTAAAAGAAAGATTACATTAAGTAAAACTTAAAATAAAGAAACAAAAATTGCATGTTGACGTATAGAATGTGTGCACAGTACAAGGAACAACTTCTCTTCACATGTGTGGCAAGGGGGATTGAATATTTCAGGCAAAAATCGTAGCACTATTTTTGGGAAATTTTCAACAGAGTTGACCAGCTTGATCAAGGGCCAGCATCACTATTTTTACTGCGATTTTTATGAAATTACTTCACTCTCATTAGGATGCATATTTTGGCACAAAAACTGAGGCAATTGGAGTAGGATGACCAACATTGACCGTAGACCCTTTGACCACAACGTTGACTTTGCATTTACCAAATTTGATTGTGATTTTAAGAGATGGTCTGGGTTGAATTTGATTGTCTTTGGAGACTGCATTGACTGGGTTTGGCCGAGCTTATTTAGAGACATATTTATGTTGGTTTGACCAGAATTGAATTTATGGTTAGGGCATCCTGTTGACTATTGTTTGAATGGATTGTTTTGACAGAGATCAGGTAAGTGAATTTTGTATTAAGTAATCTCTCTCTCTCTCTCTCTCCTGAAATTTTAAGGAATAATAGGAAGATTTGATCAAAGGGTTTTCCCCAAATTGGGGTTTTTCCCTGGCATCCACCCAATAGTGTGTCCTCTTGTCTTGGATTGTCTTCTGATTATTGTTTATGTTATATCTACATTTACTATCAAGTTAATGTGACTGCTAATTTGAAAATTAATATTGGGCTTATAAGAAATATTGAAGTAAATTTCTCGAAAGAATAGACATACCATTTTTATCTAAAATTAACATGGTATCAGAGCCCATGTGAAGATAAAGCCCAAGAAAGATTGAGAAAAGAAATCACTGAATGGTAAGTTGAACTTTTTAATATGAATGATAGTTATGAGTTGAATGAGGTGAAAGGTGTAAAATTTAGTGTCGTAATATAAATTGTTTGGGTGAGTTTGTTAGAGGAAAAATCATGAGGTGGGATATATATATATATATATCTTATACCACCAACAAATAATAAATTATGGGAGGATAATAATAATTATTCAAATAATAGAATTAATAAATGGAAAAGTTATAATTAGTAGATTATAACTTGAGTAAGAGAATATGTAAGATTTTTTAAATTGATATAACAATGGTAACTTATTACATTATTAAGTGGAATAATGGAAATAAAGGATATATGGAACAAAAAAAAATGCAAGTTAGCATAAAAGTGATGGTAGAGATGTTAGCATACATGACGGGGGACATGTATGACTAAAGTACTTGGACTAAAGAATGTAGAAAATTTAATGACAAGGTAACAATAATTCTAAATAAATTGGAAAATGAGCAAGTTCTGGAGACTAGAACAAGTGAATAAATAGTCAATTCAAAGTTAAAAATAAGAATAGACTATTTCAGAATTGGGTATGTCAAGAGAGGACAATTGTCGTGACCAAAAATAGTAGTAAAAAGAAAAGAAAAATTCTAGGTAAGTGAGAGTTGTTACAAATGGTATCAGAGCCCATGTTGAAAACTCTGGGCTTATGTGTCCCAACACAGGGAAAGAAATTTTGCTGTGTTAAAAAATCTAAATAATTTTTATTTTTATTTTTTAATTAATTAATTAATTATTTATTTTTTGTGAATACTAATTTAATTCTATGTACAGTGATTGAAGTGGAGAATTTTTATAGTTGTTGTCATGAAATGACGGAGAAGAGTTGTACATAGATCTGGGGGGTGGAGGGGGCCCTACCCGATCCAAATGCTCAAATGTTAAAAATAACACTGCAGCAATAAATATTCCAGTTAAAGACTAACTATGAAATTTTGTTGTAGTATTGAGAAAAAGAGGCTGGTAAATAAATTACCTCCAATTATATTTTTCAAATGAAACAGAACCCAACTCAGAGAGGTATGAGAGTGGAGAAGAAACTGCTTAAAGAGTAGAAGAAAAGGGAGTTGCAAGGAGAATTTTGAAATTAAATTAAGTCTCTAGCCCTTAAATAAGAGAAGGAAAGGGATGTAGAAACTTGACTCCTAAAGAGGAAAAATTACTTCCAAGTATATGAATACAGAAGAAATCTGAAAGTAATATTGGTGGGTTACCAATGGTAAGACAAAGCCACATTTTGATGTAAGAGACCAAAATTTTACACTAAGTTAATGAAAAAAAGATGTCATGAGAAAAATTTCGAGAGAAATTCAAGTCTCGATACCTTAGTAAGAGGTATTATGACGACAGAGTAAAGAAAAAAAGTATGAGCTAAGGCATGACAACTCACTATAGACAAAATTGTGATGAAATTCACAAAATTTCTTTAATATGTGCCTTACATCAGGGGATAAAAGGCCAAAGTACAATGAATTTTGAACTGTCAAAACCACATCTTAAAAGACAGAAATGAAGGTGACAATTCTAAACGGCTAAGTCAAAAAACACGATTGTGTTACCAGCGATAAAATGACCCGATCGATTAGCTGGAAATATAACAGAAGCAACATACAGACAAACTGAAAATTAGTTAGAAATTATTGAAATTGCAGGTAGAAATTCTGACCAATCTGTGTTTGTTTTACTTCATTTAGTAGCAAATTTAAATTGTATCAACCTCAAGAAAGTGGAAAAGGTAGTTTGAAAACAAGAAAAATGTTAATCCTCTTGGTTGGTATAGAAAATTTCAGGAACAAAGAAGAAGGTCACTCATCAACTAACTAAATTATCTGAAAAAATAGAAGAAAATGGTATATAATTCCAATCAAACATTCTCCCTATAGATTTGTATGATCTTCTAGTGGAAATGGATTGAACGAAACAACACAAAGTAATAGTGAATTGCTTGAATAGTAGGTACTTGCATTAAGTAAATAGGAAAATGTGTTACAGTAAATGGAAAAAAAAACTAATGACCATTAAACAAATTTTTACATTACAACAAGAGTGGACAACAAGAAATAAACTTCCAAGTATGCTACCCAAGTTGGGGAATTGGGACGACCAATATGAATGAGTTTGCGGAATACTTATCTACAATTAAGAAATCCAGAAGTGTAATTCTAAAAAACAAAATTCAAGGATGTATAGAGTGAATTCTCTTGAAAAATAAGAACTGAAACTTTGATAACAAATATATAAGAAGTATATTAAACCAAGAATTTCTCTGGGAGGGAAACACTAATGTTGGTTGCCAAAAATAAGGATAACACCTTCTGGATGTCTATATATTTAGACAATTAAACTAGTTAGCAACCAAAAACTGGGTACCTATTCCAAAAACAGAGGATAATTTTTGATCAAATAAGAAGAAAATAATTATAAAGGCAATCTTCTGAATTGGATAAGGACATTATAAGGTTGAGAATTTAACCTTTGAACTTACAAAAACCATATTACAATCCTACATTTATACTACCGAAACAGTTGAAAAAGTTTGCATGAGTGTTCATAAAGGATGTTCTGGTATGATCCATAAAAAGGATAACAACACCAAGGACATCTTAGCATAGTGTTGCAAATCCTTAGAGAATTCTAACTACATGAAAAACTCATCCAATGTGAGTTTCACATAAACCCAAGACACAATAAAATTGGAAAAGGATTTTGTGCATTGCTGAAAAAGGAGAAGGTAAACTTGATTGGAAAACTAAGTGCCAAATTACTTGGAACAACTGAAACAAAAATTTAGTACTACATTGAAACTTACTGATTCAGCAAAGGAGTGGTGGTGTATATTGAAAAATAGTATAGAAAGGCTGAGAGAAAATTAAATTTAGTGATAACATATCATAAATATTCCTTTATTAAAATAAAGTGAAATCCAAAATAAACAAGGTGGCAAATTTCCATGATAAATTTGATATAAAAATAAAAAATAACAAGAAAAGAAAACTGAATTATTGATCTGTAAGTAGACAGACTCATCAAATTCTGAAACCTATAGGTAGTAGTGTAAGAATTAAAATGGGAGAACAAATGCAAGGAGAATTGTTGAAAAACCCTTAATATATAAGATTTCAATAAGGTGAAATAGTAGATGAATACCATCAGAGTAGCACCAGAGACGTTATGCAGGTCATCTAGGTATAACAAGATAATAATAACCTTGAAAAAAAATAATTATACTTTGACTAGGGATGAAGAAGGAGGTAGAAAAAAAAACACTCGGCACAATGGTTGAAAAGTTAAAAAGGTAAAGTAGAACTTTAGTATCATGCTAGTACATTAAATTCCCTCTTTAATTGAAAATAAAAGAAAGAAGTGGTATCAATGGAATTTAAGTCAGGACTACTAAGTACTAAGTAACAACATGATGAAATTGCGGGAATAATGGAAACTCTAACTAAAACAGTACATTTTTTCCTTTGCAATCCACTGTTGGCACATCACAAGTGACCAAAAGATAAAAAAAAAAAACATTAACTCCATAAAATCACAAAATTGATTTCTCTGATAGAGATGTCACAAGTGCATATGCTTTTTTAAAATCCTATTTGGAGGACGAGAGGGACAAATCTGAACTGCGGTGCAGTCTACTATCCTCTTATAGATAGACAAACACAACAATTAATTGCAGACATACTGTATAAGTATGAAATACATCAAATCCAATAGCCGAGGAGACTTTTTGTATTAATAGAAACTGCACACAAAAACAAGTATCAAACATACAACGATAAAAGTCAATCAAAAGCCTCATATGGAAAATAAAAAGAAAAAGGGCCATACTTCACTTATTTGGAGTTAGCAGAAGGACAAATTGTAGAAAGAAGTCATCAAAATATTAAAGTAAATCCAGCTCCTTCGAAGAGTTATGAAAGAATTCACAGAGAATTTGAAATTGGAGATGCATATATAAGGATTTACTTCAGAAGGATATTATTGCACGCCAAAAATTATGTTGAGAAACACCTTAAAATTGCGGGGCCATGAGGGTTGGAGTGAGAGTATAAAATCACTCTACTTCGTCCTATAAAAAATTATTTCATATTTCATTATTGAAAATTTTATGTACATGAACCTGCTCGCATGATTGATTGGACTTTGGTACACATGGAAAAATAAATGAACTTTCATCCAGATAAAACAATAGTCGGAGTAAAAGTGTAGGGAAAACAATTTGTACTTGGGAGGAGGAAGATATGATGAAAGAAAAACAATCATCACTATTTAATAATTAAACAGATAGATTGGAAAACACCGAGGATGGTATTTTGTTTTAGAGGTGACTATGTAATATCCCTATTCTTGACATTCTATAAATAGAGAATACACATAAAGGCCAGGGCGAGTTTAGAAATAAAATATGTAAATATATATTAAGTGTGGAAATTAATATATAAATGTGGAAATAATATCATGGTATAAATATAGAGTGAATGGAGACCAGGAATTCAAATCCATGGGGATGGACTAGATTCTAAGATTTTCCCAAAATTCCTTATAAATCCTTGGAGAAAAATAAAATAAAATAGATTTTATTAGATGGAAGAAAAAGATCTAAGAAAAGCCTTAGTAAGTGGAAAGTTACTAAGAAGAGGGAAGAATAAAACTAAAAAGAGGAAAAGCTAGTTTTAAAAGGAGCTTTTGTGGAAAAAACAAAAGCAAATCCTAGGCTAAGGGAAACATCATCCCAAAATAACTAGATGGAATTATGGAAATAGGTTGAGGGAAAGAAAGCTTAAATAAGCTATCCTAGTATGACAAAGGGGTTGTCTACACTAAGGAGAAATCGGTCTCTTCTCAGGGGAGAGTTATGGAAAAATCTCAAGGTTGGGAGGCAAATAGTCTTTATATCTGTGGTATGCACATTCTCCAAAGTTTTTATGTTTTATATGGTTGTTAATATTTATCTAATTCTAATGTGGAATTTAGAAAAATTAGTATTTTTATCAATTCTAGCATTAATTTTTATAGATAAAATTTTATACACTTTGTGTATTATATAGTAGTTAGTTCAAAAATTAGAAATGTCATATGTATTTGACATAGATTAACCATAGAGAGTATAGTTAATCTTTCTGTGCTATTACATAGAATAAATTAAAATTAGGGGCAAATAGAAAAAATATTTAAACCCTGAATAAAGCTCTAAATCTGTTGTTTAAGTCCATCTAAATATCTAAAATTTTCATTGAAAAATTACAATATATGTACTATGAAACCAAATACAATTAAGCTATAGTAATAGTAGAAAATATGGAACCGAAAGGAAATTCTAAATAGAACATAGTTTAGATATATAGCATGAACAAAATTACATATCTAAATGATGAACACATAATTCAGATTTACACTTAAACATATAGACTGCTGTCATATAGAAATTATCTTCTGCATATTAAGATTCAGCCATACAATTATAAACATGTAATGTAGAAAAAGGTATTAAAACCATTAATTACATGTCGCAGTCCTTTTAATAAAATCCTCTAGTGGATATGAGGATAAAACCAGTTTAAAAACCAGCCAAAGATAAAATTTTATACAACAGTTTAATTAGAAATTAGGTAGGTCATCCATCAAAATTCTAGTACAAGGTATGCAGATAGATTTTGTAAGTTGGATAGAATGGTGGTAGAGCCTCCCATTTTCGGATTTGACCAGCCTGGAATAAGTGGAATTGATCGTAAGATCTTCTGATAGTTTATCGCAAAGAATTGTAGTAGAGACTGAATTAATTAGGAAAAACCTGCAACAAAACATATAGACCAAAGTTAGAAAATATACTGATGAGAATGAAAAAGAAAAACATAGAATGTTTACAGGTAACAATAATAATACCTGTAAGATTAGCTTCAAGGTGGAATATCTTCTTATACATATCATAATTAGAACTATAAGTACATGAAGATAAATAGAACATAATTAATTATGTGACTGAAACCAAAAGAAGAATTTGGAAAAGTCTATATTGACTTGAGGGGATAGGTGTACTGAAGTACATCATAAATTGATATAGTTGCGGATAACTATGAGAATATGGAAAATATATTTCTAGATTAGTTCTAGAAAGAAAATTATTATGAAATTAAGTTCACTATTAAATTATGGAACAATTACTATCAAAATTCATTTATTTTAAATGTACAAAATATTATGATATAAATAAACTTCTTGAATGAATTAAGAGGTAAATTCAACTCAGAAGTCAGACTACATGCATATAGTAAAATTAACTTGATTTAAATTTAATCTAAATATCACAAAATAATTACACATTTTGTAGACATTTAGACACAGTAATATATTTAATAGTGACAATTCTCTTTTATGAGGAAATGAAAGAGAAATTGCAAAAAAGAATAAATATAGGAAGGGTTATGGGTGACATTAAACATTGCAACGTATAAAAAAAGTAAGTGCAAATCCCAATTGGGGATCAAATAGCAAGTAACATGATTCATAGTATTAGAAATAGTGAAACAAAAAGGAACTTCGTTAAATTAAACTCAGAAATTAATTCACAGAAATTCGAATTCGTAATTATGATTAAACTTACATCATTTACAAATCAATTGAACTAATTAACATAAAGATGTTGGATTTAGTGAAAGCTAACTTCTGTATTCTGAGAAATTACAAGACAAAATGAAATTGGGTGTAATTGTAGGAACATAATAACTTACCAAGGTAGAAAATGTAAGATACATGCTAGGGGAACAACAAGATCGTATCTTCTCTATGCTAAATTTAACATAGCTATCATCCAATCCCAAAATTGAACATGTCCACACTAACCAGAAATTGATACATGTCGAGAACCAAACTTTATAAAACCGAGAAATACAAATTGCAAATACTGTGAAGAAAATTATAATGATTGGTTATATTAAAATATATGATAATAATCTAAATAGTGGAGAAATTGTATCTCGTTAAACCCATGATTTCCAAGAAATAATAGCAATTCGGTAACAAATCCAGAATAATAAATTTGGGGAAAATTCCCAAATTCGGGAAGGAAAGGGATGACATACGAATTTCGAAATAGAGACATGCAATTCCTAAATGGAAAATAATAAAGTATTCCATTGACATGGAGCAGAGGCAGAAATTGAAAATGATTGAGATATATAAACTCGTAGAGGTAATAGCTTGTAATATCCCTATTTTTACTACTTTTATTAGACATATGAACAATCTTAAAGGTTGAGTAGACCTAAAGGAAAACAATTATTGTGGACATATTTTATTCTTTTAAATTTAATAAATGTGGAATTTGAATTATTGTGCAAAGGCTAGAGTATAAATGGAGACCAGTATTTCAAATCCATGAGGATGGATTGTTGGAAATACTGAGAGGGGGGTGAATCAATATTTATTTTCAATTGTTAATTTTACCAGTTAGATCACTTATATTTAGACAACAAAATGAACAACAAGAATAAATGCTCTTATTAATTTCTTCTTTACAATAAATCAAGTACAATATATGTAGGGCTCCAACCCTAGATGAAGACACCAATCTTCAATCTCCCAGGCTCCAACCTGTATTTGCCAAGCACCGACTTGGACTTCCAAGGCTCCAACCCTGTCAATTATGAGGCATCAACCTCAAGGGCTCCAACCTTGTCAATTCTGAGGCACCAACCTCAAGGGCTCCAACCCTATATGTAGTATAGGCTCCAACCTGGTCTCTTGAGGACTCCAATCCTCTAGGGCTCCAACCTTATCTTCCAAGGCACCAACCTTGTCTTTATGGGGCTCCACCCTCCTGCTTCAATTCATCAAGATAATTTAGTAATTATTCACGACTCCCAATATATTTTTCAACGAGCCTTGTCAATCTTCAACAACGCTTTCACTTAGTCTCCACGCCACGTCATCAATGACAACCTTGAGTTCTTTAGAAGGTGTCACCACTGCTCTTCATCGTACCCAAACAATTTCTCCAAGGTCACCTCATGATGACTTCAACAATGCATATGAGGTCTTCACTAATGTCTCGAAGATCAGCTTCCACTACAATTTTGCTTCAAAGTGTGTTCCAAAGATACTGCTTTAATTTTCCCCTCAAAAGTTTGCTTTTGGCCTGCTCCTTCAGTAGTCAAGAAAGTCAACTACCCCAACAATCCTACAATGTATTTGAGATTGCTGTAAACATTTTCGACAAGCAGCTCAACAATGTCAAGAATGCCTTCTAGTTCTGCAATCCAGATTTCTTACTGTACTTCCAAGCTGCTATATTCATATACCATAGGGCTGCCACAATGATGCTCCTTTTGGCTGATCCAATCCGAGCTGCAATGCCTCATATATCTCTGCCACAGTGGTATTTCTGAGATGCTACATATGTAATACTACCTCTGAAGTGCAAGTTTCTATGTAGGGTATGAAATATATATAGGGTGGCTTCCTTTACATAGTATCAAGCTTGTAAATAGGAGTTCTAAACCATAGATGATTGTCCGTGCTAAAAATCCAGCCCTTAATTACTCCCTGCAGCCACCTGTTCAAGGAGGTTAGGCCTGTGGCCTACAACAGTTCACAAAACAACCTATCAAACAGTCTGAGCTGCTCCCTCTTATGCTGCCACTGTAATGTGCTCTGAACTATGCCTTCTATACCCCCACGCTGTCACTGTAATGTGCTCCAAATTGTGCCTTCTTACAGTAAGTTGTTGCCTTATGCTTGAGCTGTAATTCGAGCTACTTCCAATAGGACTGCACCCTTAAATTGTTGCACCAACTTCACTTGTAATAGGACTGCACCAACGCCACTTTTAATAGGACTGCACCAACATCACTGTAATTATATCCACAGAAATACCCAAACAAATATTTTTTTGTCCTTATCTTCAAGAATATTCCTTGCTATCCTCTTCTTCGTTGTCCTCCTTACTGTCTACCTCTGAATTATAAACTTCAGACCAAAAAATTTTTATGACTGAAATGGATGAGCGCAACTATATATATATATATTTATCCCTATGAAGAGACACGTCACTCTGGAGATAGGCCAACATGAATGGGCAAGCACAGGTCGGCTCAAGGACAGATTTATTTTCTTAACTTGAAAAATTAATATCTCACAAACTACTAGGAGTTTCGG
This sequence comes from Pinus albicaulis, assembly GCA_034641835.2. Taxonomy (NCBI): domain Eukaryota; kingdom Viridiplantae; phylum Streptophyta; class Pinopsida; order Pinales; family Pinaceae; genus Pinus; species Pinus albicaulis. The sequence continues at coordinate 2,426,136 of MU968493.1, read as the reverse complement.
GACAAATAAGGGCTCATTGGAAAGAGGAAAAAATCCTCTTTAAGATGGTCTAGGTCCCATGTTGAAATATTTACTCTAAGGTTGGAAAAAATATTTTTCTTTGTGACTGTCTTTAAATTATTTAGTACAGAAAATGATTAGGACAGTACAGCTTCTTTGTTTGGCTTCTCCATTGTTTGTCTTCTCCATTATTTGGCTTCTTCATCATCATAGGAACATGTAGGACATCCATGTCATCATGATAGTGTCTAGAAATGAGTGTATCATCCATGTCATCACATAATTGTGCAGTGATATGTTACAGTGAAACATTATTAGGAGAACTTCAAATAGTCTTCCAACCATCAAATGATATCTTCCAAATTATCATCTAGTCTTTCAACCTTCATCAAGTGCTATCATCGATTGTGCTTATTCATTTAGTGTATGACATCATCAAGTGTATGACTCCATATGTCATCAAGGGTTAAGGTCTAGATCATCAAGGCACATGCAACATTATAGCTATTTTAAGGAATTCTTAGGACTTCTTCATTAGTTATTTGACTTCTTCATGGGTTGACCTCTTCATTGATGGCATCCTTAGCACTTAGGGATTGCATGACGTTCATTGACATCAAAAGAAAATTTTCCATCTCAGCTATTGACATCAATGAAAACCTTGATTAACATGGATAAGATTCCAAAGACTTTCCCAGATTCTCCAAAAATCCTTGGAGAAAATAAATTAAAATTTAAAAAATTAGATTGGAGATAAAAATCTAAAAATATACCTCAGTAAAGTGGAAAGTTATTGAGAAGAGGTGAAATAAAACTAGAAAGAGGAAAAAGCTAGTTTTAAATTACTTTTGTGGAATAAACAAAATGAAAGCCTACGCTAAAAGGAAAACAACATCCTGATTAACTGGTGTTGGTCAAGAAGAAGGTACGTTTTACCCCCATATTTACCACGATTTGTCATTTACCTTTATATATTTTTCCTTCATCTTAGAAATAATGTAAAGGAAAATAAGGAAAAATTAAGGTAGAGTGAATTATTGATAAAAGGTGTGTTTAATAACATAAAAATTGATTTTTTGATGTCTTTATTGATAGGGAAGTGAAACAGCCAAAGTGCTGACCAGGATGACCAAATGACAGCAGACAAGGAAAGTGAATGGAATCGTATCGACCCCTATGAATTAGCGGAAGATGTATAAGCATGGCTACTCTTGGAGCGATTAGCTGAAAGCCATGAAGCGGAAGTATCTCATAATAAGAAGGATCCATTACTCTATTCAAATTAGCCTTTAAGATATAAAATGCCGAAGGTGAACAAGACAAAGACAATTCCTGTATTATAATTTTCCTGTAATAAATGTATTCGGACAGAATCGTCAAGTTCATGCTAATGTATTTCTCTACTGATTAATGAAGGAATTGGTGTTTTTAGTATAAACTACTTCTGAGTATTCCTTAGCAGAAGGATTCTAGAGGCTTTGAGCCTAGCCCTAGGGTTTCTCCTGCTATTTCTGTGATATACGTTTATTTACAGAATTTGCATTTCTAGTTATCCATTGTGTTTCATTACATTATCATTTAATTGGTTAATCACAAGCGTGAGATGTTATAACTTCCTTTTCACTAGATTAGATTTATCATTCATGTTCTCTTATTAGGAATTGATGCTTTTACATTCGTTAGACTAGTTTCAGCATGGTTGCTGTTCAATTCTACGTATATTTAATGTTTGAATATTTTCATCGTAATTGTGAGCGTTTGGTTGATATTTAATGCCTAAGGATAATATTAGTTTATTAAAAGATAATTCCATTTCAAAATCCAGAATAATTGATTGATGTTCAATTAATTAGTATTGTTGTTCAATTCATCAAAGCGTGTTGTTCAATTTCAATATATTTTTTTCAGTATTGAGTGGTTATTTCCACATAAGCTTAGAACAGAATTAGATCCTTTGATTGGTCTGAAGTATTTCATAATACACTTTCAAGTTGGTTTGATTTAACTTCGAGAATTAGACAATATTTCTTATAATGATTTAGAGTAGTTAACCTCTGATGTCACTTGCATATATTTTTCTTACACTCTTGAAATAAAAATACTTTCCCTGGGTTGATAATTAATGAAAATCATAGGTTACCTTTAAAATAGTCACCTTCATGACCCAAAATTTTGGCACCGTTGTCAGTGAGAGTGTTTAAGAGTGATGTATTTTATTTCTTTTTCCTTTTGTTGTGAAAGAATTGGGTTTTGAAAAAGAGAGGTAAGAACCTGCGTACTAGCAAGAAAAATTCTTGCTATCCAACCCACTTCTCAGAAATTATGCAAAGGTTAAGAGGATAGGTGTTCTTGTTTTTTATGACTAGGAAGAAAAAGACAGAATTAGATCAAAATCCCCCACTTAAATCCACAAAGCCCAAAGGATTGGTGGCCCTTGGCAGAACAACATATATAGATGAAATCATTAAGAAGGTTTAATCCCAGGCATCCAATTGACCCAAAACCATTCCTACACAGAGTCCTATAGGAAGCAGCCTCACCATCTGTAGCCCACGCCGAGATTCAAAATGAAATAGAAGGGTCTGAAAAAATCAGACTGTTGAGAATTTAATTCCTGACCCTTTGAGAGAGGGAAAATCTTGCCATTTGCAAGAAGGAGAGGGAGAAACCAGCAGTGCAGTTTAGGTAAAAACTCCAGAGCCTGGATCCCCTGAGAGAGTGGTTGAGACAGAGACACCAAGTATCCCAGATCGGGGAAGTGTTGTAAGGCCTCCTCCAAATCCGCTCCCTAATCCCACTCAAATTATTCCCCCAGATCAAGAAATCCTTGAATATTAATGGCACATATTTGATCAGATGGAAAACAGCCAAAACCAAAGGCAGACATCAACATTGGAATATCCCATTGTTGATCCGACCACAAATACCCCTATGAAAGTGTTGTAGCCACTACAACAACCTCCAAAATTTTGCCCTTTTTAAATTTTTGAGTCCCTAATATTTTAAAGAGATAGAGTTTAGCCCAGGTCCACTCTTTCAAAAAAATCGAGTCACTAAGTCACTGAGCCGATAAAATCATGTTTGTTACGACCTTGCGACCTGAAGTTGCAAAGTCACAAGGTCGCAGATAAGTCCAAAACCCAAGAATTGCGACCATGTGACTTTACGACCTAGCGACCCCGAGGTCGCTAGGTCGCAAGGTCACAATTTTCATCAACCTAACCTAATTTTAAACCTAGCGACACTCATTTATTATCCACACGTGTGACCCCTTTATAAATAAAAGGGTCACGCAGGTCGCATTCGACTTGCGCGACGGATCGAGTAACGTCTCTCACAAGCTAGCTAGAGCACGTTTTTCTTGGGTAAGTTGCCTAATCCTCCTGTTTTTTCCTTCCTAATTAATTATTTCCAATCCTTCTCTTGCCCCTAGTGTATTTAGCCCTATTTTTTCCCTCGATCAAGCTCCTCGATAGCCCTTTTTCAAACCTACCCACCTCCCTCATGACATGCACCCATTTATTTCCTTGTATTCTTGCTGAAGCCCATTTGCCCCATTATCTTCCCTAGAGACCTTCCCTAACTCACCCAAGGAAAACTTCTAAGGCCCAGATGAGCTCTCAGGATTGTTGTGTGTGTTATTTCAACCATTTCCGGCCACATAACCCATGATAAAGCCCTAGCGTGATCCCCAACCCCACAACCCAGCGACCTAGTCGCAAGGTTGCCAAGTTTCCAAGTCGCACTTCATTAGGATTTTTAAATTGGAGTGACCCAACGACCCAGTGACCCAGTGACCTAGTTGCAAGGTTGCCAAGTCTCCAGGTCGCACTTCCTTGAAAGTCTTAGCCAACACGACCCAACGATCCAATGACCTGGTCGTCAGGTTGTCAAGTCGCGGCTCTTTGAAATTTCGAACTAACGTGACCCAACGACCCAACGACCTGGTCGCTAGGTCACCAAGTCGCATGACTAAGCCTTCCTTCAGATAATGTGTGGTAGGAGTCATTTGTAAATTTTATTGGTCTTGCTTAGTTAATTATTCCGTCTGCCTTATCGTGGGATTTTTTTATGAACATGCCACGGAACATTGAAGCTGAGCTCGAGTGTGTGTCCTTCTCTTCAGCCTCAAGCAAGATGGGACCCCTAGCTATTCAGAAGAGGAACAAGAGCTTGAAATAGAAATATTAGAAGAAGGCATGCCCCCTTCCCCACCCCCCATATATAGAGACACCATCTGTGTGCTTGGAAAGGGGGACAAGATGAGTTGGTATCAAATATATTAGGAGTTCATCAAGCCGGATGTCCCAGAAGATATTCCAGATCGGAAGGTGTAAATTCAGGTGAAAAGGTCCAAACTACACTATGCGGGCTCCCATCCACCCATATTTTCGTGCACAGAGATGATTGAATGGATCCTTCAAAAGGTTGACACTAGAATGTGGGTCATTCGAGATCAAGCAGGGAAAACATTCGCCAACCTGAAGGGAGGGGATGCGGAAGTATATTAGGAACTCCCCACTCAAGTAAAGAATTTCAACATTGATTGGGCAGCCACTCACACAGTACCCGTAGCAGAGACCTTGAAAGGATGGTGGGAGGACCCCAAAATGTTCAAGTACAGAAAAGATCAAGAATATAAGACAAAGGGGCTGAGGAGAGCTTACAAGCTAGTAGCAGCCATGATGTGCAGAATATATGGCCGAGTAGATATCACTATGTTAAATGGTACCTAGATCCCCCTTATGTACGTTGTAACTACATTTGGTACTCATTTCACTTGGGGAAACCTAATCATGGCAGCCCTAAGATCAAACATTGATGCAACACAAGCACCTGACGAGGGATGTGCATCTGAGTTCTATATGGCTTCATACCTGTTAGATGTGGTATGCGTAAGGTTCCATTTCAAGGGATGGGCGCATAAATGGGATGTAGAGCATGGCAAACCAATCCATAAGTAGTTGCAAGTGTTCTGGGACTCCAAGTATAAGTAGGAAATAGAGTCGATCTCGCACAACTTCATCCCCGCACTTTATGGAAAGCTGTTTGGCAAAGATACCACATGCATGTCTGGGCGAGCCATGGAGACAATAACCCGAGTGGCCAACTGGTTTCCTGTCACGGATAGAACTTTCATCCAAGCCTTCGGGTCGCTTAAGGCACCCCACGCACTGCCCCAGTTCATCACCGACAAACTACTCCTTCAAGAAGTATGTTACTAGATGATGGGCGGTTTCTCAAAGGTTCTCACCAAGGGAAAGAAGCAGCCATGGCCTACTCTTCCGCTTATTATCGGTGCCTACACAGCCAAATATTTCAGGGAAGTAGAGGTAGAGGCTAAGGAAATCAAGGGATTCTTTTTACCTCCTGTGACACACCAGACATATGATCCTAAGAGAATCATCCTTGCCCATTACAAATGGGCCAAATTCAAATGTAGTTACCAACATACATAATGCCTAGCTGAATATTGGGTCAAGAACTGGTACAACAAAGATAGGCAGGTTGCTTCAGAAGAATTAACCGATCAAGAGGAACAAGATAATCAAACTTTAGAAGAAAGAATCCATACAATGGGAGGAGCCTCGTCTTCCTTAGCCAAGAAGCAAAGGACCGGTATACGCGGTAAACCTTCTAAAAAACAAAGAGAAAAGGAGGCTAAAGTGCAACAAGAAGCTGAGGAGAAGGTAGAGGAAGAGGAAGATAAACGAAAGAAACAATTAAAGGAGGAACAAAGTAAGAAGCGATCGGAAGAAACCTGCAGGAAAGAGGAAAAGGAACAAAAGAGGAAAGAAGAGGAAGAAAAGGCAAAAGCTGAGCGCCAGCTGAAGGAAAAGAAAGATAAACTAGAAGCTGAGTGCCACCTAAAGGAAAAGCAAGATAAAGCGAAAACTGAGCGCCAGCTAAAGGAAAAGCAAGATAAAGCTGAAGCTGAGTGCTAGCTAAAGGAAATGCAGGATGAAGCAGAAGCTGAGAAAAAGAGGAGGGAGGAAGAAAGTCAGAAGTCAAGGGAAGATTCCTCCAAGTAAGTACAAGGTATCAAGCCACTTCTTACAAAGATAGAGAAACAGATAGAGCTGCCACACATCGATATGCCCCAGACAACTCCTGCGACTAGTGTGCGTTTTACTCTCTTAGAACTTGGTGCCTCCGAGGATCAAGACGATGAAGTCCTCGATCTGACAAGACTAACCTATGATCAGTTCAAGCACAAGATCAGACAAGAGAAGAGAAGATTCTTAGCACGAAACATTGCTGCACCTCTCACAACCATAATAGAAAAAGATATAGCCTTGGATACCAAGACCAATCCAATTATGATTGCATCAGATGGTACCACTTTTGCAGCAGCCATAGAGGACAATGTTAGCATAATGAGTAGAGAAATTCTATCCCTAAAGAATAGACTATAGGCCTCTGAACAAAAGACAGCTCGGTCGGAACAAGAAAAGAAGGTGCTAGAAGAAGAAATCCAACAACTTTAGGTTAAGAATGCCCCTACTAATGAAGTGTCTCTTACCATTCAAAGAGAGTTGGTCACTTTGGAAGCCACCATGAAGCAAGTATATGAAGAACTGTTTACAATAAAATAGACAGTCGCGCCACTACTAAAAGCACAAGCAGAAACCAAGAGGAGGAACGCACAACTAAAGGAAGCTTCCACCGCCTTGGACAAAATACTAGAATGGTCGAACATGTATCCGCAGGCTTTGGACACCTTGCGTATAAAATATTGGATTTTCACCCAAAACGACAAAGTTCAAATCTGGATAAAGGTACAATCCAAAAAGAAACTTGTCAAGGATCTGGAGAAAGTAATGTCTGCATATGAACATCTGATTAGTGGCATTGATTCAATGGCCGAAGTACACTGCATTCCTTCTCTGGGTGCACTAGGCGAAGAGAAAGCATGGGATGAAGTCGCCCAAGACATTCAAGCATTTATACAACCCATAAGGCAAGAAGCCACCTCTCAACACCTGTCGGCATCACAAGAAAACCTTTTTCAATTCATCATGACACCGGTCTGTATCTATACCAAGCTGGCCTCCCTATCTAATCAGGTCATGATCAAGAGAGGGACTTTGATCCCAAATGCTCTTGAGTGCCTTCACAGATTGAAAGAAGATACTCCTCAGGTCTCCCCAGTGGCTGCATATTATCAAACATGGCGAAATTACCTCAAAGAACAACTACAGGTAGATGTCCCTGATCTCATAATCACCCAATTTCTCTCATGACCAGGGGTCGCAGGTCGCAACAGACAAGAGGAGTCGCAGGTCGCAGTCAAACCGGAGGTCGCAAGTCGCAATTTCCCTTCAGGTCGTAGAGTATGTCAATGGTCAGGAAGGCAAAAAGTCAGGGACACCCAAGGGTCAATTTTGTTCTATAAATAATCCCTCCAGAGAAATGTAAAGGACCTTTTTTGGGGACTCTAAAGGAGCACAAAGAATTGTACAACATTTAATGCATATTTTGGAGAATGAATACAAACAAATGTTTTGATTCCACTATTGGATTGGATGAGAACTTGTGTACCAACATTATGAATATTCTTGTCTCATGTGTCAGATGTTATTGTCTGATTAACTAATCTGCATTTTCTTCTTATATCATCTATATAATTCAGCTCACTTAATGTATGAATGATATGAGTTTATCTGATTAAGAAATTATTAGCAACTCCATTATTAGCATAATTTAATCTTTGAAAACGCTTAAGGAATTGAAGGGTATTTGACCATAAAGAACTATTTATTGTCCGGTTTGAACAACTTTATTTACAAGCATGACCCTAATGATATGCTGCTAACATCATCTCCTTTGAATACATGCTTTAATTCGATTTTATATTCATAGTGTTTTATGTCATTAGAACTCATCAATCATTTGTATTGTATTGTTCAAAAAATTGTGTATTCATAAGTTTGCAGGGCTCATTTGTGTCCGAGAAAAGGAATATTCAGTGGTAGCCGGACCCATACCCCGGACGAGATCCCTATCACAAACGGTTTAGAGCCTAATTGGGACTTTATACCAAGGAGATCCCCTATTGTTGGCCAAACATTTTTTCCTATCAACATATTTGGTGCTAGAAGGAGGGCCTGAATGGCAGGCTCTCAGCACAAAAGTAACATCCCGTTGCAAACCCTGTAGGGGGATATCATGTATGAAAACAGTGGTCCTCCACCCCCTGAACATTCTATAGAAGAAGAACCCCCTTACTATGAGATCACCTCAGACCAGCTGAGGGCCTTGTGCCTGATCGCCCATGAGCTCATTAGAGCCTTGCAAAACCTCCTGGCCATTGGTTCCTTGGTCAACCCTCAAACTCCCGTAGCCAACCAGACTTTCCAGGGAGCCCCGGTAAATTCCCTACCTCAGCTGGTAGGTATCATGATAGAATATTATGTAGATGCATTTGAGCATAATTCAGTAGCCCCCCCCCTTGACAGTCCTCGAGGGATGAAGGAGGCAGCCCTGAAATTACTAAAACCTAGCATGATTCCTACCCGCAACCCGACCAACCTTTTACTGAAAATACCTGAGCAAATAACTCGCTTTGGGGGGGAAGCTGGGAGAGGTTGAAGAAATAGAGGCAGCGGGGACAGAGGTCGGGGGCAAGGCCAACATACTAGTCGCCTCCACCAAAACCAAAATAGATTTCCCTTCCTCTATAACTGGAGAAATATTAGGAATATGGGAAGCCTTAGAGGAAATCAAGACATGCACTCCCATCATGAGGGCGAAGCATCTGGATCGGGCATAGGAAGTGAATCAGAAAGTGAAATGGGACATATCTACATGCCTCACCACCAGTAGGCCAGACGTGTACAACCATTGGTTTGGATGGCACAATCCCCCTTGGCTCTCCATACTCCCCTCCATGACATGCCCCAACACCATGAGAAGCACCTCCCTAAGTTCGACCTTGAAAAGGGTACGTTGGCTGAATTAGATCACATAAGTAACTTTTACCTGGCCTTACAAATGATGAGGGTGCAGTGTGACGATGTAGCATACCGGCTCATTCCTCGTACTTTAGAAAATAAAGCTGCTACTTGGTATCAGTCTCTCCCTATTGTTTCCATTTCATCTTGGGAGCAATTTTGCCATACTTTTATCCAAAAGTTTTTGGAAGACAAAACTCCTTCTATGCTTCTCACAGAACTTAGTACCTTGAAATGCCAGAAGAAGGAGAAAGTCAAAGACCTCAACCAATGCTGCGCTACTATATTGAAAAAATTCCCTCCGAATATGGCCCTAGATGATTCCATCACCATTGACTACTACACATAGGCTCTCCCTCGGGATATTGCCGTGTTTGTTAAGCACGAAGCTAGAGCTACCCTAGCAGAAAATTACACCACTGCCCTCGTTGTCGAAAGGGACATGCTATCCATAGGATCCATTGACCGTGACAACCAGGATGATCAAAAGTTGGTCACGAAGAGAGCCCAATCCTCAACTCATAAGTTCAGAGACAAAGGCAAAGACCCTTTTGACTTCGAAAGTATCACAAAGTCTCTCAAGGTATTAACAAACAAAGTCTCTGATTTGAAGAGGAGAAACACTAACTCTACATCAGGTGCCAAAAAACAGAAAAATTTCTTCTGGAAGAATAACTCCACTATCAATCAACCTCCATCAAACTCGAGTGCTAGCCTCAACATTGAAGAAATCGACAAGGATAATTTTTGTTCTTTCCATCAAGCCTCCCATTCAGAGAACGCTTGCCCCCAGTGGATCAATAGCATGACCGCCGTGGTGAATCAACTTTTAGAAGACCAGAACCCCGGGGATTTAGAGGAGGAGGCTATTTTAGATAATGAGGAAGCATCTACCCCGGATGAGGATGCAGGTTCCGCTATTCTTGCCTTCGAGGTGGTCCGCGGGGAAACCCCCCTTTCCACAATGGAAATATACTTGGTTGAAGACCCTAAATCCAAACCCCCTTGAAACTATAGTTTTAGGAGCAAAGGCTCGGTCCTGGAACAGTATTTTGAGGAGAAAAGAAAGGCTTTCTTACGGAAAATTTTGCCACCCAACAAAGAGAATCAAACTACAATTCTAGAAAAATCTAGCCCAATCAATGCCCGAGAAAACTAGAAGGCTAGATTATCATCAGGATCTCCGAAAACCTTCATTGAACCTATCTCGCACCCAGATTATGAGTATAAAATTATTGAAGATATGAAGAAAACGCAGGCTAACATCTCCCTCTACGAACTCGCTCGTATTGAAAATCAGCGAGATCTTATCCTCAAAGCGTTTTCCAACACATCAACATCCAAACTCGTAAGTACCATGTCTGCCCAGGGTGCTGCCAACCCCCAGTCTATTGTGAATGTCGTTAACGCAAATTCCAGGGGATCCAAACCCTCTTTTATCCTATCTTAAGAGATATTCAACTTCAATGTCCACAACTTCCTGGTCGACTCTGGTGCATCCAAAAATGTTATGCCCTTATCTGTATGCAAGAAGCTAAACATCCGCCCCGATAAAATTGATGCTAGGATGATTCAACTCGATAGATCTCATGTTCTTGTAGTAGGTGAATTGAATAACATCATCATCCACTTATCCTCTGACTCTAGGGTGCATCAGTGCATTGACATAGTGATCGTGGACATCCTCGAGGCCTATGGTCTTCTTTTGAGAAAATATTGGTCTAGCAAGCTGCAGGGATACTTCGCCACTGATCGATCCCACCTGTGGCTCCCATACAAAGGTAGGAACAATCAAATCTGGGTCGAAAGCGAACCTTACGTGAAACACACGGTGACATACCTGGACACAAATAATGAACTAGTCAGTTTCACACAGGAAGAACTTGGCATGTGTTTCCTAGAATCCATGTTTGGGTGCTACCAAGCCCCCCCATCCCCAGTCACTCAAGATGTCCAATCAAAATTTTTTTTTGTCACTGACAACCACTCTGCCTCAGAAAAATACCCGCTAGGAGGCACCACCCCAAAAAAGCCCCCCATGTGCTTGTATAACCTAGTAAAATCAAAAGATGAAATTTGGAGCTTGTACTACAATGGCTCCAAGACCCATGACGGGGCCGGCGCAAGCTGTATCCTATTGGATCCTCAAAAGAAAAAGTTTCTATTCTCTTTTCAGCTAGAGTTAAAGTGAAAAAATAATACAACCGAGTACGAAGCATTGATTCTCGGGCTCAAGAAAGCCATAGATCTCAAAGTCAGTTATTTAAAGGTAATTGGAGATTCCAAGATTATCAACTGCCAGGTATGTAACACCATCCATTGCTTATCTCCGCATTTGAAAAGTTAGCAGCAAGAGGTATGGTGTTTAATTTCTTCTTTTGATGCTTTCGGTATTAAATCTGTACTTAGAATGCACAATTCAACTGCTGATACACTCGCCAATGCTGTTGCTAGGTTCACCCTACTCAGAGATGGGTTTTCTATTGAAATTATTTACAGGCCATCCATACCAGATAATGTCACTAATTTGCGCGTTTTTAATGACAATCAGAAGGTATTGGATTTCATGCTAAATACGGACATGTTCAGAGACGCAGTTATAGAAGAGGAAGATCATGCCCAGGCCTTACAAAAGGAACAAGAGGACCGCAAAGGAAATACCATACCTAAGGGCATTATGTCCCTTGAAAAGCTGTTCGATTTGTAGAACCGTTTTCGCGGACCTCCTAACACGAAAGTGCAGAGTTCCACTTTAGCACACCAATAGCTAAACCTCAGAATGGAGAAGGAACCTAAATTCATCAACCTTGGTACTTAATGCACTCCTTAAGAAAGGAAATCCTTCACTGAGTTATTCAAAAAGTACTGAGATGTTTTCGCTTGGACATATGATGAGTTGGGAACCTATGATACACGAATCATCCAACACGTGATACCCATAAAAGAAGAAGTGAAACCATTCTGGAATAGACTGAGGAAGGTGCACCCCACCTTGGAGCCGATGATCCAAAAGGAACTGAAGAAAATCTTGGACGCGCGTATAATATTCAAAGTCCGACATTCAACTTGGGTGTCAAATCTGGTTCTGGTGCAAAAGAAGTCTGACGAAATTTGCTTATGCGTGGACTTTCAAAATTTGAACAGAGCTTTACAGAAAAAAAAAACTACCTAGTACCCCCCATGGAGCAGATACTACAAGTGGTATCAGGGTCGGAAATGTACTCATTATTGGATGGTTTCTCAGGATACAACCAAGTACTCGTGGCTGAACCTGACCGGTTGAAAACCATATTCAGAACTAAATGGGGGACGTTCACATTCAGACGCATGCCCTTTGGCTTGATCAATGCTGGGACAACCTTCCAAAGAGCCATGGACATCGCTTTCCGGGGCCTAATGGGGCAGAGTGTGGTGGTATACCTCGACGATGTCACTGTATTTTCAAAACAGAGGAGTGGCCATTTACGTCACCTCAAGCAGATTTTTGAAAGGTGCCGAAAATATGGGATATCACTCAATCTGAAGAAAAGCATTTTCATAATCTCTAAATGAAATCTATTAGGGAACATCATAACCCAGGACGGTATAGTAGTGGATCCAAAATGTGCGAAAGTCATCACCCAGATTCCTCCCCCAAGTAGCAAGAAAACCATGCAGTGTTTCCTTGGGAAAATCAACTTTGTATGAAAATTTATATCAGACTTCGCCCAAATAGTCAAACCTATGCAAGGTATGATTAAGAAGAATGCAAGATTAAAAGGGAATTCTCCTGAGAAAGAAGCGTTCGATAATATAAAATGCACCATTGCCGAAGCTCCTACCCTTCAGAGCCCGGACTTCAGCAAGGGCTCTATCTTGTACACCTTTTCCTTAGACTCATCTCTTACAGTTGTCCCCACTCAGAAAGATGCCAGTAATGATGAACGACCTATATCATGATGATGATGCGGGTAATTTTGGAGGGTGTTGTAGCACGTGTACGTAGTGTACAAGGCGGTCAAACACTTCAGGCCATATATATTGAAGAATCACGTGACATTGTTCGTACCGCACCCAGCGGTTCGCTTACTTTTCATCCAGCAAGAGCTAGGCGAGAGACGAGGAAACTGGATGACGTGCCTTCAAGATTATGACCTAGAATTTAAGCCAACACATACTGTCAAGGGACAAGGGCTATGTCGAATGGTCCTTGAGGCCACAAACCTGCAAAGCAACAAATAAGGGTGTTGGGACCACGAAATCGACATGTATAAAACTGATGATATACCTCAGTAGAATACCGCCTCATGGTATGTCGATCTTCATCAATATTTGAGTCGCGGTATCATGGAATCCACTCTAACTGCCCAACGAAAATGTACAATAAGATTGAAATTTGTGTCCTATCAGCTAGTTCAGGGTAAGTTGTTCAGAAAGCACCACAATAGGGTTCTGCTATGCTGTTTGGAACATGATGAAGCATAGAAAGTCTTGACAGAACTACATGACGGTCCGGTCGGTGAGCACTACGCAGGGGAAACCACCGCTCACAAGATCATGCATGTTGGTTTCTATTGGCCTAATCTTTTCAAAGATGCACACGCTCATGTTCGGAAATGTGTACAATGTCAAAAGTTTGCCAATAAGGAAGTACAACTAGCCACCCCATTGTAGTCCATCACGGTGGAAGAACCTTTTCAGCAGTGAGGACTTGATGTGGTTGGGGAAATCTTGCCAAACTCCTCCAAGCAACATAGGTACATCCTCACAGCTACAGACTACTTCACAAGGTGGGTTGAAGAAATACCGTTGTGTCAAATCAACGATCAAGAGGTAATAACTTTTTTCACTCAACACATCATGACCAGGCTTGGCGTACCAACCTCCCTTTTTTTTATATTACAACTTATTTTTTCATCATTTCAACTATATGAGTTTGCTTTAGAAAATGGTATAGTGCTAAAAAACTCTGCCAACTATTACCCCCAAGGAAACGGGTTAGCCGAGTCAACCAACAAGAACCTTATCCATATTATCAAAAAGAATCTACTGTCCCAACAATGAAATTGACATAATGCACTCCATAATGCCCTCTGGGCTGATCGGGTCACACCCAAGCCCTTCTTAGGCAAATCCACATTCTTTCTTGTGTACGGAAAAGAGGCTATTATTCCTCCAACTTGTCTCTCTCGGCCCTTCAATTATCTCAAGAAACTCATGGCACTCCTTGCCCTGCCTTACAGGCCCGAATAGACACATTGTTGAAACTAGAGGAGGAAAGGCTAAAAACCCGAGAAAAATTCACCATCCACTAGAGGCAAATAAAACGATGGTTTGATAAGAAGTCTGCTGGAAACAAGGTTTTCAAAGTAGGTGACCTGGTCCTCAAGTGGGAAAAAGCTCATGAAGATAAAGGAAAACATTACAAGTTCCAGGCCCTATGGATAGGTCCCTTCCAAATCAAAGAAAACGTTGGTTCCCACAATTATAGGCTACATAACCTTGAGGGGAGGATTAAGGTCCTCCTGGTAAACGAACACGACCTTAAACACTATTTCACTTGACAACCCCAAGGGGCCGTCACCACACCTTGTACCATAGTTTGTTTGTTTTTCTTTTGTTTTCCATTATTTCATGTTCGCAATAAATCGCTTGTTTTGAGAAGAATCTTAGTAATATTTTCCCTTCATCACCTCAAGCTGTAGGAGAAATGTAGAAGTTACTCAATTGGCATGCTGTGCCGAGATCTGTGCCAGTGAAGAATCACCCCTAGAATGCGAAATGGCATGAGCTTGCCTGTGATAGACACCCAATGGAGACACCCAATGGGGAGAACATGACCGAGTCCCAGGAACCAAGCACAAGTAGCTTACCTAGTATGCTGGCTCAAGGGGTTGCTGTGTAAAAGAAAATTCGGTGAAATTGGTCGCTAGACGGAAAGGGAACATAGCGAACCTTAGGTGATGAAAGGATATCCGGGAAAACCCAAGAGTCCTCATACAGACCAGGAGCAACCTATCTTGCAAGAAAAATAAGTCGGGATCCCTCATCTGCCTAGGCAATACTTGCCACAATCAAATAAGTGCCTTGAGCACAGTCAAATAAGTGCCTTGAGCACATTTAAATAAGTGTATTTAGCACATCAATAAATGGTAAAGGATTGAGAAAGGCTTCCTACGTAGAGAGGCGATGCGACGACTCCGTTGGCGTACTGACCAGGATCACTAGCAGCGGAGCAATGTCTATGGCTCCTAGGTAGTGACTCTGCTGAGACCACTAGGTTTGCTGGCAGCAGAGCAACACAATGAGGAAGAAATAACTATACCGGATCTTGGAAATCCTTGACGTTGCTCCAACCCTTTCCGTCCAGTCTTCAGGAATGTAAACACGGTGGACCAGCGCCCTGGGGCATGCAAACAGGTGGAGCAATCACGTAATGTCCGAAGATGAAGGTAGTGGAACCCACAGGGTAAAAGGAATAGCCAGCTGAGCGCTAGCCCCCCTAGAGATGAAGCACCGACAAAGATCTTGGGTCCTACCAACAAATCTCCATTTTTTGTACCCGCTACAACACCCTCCAAAATTTTTCCCTTTTTAAATTTTTGAGCGCCTAATCTTTCAAAGAGATGGAGTTTAGCCCAGGTCCACTCTTTCAAAAAAACCAAGATGCTAAGTCGCTAAGCCGATCAAATCATGTTTGTTGCAACCTTTAAACCTTGCGACCTTAACGCGCGAAGTCGCAAGGTCACAGATAAGTCCAAAACCCAAGAATTGTGACCATGCGACTTCACGACCTTGCGACCCCCAGGTCGCTAGGTCATAAGGTCGCAAGGTCGCACCTTTCATCAAACTGACCTAATTTGCAACCTAGCGACCCTCATTTATTATCCGCATGTGTGACCCGTTTATAAATAAAAGGGTCGTGCAGGTCGCATTCGACCAGTGCGATGGATCGAGTAACGCCTCTGACAAGCCAGCTGGAGCTCATTTTTCCCGGGTAAGTTGCCTAATCCTCCTGTTTTTTCCTTCCTGGTTAATTATTTCCAATCCTGCTCTTTCCCCTAGCCTATTTAGCCCTATTTTCGCCCTCGATCAGGCTCCCTAAAAACCCTTTTGCAAACCTACCCACCTCCCTCATGACATGCACCCATTTATTTCCTTGTATTCTTGCTGAAGCCTATCTGCCCCATTATCTGCACCAGAGACCTTCCCTAACTCACCCAAGGAAAACTTCTAAGGTTGAGATGAGCTCTCAGGATTGTTGTGTGTGTTATTTCAACCATTTTCGACCGTGTAACCCATGAAAAAGCCCTAGCACGATCCCCGACCCGGCGACCCAGCGACCTAGTCGCAAGTTCGCCAAGTCGCCAAGTTGCACTTCATTAGGATTTTTAAACTAGAGTGACCTAGTGACCCAACGACCTAGTTGTAAGGTCGCCAAGTCGCCAGGTCACACTTCCCTGAAAGTCTCGGCCAACGCGACCCAACGACCTGGTTGCCAGGTCGCCAAGTCGCGACTCTTTGAAATTTCAACTGACGCGACCCAGCGACCTAGCGACTTGTTCGCTAGGTTTCCAAGTCGCATGACTAAGCCTTCCTTCAGATAATGTGTGCCACGAGTCATCTATAAATTTTATTACTCTTGAAATAGTTATTATTATGACGTCTGCCTTATCGTGGGATTGTTTTATGAACATGCCAGGGAACATTGAAGCCAAGATCGAGTGTGTGTCCATCTCTTCGGCCTCAAGCAAGATGGGACCCCCAGCTATTTGGAAGAGCAACAAGAGACTAGAAATAGAAATATCAGAAGAAGGCATGCCCCCTTCCCCACCCCCCATATATAGAGACACCATATATGTGCTTGGAAAGGGGGACAAGATGAGTTGGTATCAAATATATGAGGAGTTCATCAAGTCGGATTTCCCAGAAGATCTTCTAGATCAGTAGCTGTACATTTAGGTCAAAAGGTCCAAACTACACTATGTTGGCACCCATCCACCCATATTTCCATGCATAGAGATTATTGAATGGATCCTCCAAAAGGTCGACTCTAGAATGTGGGTCATTTGAGATCAAGCAGGGAAAAAATTTTCCAATATGAAGGGAGGGGATGTAGAAGTATACTATGCACTCCCAACTCCAGAACAGACTTTCAACACTAACTAGGGAGCCACTCACGCAGTACCCATAGTAGAGACCCTACAATGATGGTGGGAGGACCCCAAAAAGTTCAAGTACAGAAAATATCAGGAATATAAGACAGAGGGGCTGAGGAGAGCTTACAAGCTGGTAGCAGCCATGATGTGTAGAATATATGGCCGAGTAGATGCCACTATGTTCAATGGTACCTGGATCCCCCTTATGTACGTTGTCACTACATTTGGTACTAGTTTCAATTGGGGCAACCTAATCATGGCAGCCCTCAGATCAAACATTGATGCAGCATAAGCACCTGATGAGGGATGTTCATCTGAGTTCTATATGGCTTCATACCTATTAGATGCGGTATGCGCAAGGTGCCATTTCGAGGGATGGGTTCACAACTGGGATGCGGAGCGTGGCAAACCAATCCACAAGGAGTTGCAAGTGTTCTGGGACTCCAAGTATAAGTAGGAAATAGAGTTGATCTCCCACAACTTCATCCCCACACTTTATGGAAAGCTGTTTGGAAAAGATACCCCGTGCATGTCCGGGTGAGCCATGGAGACAATAACCCAAGTGGCCAACTAGTTTCCTGTCATGGATAGCACTTTCATCCAAGTCTTCGG
Organism: Pinus albicaulis; assembly: GCA_034641835.2. NCBI lineage: Eukaryota > Viridiplantae > Streptophyta > Pinopsida > Pinales > Pinaceae > Pinus > Pinus albicaulis. Next base: position 2,408,432 of record MU968493.1, on the reverse strand, counting down.
GTTGCTTAAGGCACCCCACGCACTACCCCAGTTCGTCAGTGACAAACTACTCCTTCAGGAAGTATGTTACTAGATGACGGGCGGTTTCTCAAAGGTTCTCACCAAGGGCAAGAAGAAGCCATGGCCTACTCTTCCGCTTACTATCGGCGCCTACACAACCAAAGATTTCAGGGAAGTAGAGTTAGAGGTTGAGGAAATCAGGGGATTCTTTTTACCTCTCGTGACACACCAGACGTATGATCCTAAGAGAATCATCCCCGCCCATTGCAAATGGGCCAAATTTAAATGGAGTTACCAACATAAAAAATTCCCAACCAAAGATCGGGTCAAGAACTGGTATAATAAAGATAGGGAGGCTGCTCCAGAAGAATCAACCGATCAAGAGGAACAAGATAATCAAAATTTAGAGGAAAGAATCCGTACGTTAGGAGGAGACTCATCTTCCTCAGCCAAGAAGCAAAGGATAGGTACAAGTGGTAACCCTTCTAAAAAAAAAAGAGAAAAGGTGGCTAAAGCGCAACAAGAAGCTGAGGAGAAGGTGAAGGAAGAAGAGGATAAAAAAAAGAAACAATTAAAGGAAGACAAAGGAAGAAGTGGGTGGAAGAAACCCACAAGAAAGAGGAAGAGGAACAAATGAGGAAAGTAGAGGAAGAAAAGGCAGAAGCTGAGCGCCAGCTGAAGGAAAAGCAAGATAAAGCAGAAGCTGAATGCCAACTAAAGGAAAAGCAAGATAAAGAAGAAACTGAGCGGTAACTAAAGAAAAAGAAAGATAAAGCCAAAGCTGAGCGCCAGCTAAAGGAAAAGAAAAATGAAGCAGAAGCTGAGCAAAAGAGGAGGGAGGAAGAAAGTCAGAAGTTAAGGGAAGATTCCTCCAAGGAAGCGCAAGGTAGCAAGCCACTTCTTATAGAGATAGTGAAACAGACAGAGTTGCCACACATTGAGATGCCCCAGAAAACTCCTACGACTAGTGTGCATTTTACTCTCTCGGAACTTGGTGCCTCTAAGGATCAAGATGATGAAGTCCTTGATCTGACAAGACTAACCTATGATTAGTTCACGCACAAGATTAGGCAAGAGAAGAGAATATGCTTAGCACGAAACCCTGCTGCACCTCTCATGGCCAGAACAGAAAAGGATATAGTCTTGGATACCAGGACCAATCCAATTATGATTGCATCATTTGGTACCAATTTTGCAGCAACCATAGAGGAAAACATCAGCAGAATGATTAGAGAAATTTTGTCCTTGTAGAATATATTATAGGCCTCTGAAAAAAAGACAGCTCAGTCAGAACAAGAAAAGAAGGTGCTAGAAGAAGAAATCCAAATGCTTTAGGTTAAGAATGCCCATACTAATGAAGTGCCTCTTGCCATTCAAAGAGAGCTGGTCACTTTGGAAGCCACCATGAAGAAAGTATATGAAGAACTGTTTACAATAAAACAGACAGTCGTGCCACTACTAAAAGCACAAGCAAAAACCAAGAGGAGGAACGCACGCTAAAGGAAGCTTCCACTGCCTTGGAAAAAACACTAGAATGGTCGAACATGTATTCGTAGGCTCTAGACACCTTGCCTAGAAAATATTGGATTTACACCCAAAACGACAAAGTTCAAATCCGGATAAAGGTACAACCCAAAGAGAAACTTATCAAGGATTTGGAGAAAGTAATGTCTGCATATGAACATCTGATTAGCGACATTGATTCAATGGCCGAAGTACACTGCATTCCTTCTCTAGGTGCACTAGGCAAAGAGAAAACATGGGATGAAGTCACCCAAGACATTCAAGAATTTCTACAACCCATAAGGCAAGCATCCGCCTCTCAAGACCTCCCGGCATCACAAGAAAACCTTGTTCAATTCATCGTGACACCTGTCTGGATCTATACCAAGCTGGCCTCCCTATCTAATTAGATCATGATCAAGAGAGGGACTTTGAACCCAAATGCTCTTGAGTTCCTTCACAGATTGAGAGAAGATGCTCCTCAGGTCTCCCTAGTGGCTGCAGATTATCAAACATGGCGAAATTGCCTCAAAGAAAAACTACAGGTAGATGTCCCTGATCTCACAATCACCCAACTCCTCTCATGACCAGGGGTCGCAGGTTGCAACAGACAAGAGGAGTCACAAGTCGTAGTCAAATCCAAGGTCACAAGTCGCAATTTCCCTTCGGGTTGTAGAGCATGTCAACGGTCAAGAAGGAAAAAAGTCAAGGACACCCAAGGGTTAATTTTTTTCTATAAATACTCCCTTCAGATAAATGTAAAGGACCTTTTTTTTGGGACTTTAAAGGAGCACAGAGAATTGTACAACATTGAATGCATATTTTGGAGAATGAATACAAACAAATGTTTTGATTCCACTATTGGATTGGACGAGAACTCATGTACCAACATTATGAATATTCTTGTCTCATGTGTTGGATGCTATTGTCTGATTAACTAATCTGCATTTTATTCTTATATCATATGTATACTTTAGCTCACATAATGTATGAATGATATGAGTTTATCTGAATAAGAAATTATTAGCAACTCTGTTATTAGCATGATTTTATCTCTAAAAATGCTTAAGTATTTGAAGGGTGTTTGACCATAAAGAAATATTTCTTGTGTGGTTTGAACAACTTTATTTACAAGCATGACCATAATGATATGCTGCTAACAACATCTCCTTTCGCCACATGCTTTATTCACTTTTCAATTCATATTGTTTTATGTCATTAGAACTCATCAATCATTTGTCTTGTATTGTTCAAATAATTGTGTATTCATAAGTTTGCAGGGCTCATTTGTGTGTGAGAAAAGGAATATTCAGTGGTAGCTAGACCCACAACCCAGATGGGATCCCTATCAAAAACAGTTTAGAGTCTAATTGGGACTTTATACCGGGGATATCCCTTGCTGTTGGCCGGACATTTTTTCCTGTCAACAATAAGCTATTCCATTACAAAATATCCCCACCTTCCATGGGCTGACCTCGGAAGATCTGGATGCATTCTTATTTGAATGTTATGTCTTATGTAGGGGATATGACTACACCACTGACCCTCAAAAACTGAAATTATTTCCCTCTACTTTGAAGGGGACAACATTATGTTGGTTTATGGGGTTCGATGGAGGAACCATTAATAGTTGGGATCAGATGAAAAAATATTTTCTTAACAAATATCAAGATTACTACCGGAATAGAGAACTAAAATATGAAATATTCAATATGTTTGCAAAAGATAATGATACATTAGAAGAATACGTTGAAATATTTCAATGTAATTTGCAAATATCTCCATACACTACACTGTCTAAATACATTTTAAAAGAAACAATGATTAAAGGAATGAAAGAATAATGGGTAGAAACACTTAATATAATGGGAAGAGGGGACATATATCAAGAAGAATATGATGAAATTATTGCATTCTGCATCAGGTGTTCTCGAGGTAGTATGCGAAGCAGGCCAACAGATCAGGTGGCAACGTGACTAGAGAAAAATTCAGTAATATTTTAGAATATTTTCAAACCGATAACTTAAGCACACTAAAAAAAAAACTAGATGTGCTACATGCCAATTAGAAGCAAGATTTAACAGAACAGAACTTGGTTGTTTTTTTCCCATGCTATCGGAAGAAGCACAACCAGCGGGAGTGTCCATTAGACATGGTCCACACATGTGCTATTTGTACCAAGGAACACATCACTAACCATTGCCCTTCACTCCCAGGGTTGAAAGCGGTTTTTAAAGAGGCAGAAGAAGAAACAAAACCAGTGTATCTAATGAATCAACGCCGGCAATGGCAAGCATGACCAGGTGTGCCACAAGACCCACCTTAGTTCTTTTATCCTCCACAATTTAATCAACAGAACCCTGCAACAACATGGCAGATCCAATCACCTTTTTCTATCTGACCATGCCAATAATTTTCCATGCCTCCTTGGCCAAAACAACCTTCTTCAGGTAATAATTTGTCAAGTTTTCCTTTTTCTTCCCCTTACTATCAAAACAATCCATATCAGTCCCAGTGGCCTGCCTCCACTTCATAGAATACAAATTAGTCTCAAAACTGACAGTGAACCCTGGGAATGACCAATTTACCTATGGGAAAAGAGGCACATAATCAACCCAAATTACTAGCTCCATACCCAGTCCAACACAATCCTCAGCCTATTATGCATCCTCAACTGCTAGCGCAACCCAATCCTAATCCCAATAACAGACCGATTAAGCTAATCTAGATTGTTGAAAATCCAAACCATGAAACTGAATAGAAGCAATGCAATGAACTTAGGCTGAGATCAGGGCATGTTATTTCACCCGAAGAAGATAAGGCCCTACCACAAATTGAGTATGAAATTCCAACAGTAACTAAACAATCAACTATGACAAAAACAGAGATAGAGTAGGAGAGGGACACAATTGACCAAAAAGACCCTGAAAACCTTATTATTTCCTCCCCTCCATTCCCTGAGAGATTAACACTACCTAAACCAATAGTCTCTTCAGATTTTGATCTCCTATGGGAATTAAAAAAGATTTGCATTAAAATTCCTCTCCTACAGGCTATACAAGGTATTCCTGTCTATGCCAAAACAATTAAAGAGCTGTGCGGAAAAAAAATAGGCGAGGAAAGAAAAAACTGTACTAACTGTTCATGTAGTGGGAGCACTGTTAGACTTACTCTTGGGCAAAGAAACACCAGTAAAATACGAGGATCTAGGAAACCCCATAGTCACAGTACAAATATCTAACCACTCCTTTTCAAACATATTAGTTAATTTGGGGGCGGCCATCAACATCTTAACTACATAAACCTACGAGAAGTTAGGTATAACAATGTTGGAACCCACATCTACCTTGTTAGAACTTGCTGAAAAATATGTTATCAAACCAGAAGGTATATTACATGACATCTTGGTTTCCGTGGACTCATGGGAGTACCCTGTATACTTTTTAGTTATTAACCCAAAAAGTAGGTTAGATGGACATCCCTTGATATTGGGACGACCTTGGTTAGCAACGACCGATGCTTACATAGAATTTAGAGTAGGCGGCATGACCATTACTAGAGGAGATGCCATAAAGAATATTGTCATATATCCCCCTTCGAAACCAAGTCTTCCCACTATAAATATTCACAAACAACCACATACATACTGGGAACAAAACATCTGTTCACCACTGAAAATAGTTGAAGCACTTGAATTCAAAGATCAAACTGAAGACGATGTAATCAATAACTTCATGAATCAACCATCTACTTCAAAAAATTTAAAGTGCCAAATGTTAAAATAAGTTCTTAATAATGAAGCATAGGAGGACCCCTTAGCAGACGTTGATAACTAGGACATACCCACGACTGTTGTTCGCAACATCATGCCAATTGAAATTGAGCCATGAAAATTTTTAAATATCAATGGAATTTTCGATAGTGACCAACAACAAAAACTCGTTAAAATTTTACAAAAATATAAGGGAGCATTTTCTTGGGACTACCCAGACATGAAGGGCATAGATCCTCAACTATGCACACATCAGATTTATACTGACAAATATGTTCGGCCTGTTCAGTAGCCTCAATGGATGTTAAACCCACATTTGAAAGACATTGTAAGAGATGAATTACAAAAGCTGCTAGATGTAAACTTCATTTATCCTATTTCAAACAGAAAATGGGTTTATCCTCTAGTAGTCATTCCTAAGAAGAATGGTAAGTGGAAAATATGTGTGGATTACAGAGAACTAAATAAAGAAACACAGAAAGACCACTTCCCCCTCCCTTTTATTGATTAGGTCCTTGATACATTGGCAGGAAAGAGATTTTTCTCTTTTCTTGATGGTTTCAGTGGTTACAATCAAATCCAGATAGCCCATGAAGACCAAGATAAAATGACCTTTACCTGCCCCTGGGGTACATTTTCCTATAGGTTATTTCCGTTCGGATTATGCAATGCCCCAACAACTTTTCAAAGGGTCATACTCAGAATTTTTTCTAATTTAGTAAATGAAGGACTCGAGATTTACATGGACGACTTTACTCCATATGGAGATGACTTTGATCAAGCACTGCAAACACTAGAAAAAATATTGGAATGATGTATTGCTACCAGATTGTGTTTGAGCAATGAAAAATGTCACATGATGATGACCGAAGGATTAATCCTAGGACACTACATCTCTGCAGCTCGAATACAGGTAGATCCAACAAAAATAGAGGTAATTATTTTACTAGCCACACCTTGTACTCAGAGAGAGGTACGTAGTTTCCTTGGATATGTAGGGTACTACTGTAGGTTTATAAAGAATTTCTCACAAATTGCTGCACCCTTGTATGCATTAACTGGAAATGTTTAATTCCATTGGTCTGACAAATGTGACACTGCTTTTTCAAATTTGAATAAATTGGTATCAACGGCACCAGTCTTACGTGGCCCCAATTGGGAGCTTCCTTTTCACATTTCTTCATATGCATCCGACACATTGATAGGGGTAGTTATCAGTTAAGAAGAAGATAAAAAACCCTATACTATTTACTATATCAGCAAGAATCTCACTCCTGTCGAATTAAACTATACAGTGACCAAAAAGGAGTTCTTGGCTATCATTTATGCTATTAATAAGTATTCTTGTATACCGATCACTCCGCCATTATATACTTAGCTAATAAACCTATTACAAATGTAAGAGTGACTCATTGGTTGTTTCTATTAGAGGATTTTGACATGACTATCAAGGACTGCCCAGGAAAATAGAACATAGTTACAGATTTTCTGTCTAGAGTTCCAAAGTCAGATGATCCACTAGCGGTGGACGATTAGTTCCCTGATGAGAATTTATTTGTTGTAGCAGTAAAAACACCATGGTACATAGATATAGCGAATTATCTAGCAATAGGAAATATGCCAAGACACTTGACATCAAAGGAACGAAAGCTAATTGTTCAACGTAGTGCTAGATTCTCCTAGGTCGGTGGATACCTTTTCCATACAAGAGCTGATATGCATATACATAGATGCATCCAAGAAGATGATATTTATGACATCTTAAGGGCTTTTCATGATGAACCATGTGGTGGAAATTTTGCAGATCGCAGGAAAAGGCACAAAGTATTACAAATGGGCTATTATAGGCCTAAAATTTTTAAATATGCCAAGAAATATGTCCAAGCCTACGATAGTTGCCAAGGAATGGCCCGCCCTGGCCAATATGACGAAATTCCATTGCAGCCACAGTTAGTAGTGTAACCTTTCGAACGGTGAGCACTGGACTTTGTTGGACCATTCAACCCGCCATTGAATCAGAAGACCTACATACTGGTTGCCAAAGATTACGTGTTGAAGTGGGTAGAAACAGTGGCTTTGTCAAGAGCTACTAAAGAATGTGTGATCAATTTTATTTTTGAGCTATTTGTGCAATATGGCTTACCTCAGGAAGTGATAAATGATGGAGGGGCACAGTTTGTGGGAAATAAAATCACAGCTACTATGAAGAACCACCTTGTCACCCATAGAGTCACCTCTCCCTACCACCCGTAGGCGAACGGGTAGGTCGAAAGCACCAATAAAGTCCCTGAGGCAATTCTCACTAAAACAATCTCAACACATCACCGAGATTGGGCTACTAGACTGCCAGAGGCCTTGTGGGCTTATCACACAACACGGAGAAACACCACCGGATATTCTCCGTACCATCTGGTATTTGGAAGGGAACCAATTTTTCCTATTGAATTTGAAAAAATACTCTCAGAACAACCCAAGAAGTGGGGCTTGATTTGATAGAGGCCCAAGTTAGAAGACTCTAGAAAATAAATGAATTAGATGAAGCATGGTTACTTCCTCTACATTGCACTACAATTATTCAACAACAACGAGCTAAGTGGGCATGACAACCTCATAAAAAAGAATACATTCCATAAAGGATATTGGGCACTCCTCTACGACTCCAGATTCCAAGACTTCCCAGGTAAGTTACAAACAAGGTGGCTTGGTCCATATGAAATTCAAGAAGTACATAGCAATGGTACCATTACCTTGACCACCATAGATGGATTTGGATCTGCCTTTTGAGCCAATGGACACCGGGCGCGCCTGTATCATAAACAACTTACAAAAGATTATTTCTGCCAGCAGGTGCATGACGAATCCACCATCCAAATTTTAGCTGCAGGGGATGATGGCCTGACAGCTTTAAGTTCATAAAAAATTGTTATTTCCTCTTGTAAATATTGTATATATGTTTCATGCAATTTATATTTCTTCTCATTGTTGTACATTCCATCTCTTTTTCATTATTTTCATGCTTACAACTACATTCTTTTTATTTTTTTCTTTATCCTATATGTTCAGTTGTTCAAACCTTTGAACAACTGTTGTTAAATCAAATTGAACAGTTGTTATTCAATCGAATTGAATAGATATTGTTCAATTCAATTGAACTAATATGTTTTTAATGTGTTTATTTCTGTTGTTCAAACATTTGAACAATTGTTGTTCAATCTAATTGAATAGCTGATGTTCAATCCAATTGAACAACTATCGTTTAATTCAAATGAATGGATGCTTTTTGTGTGTTCTATTGTTCAAACCTTTGAACAGTTGTTGTTCAAACAAATTGAAAAGCTGCTATTCAATCGAATTGAACAGCTCCTGTTCAATTCGAATGAACGACCGTGTTTTTAGTGTGTTTATTTCTACTGTTCAAACCTTTGAATAGTTGTTGTTCAATTGAATTGAACATCTATTGTTCAATTCAAATGAACGGCTATTTTTTGCGTGATTTTAATTTTGTTGTTCAATCAATTGAAGAGTTGTTGTTCAATCGAATTAACGATTGAAAAACATGCTTTTTTTTGTCTTTTGATGATTCCTTTTCGAATATCCACTCTTCCTTTACACATCCTCACCATAAAATCCATTTTTGAAAAAGGAATTGGCACCTATAGAGGATAAAAGCAGTGATATTACTAATAATATGTTCTTTTGAAATTTTGATGGAAATCTCTACTCGGAAAGCTGACATGGTTTATCTATATAGTAAAGGGATGGATATCTATCGTTCATACATATTATTACACAATTTATTTCCATATCTTTATGCTGGTATATCTTTCTGCACTTTCAAGTAGTAATTCTCCTTGGCATGAGGATATAGGAATAATAGTATTAATTGTATTGGCATTCTTTTTACTTCTTATACCATCCCTAACCCTTAAGGAGTTAATGATCCTCCCTAAATTTATATATAAAAAGAAAAACATTATGTATATGTGCAAAATTTTAAGAGAGAATAGGGGGTCTCATCACGAGGCAACCTACCATGATCATAAGGGTTTAACAGGTGATGTTCCCACAATGTCCAACACACTAGGGTAGTGACCATGTTGATAGCTAAAATTGCTTGAAGGAAAAGAGGTATCATCATGAGCCGAATTGATCACTCTATTACAATTCCCGTGAATGGAACTATAAATATCTGGCCACCACACCAGCACAATGGTCTCTCCATAAAACAAGCAAAATGTCTACTTTTCAAAAGAAAATTATTATGTCTATGTGAAATTTTTTTAAGAGAGAATAGGGGGTCTCATCAGGAGTCAACCTACCATGATCATAAGGGTTTAATAGGTGACATTCCCACAATGGCCAACACACCAGGGTAGTGACCTTCTCAATAGCTAAAAATTCTTGAAGGACAGGAGGTCTCATCACGAGTCGGCCTGATCACTCTGTTACAATCCCCGTGAATGGAACTATGACTATCTGTTCACCACACCAACACAGTGGTCTCTCCATAAAATAAGAAAAATGTCTACTTTTAAATAGAGGATTCTGGCTCATTTCCGGGTTAAAATAGCAACCATGACGAGTTTATGAACGCCTACTAGCAGCAATGGATCTACTTGTGGCATCAAATTATTTTTCTAATAATAGCCAATTACTTTTATATGCCCTATTTCCTATTGACCCATTCCTGAAATAAATGCACTACTTGAATAAGTGTTATCACTACCTACTTGCATAATTAACTATGAGTGAATTATATTTTCATGTTGAATTAAGGGATGATAGCTTCAATCATAATTTATCACCTTTCATGCTTCCATCATGCTATACCATCAAAATAGGACATCCTTTCATAATAATTGCTACTTCGCTTTTCTCCCCTTCTTCGGTCATTTCCACTTGATGTACAATTGTGATGGTTAACAACTTCTGACATTTGCTTCATGTGCATTCATGATTGTTACAATCTTTCCTATTTTCTTGAGCTTCAAGGCCATGGATGCCCTTCTCTCGTACATTTGTGATGATTACTAACTTCTGACCTTTGCTTCATGTGCATTCATAATTGTTACAATATTTCCTCTTCTCTTGAGCTTTAAGGCCATGGATGCCCTTCTCCCAACGGAGGGGGTATGAATATTCATAATGAATAATCATGTGAATTAACCACGCGAATTCCTTTGGATATGTTGATGGGACTAAAATATCATTGCATTTATGTCATGAAATTTCGTTTTTTTAGTTAAAAAAGAGAAGAAGCCACATGCAATGTTTATAATATTTTAACCAAAAGAGCCGAAAGAAACACGTATAGAAGAAGAAACCAGTTCTGATAACACAGTATCCATGGGAGGAAATTCTCTCTGAAATGAACCCACAATTTTTCAAGCCTCCGAATAAGCTCGCACAGTTCTCCAGTAAGCTAGCTGGATTCCATATCTACACAGAATACAAGGGTTTAATACAGAGATAGTAGTTGAATTCCTGCAAAACTTGTGGGAAGGGCATACCATAGTCAAAGGAAGAAGTATACCAGTCTCTGAGGAAATCATCACCGAGGTCTCTGGACTACCAATAGAAGGAGAAATATGGACTGAAAAACATTTCCTTGTACAAGAAGCAATCTCAGTGTACCAGGACCCAAGCGAGCCACTGTAACGAAAAGGGAAAGGTATTAATCCTGCATCCTTGCAGTAGCCTTGGCAAGAATTGGAATTCTTCATTGGAAGATATATCACATGCGATGGATGCCAGGATGTGGTAAAGTCCTGTCAACTTAAACTATTCGCTGTTCTCAAGCGAAAATTTTCAGTTAATTTTCCCTTTTTCCTAAATTCTATATTGCATAATACTGCTGTTCAAATTAAAGGAGATAAAAACTCCCAAGCATTTGTTAGCCACCATGGCTTGATTAAATTGATCATCATTCATGAGTTAAACAAACATAAGATAACATGGGACAACTTTTTTAATCCTACCCTGCCTTCTCCTGAAGAAAACCCTGACAGAGCAGAGATTGAACTCCCTAGAATTTCCATACCCAGGAGAGCAAGAGGGAAGAAAACCCATGTTTCCACCATAGAACTAGGAAAACGGAGACGGTCTGAAAGGTTGAAACTACGGCAAAACACGTCTGTATTGCCAGATGAGGTGGAACCATCCCATACACCACCTTCAAGCCCTCAAAATATGTCCTTACAATACTATGAATAAGAAATGGCTCAAGTACTTGAAAAAATGAGAGCATCTCTTGAAATTGGAAGCCCATTTGAACAATTCGAGGAACAAAGGGAACTTTTGAACTAGTCTACTGCTGCTAGCAGCTCTGGCCATACTGAAATCCTACCTACCCATGATGAATTGCACACTTTGAGGGTTTTATCTCTCTCTGATAATGAAAGGGTAAGTATGGAAGACCAGACAGAGGGAATATTTGAATCTAGAAACCAGTCAGGGGACACTATTCTACTAGAATGGGACACAAGTATTGAGATAGCTCCTCTAACACCTAAAGAAAATATTATTCCACCCATTCAGGACATTAATGCTGAAATAAATTCTTGGATGCCTGAAGTAAACATCATTTATGATAACTTTAGAATTGGCACAACCGTTCCTGAAACCGAAGCCACTTATCCTCCTCCTGCCAAAACCATACTAAAAGAAAAATAAGCTAAGATTAAGTTAAGAAAAATGAGCAGGAAATGCAGAAAATTGAGAAAAACAGTAAAAGAATGAAGGAAATGGTTGGAAGAAGAAGACAAGGCTTGGGAGCCTAAGAAGGAATTGGCTACCATGGGAACCCAAACAGATTTTGTTACCCAAACGGTAGATACTGCTGAAATTATGTACAAACTGATTTAATATATAATGTTGAAGCCTTTTTACAAACAAATTTGATACACATTGCTGATGTCTCTGTGCAGACTGATTTGATACTCACAGGAGATAAGGGGAATCAAACAGAGATAATACCTGCTTTCACTCCCCTTGTAGAAAAAGCTGCCAATCAGAAGCTTCACAATGAATTATTTCGAGTTCAACATGAATTGGCCTAGTGTATGGAGGAAGTAGTACCCTTACAAGAACATCAGGCACTACTAAAGTGATTCAAAGACCTTTCTGCAACTGAAGAAAAACCTTTTTCCAACTCAGGGAAGAAAGGAAAAAAGTGAAGAAGGCACACGATCAAGTGGAACAAGCTAAGAAGCAAACTAGTATGGTTTTCTCTCTTTACTCAGATGTATTGAGTTGTAGGGCACCAACCACTAATTATGCTTTATTCTTAGTGGAAAGATATTTATTGTTGATATTTATAGTATTCAGGTTTCAAGAAGGACATGAAGCTCACTTATCGAAAGGACCTTTGGATTCTTCTAGTTAGCATCCTAGAAAAATTTCTCGTATACTTAGTTTCCCCACTTAGCAAAGTCTTTTTCATTATGGTGTCAGGAGTGGCGACGACCCAAAGAAGACCATAGATTAAGGAAATGAAACTTTAGTGGAATCCTCTCCCATTGGTCGAGTGACTTTGTACCTCAAAGAATACCAAAAAATGAGGAAGATGATGTGGAAATGTAGGATGTATTCCAAGGCTAGTCTATTCATAACGTTGTGCCACCACCTCTACCTGATCTACAGAAATTCATCACTTACCTTCGCTCTCTAGCTCAAAATCATGAGTATGGATAGGAGTTTCTTAAACTCTTCCATCAGAACTTCAATGTTACCTAGTTTGGGGAACCTTTAAGGCTATGATATCCTACAGGATCAAAGGATCCAGAAGTATATAGTAAAGCCATACATTTTGTTATTCGTGGTCTATCTCTTGCTCACATGAACCCCACCATGTCTTTACATTCACACACCTCTTCCTTGGAATTAATTGACCGAGTTTCTTCCAATGATCTACTATGCAGATTTTGGTTAGAAGGAGAGTGAATCCATTTGGGGATTGGGGTGGGTGGGTAAATAGTTCTCCATGAATATTAGAAAATATAAAGAATTGAATAGAGGGGAAAGTAGAGCTACTATTCCTGCTCCAGCTACTAATACCAGAATATAGCAGTTCCTATTCCAAAAGCTGCCTACTCTTCTTCCTAAGCAAGTACTACATATGATTATGATATGCGAGGTTATGAAATTAAGCTTGTAGCAGTTGTAGTGCCGAAAGAGTCTGGTTGTTGGTCCCACTGACTTTATTTCTTGCTTTTCTTGTATACCGGTTGTTGACGAAAGGAAACGCGAGCACTATGTTCACGCGGTGATATTCTATCTTTATAAGAGTACTACTGAAGAAAGCAAGTGAGAAGGAAGTGGGGTAGTTCATACCACAGACAATAGTCTGTGAAAATTTCACCGCTCTTGGGTGTGGCCACGTGTTCCATCTAAGCCGGTAAATCGTTCCTCAAACCCAGTCAGCTCAATCGATTGAATCAAAAAAGGCTATTGCTTTGCACAGGTAGTCTGGATGTTGCCTTGATAAGAACAACTTGAATAAAGAGAGCTCTCAGTGCTTATTGCTTGTATTCTTCTTATAATATCAGGTGATACTTATTGACTGAATTCATGATATTCCTGTATTATTGATTAAATCACCTTACCACTCTCCCTGCCCTTCCACTCGGATTCTCTATCTTATACGAGGTATAAGGTTCTACATATTCGGCTCTACTTCTTTCTTTAAGACTCTAATTAAGGTTATCTTTCTAGCTTGCTTTAAGACTCTAATGAAGGGGCTCGCCTTCGGCTATTGAGAATACCAAGCACCATAAGCAGGTGAGCCAGCATAAATCTGATGCTTTCTCTTCCAAGCTTGCATAGGGCCCATCAGATAAGACCAGGTGTGACCATTGACTTTCTGTTACCTAGTCTAAGCTCGCTTGCTTACCAAACTGGAGAAGCGCCACTCACGTTCTTTAAAGTGATAGTTGAGTAAAGGGTAACTTGTTGCAGAGCTGCTAATTAGGCAGATTAATAATAGAGTTACATAATGAGCGGATAAGGCTTTTGGCTCCGGAACCTCGTACACGAAAGCAAGCTTCCCTTTCTTTGGTAAATCGTTCTGTTCTAGTTCTTAGGTGGCTTTCTTACTCTAGAATCTAATTTAGGTTATGGGAACTTGTTTGCTATAATTAAGAATGTCAGTCAAGTGTTATTACTTCTTTCTTGCTCTTCTTCTGGTCTCCGATCATCCTCCCTTCCAGTAGTCTTGATCCCTTTCTGATAGATGGAATGAACGAGATATCAGAATAGTCTGATCTTATTTATGGAATACAAGATCTTAACTACTCTCATTATGAACTCCCATTTATTGATGGAATCCTAGAATATAAATCTAAATCTTTATTTCCTGCCATATTCTATGGCTTGGGTTCTTCTCCCTTTCATCGAGCTAGCCTTATGTAACACTCACTTTATAGCTTGCCTACTACCCTGACTATTATCAACTAGCCTTATTTATTGAATAAAGGAATCACACTCTCGTACTTCATTGCCTCTCTATTCTCCCTTTCTGTTCAGTGATAGAAAATTCTAAAGCGTACTGTCTTCTAGTTTCTTCTCCATTTCATAAAGTAGTCTCCCTGGATCGCTTGCACCCGATTAAGCAACTCAAAAATTAACTAGGAAGGGAATTCAGCAAGGAAGGTTGCCTACTGTAACCAAGGGAGCTCCATTCCTTCTTTTATTCCATCCCTACGCATTGAATTCGAGTTATGTTACTATGGAAGTAGCTCATGCAGGCACTTCCATCTCATTAAAGCCAGGAAGACATATTGTAAATCCATTCAAATTCATGTGCCTAGTAAGGAAGGCTACTAAGTTGCTTGATGCGTCTAGTTATGGGAAAGTAATCTAGTATATCTAGAATTCCCTCTTACAAAAGCCTGCTAGATGAGCGAGTCCGTCGAATGGAAGAAAGGAGACTACATTCAGACTGAATTTGAGTAGTTATTAAATAGTCTTCCATCTATCCAGAACCCAGGGAGTTTACTTTCGAAAGTCTTATTGATTCATGATAGTAGTCAGTACTCCGGTAGGAATGAAAGGAAGATGAAAGGGATTTCAGATATGGTACCAATGCTCTACTCTAAGAAAGCTCATTAATGCTCGCTATATGCTGAATGCATGAAATCCTCACTTTTTATGAGGGGAGCTGGGGAGCGAAGATATAAGAAAATAAGCTCATGAATAAGTATGCTCCTGAATTCAAGTTTTTTTGATCCTTGGCCTAGCTTGTGGAACCTCATGGAACGAGCCTTTTTATGCCTCGCTACGCTCACCCCCATAGGAAAAGAAAGCAAGGAAGACATACCTAACCCACAACTAATAACAGGAGGGAAGCTTTATTTTGGCAAGCAAGCACTTCAAGCAAAAGAATAGAGTACTCAAGTAGGGAATCCATAGAGTTAGAGTTCAATTCAGGTATTCCATCCATAAAGAAAGTCTGATCGAGTCATCCTTTATTCCATCCTAAAGAAAGAGGAAGGGAGGTTTCATATTCTGGTGAGGGACACCTTAAGGCAAGAAGCCCCATAATAGAGTTACATTCCAGGATTCCATCTATAACGCCTACTATAAGACTGAAAACTTTGTATTCTAGTTTTAATTCGAAAGGAGAAGCTATTGAAAGTGAGTGGTCAGTAGTCTGGTATTATGTTTATAAAATATTCAGCGATGATTCAGGATTCCATATTCGAAAGACAACCCTTAATCTGATAGTGAATTAACAAGAGTATTCTTCAGCTCAGAAGAGAAAGAATCAGATATTGAATGAACTATCACTTAAAAGAAACAAGGGAGTCCTTCCTTCCTTATATCAGCAACAAAGGAGTCTGTCCTTTCTTATAGTGAATTCAGAAGAGTAGTAAGCTAGGCTAGCCAAACTAGGAAGCAACTTAACTACCTTCCTTGCCCTCGTTATAACTTGAACAAGGGAGACAAGACCAGATCGAAAAGCCATAGAGTTATGATCTTGTATTCCATCCATAAGCAATAGACTTAAGAAAGGGAGCGATAGCTTACCAAGCATATAAATTTAGCTAATGGTCAGGCGGGCAAGCTATACTGACGGCAAGGGAGTTCCAGTCGTGATGAGAAAGTCACGTGGGAAACCAAGTAAGGCAAGGATTATTAGAGACTATGTTCATTATGATAAGCATAGCCAGCTGAATGCCAGGGAGACCAGTATGACTCTGTATTTCTGTTTATTAACTACCTAACACAAGGAAGGAAGTTTCAGCAAGAAATTATATAAACACAGCCTTAACCCTAAGCAATAGGGAGGGAGTCCTTATAGTGAATGATATCTAGTACTTATTCTTTGGTATTATCTTGATCAGCTTCCACTATTTAGTGATTATCAGGTAGGAAAGGCAAGAAAGAAACCACGAGACTCTACTTCATGACTTCATGCTAGTGGTTGCGATGCTAATGAAAGCTAGTAGTAAGTGTAGTCCGATAGCCAGAAAGAATGATAGTGGTGATTATCATGTATTCAATCCATACAGAGTATATTCCTTATTCTTAAATCGTATGAGGGTAATTTATTGCAGTTCATTAAACAGATTCTGAATCTGCTACTTAGTTATTTAAGAAGTTATTTCATAACCTATCACTTAACAGAAAGGGAATGATTAGCCTATACAGAAGGAAAGACAGGAGGCAAGCAAGCCATAGATTAGAGTTCCATTCTAGTATGCAATCCAGTAAGCTCATGAAAGCTAGTATAGATTCTCTGGGATTCTCTTTCTACTAAACTAGATATATATATATATATATATATATATATATATATATATAGACACATAGCCCACTAGAATAAGGGAGGGACTCTACTTAAAGCAAAGTGCAACCTATAACCCTTAAGGAGAGGCCCAACCGAAGCGAGGGGAACTTGTTGTGGCAAGACAAAAGCTAGTTGAGTGGTTTCGAGATGAAATAAATATTCGAATCACCTTCAAAATAATCAGAAGGAGGGGAGCTTTCTCGGGTATTATTCCATTCTGAGTATCATTTTGAGGTTGAGAGTGTGAGCACTACTACCACAAGTTACCAAGCTCTATGGGCGGTGGCTTCATGCTCAGTTCTCTAACTAGAGTGAGCGACTATGAATAGAAGTCATAAATCCTCTTTCTAGTCTTGAGTGGATTCTGGGTGCCATTCCTTGTTGGTAGTAGGAGGAATCTCGTCACACATGACTGTGACTTCGTGTAATTGATTGAAGGCGAGGGCTGGTAGGGTGCCCAATGGATTGTATGTAGGTTGTGTTCGCTTGTGGATTGTATGGGTGTAGTTCCTATGCCTAGTAAGTAGGGGTGAGAGGAAGGTTCCTTTGGTCTGAGGTCTTAAAGTTTATGGGATGTGTAAAGCGTAGCTAGGGTTATAATATATATAATTCTTTTCAATATAGTGGAACCCATTCCTATGTAGAGTGAAGTGGGGGTTACACCCCCCCCCCCCCCATTGTTTTACAACTAAGTAACCCCTTCAACGAGGAAACGAGTTAAAGGGTGATTGGTTGTTTCCAGATGGAGTGCCTGGTGGATTACCACCAGAACTACGTACCATCAGAGATATATATTCTTCGTTTCATTATTTCTTTCTCTCGAGCATACATATTCCCCCACTGAACGAGGTCTAAGGATAGTGTTCATGTTTAGTAACTAATGGTAAAGGTATGAATAAAGAATATATCCTTTGGAGTAGGACAGTTCCCCATGTTTTTCTATCTGTGTAAAGGTAGGTAGATCCTGCCCATGGGGGGAAGGTACTGGTACCCTTTCTTCCCGTAGAGTGAAGTAGATCCATATTATATTAGTGGGCTTGGCCTGCAGACCCGAACAAGAGTCTCTATTGGCTCCCCACTCTCCCATGAAACCTAAACGAAATTCATGTAGTTCAGGCTGGGCACTCTATGCTATGGGGCATAGGCCGGGTTGGGAAAGTGATCACCTAGATATGGGGTTTTAAGGAACGAGTATCTCCAAGTTGATGGTGGTCCGATGGTAACTCTATATCTCTATTGTTTCCTTTAATACGCCTTTCCCTAAACTTTTGGGTAACTAATTATTGAACTAGATAAAGATCTATTCTTCTACTAGTTGTTATATCTTCTCTCTCACTGAGCCATGGATATTTATGATGCTATTTTTTTTATCGGAGGCTAGCGAAGAAGTGCAAACTAAATAAGGGAAGGAACAAACCACTCAAATACTACTTCACAATTGACTCAATCATCCTGCAATAAGATGACCTCTATATCACAACATCTGACCACCAAAACAGGGGATAAAGGTGGCCTCCTCATGGTACTACCATATATCTATATAGGGTACCTTCCATCGACTACAACACGGGAATAGTAACAACAAGGAAAAATGAGGGTGGGGGTTTCCCCATTCCATTATTTGGCCTCACCCACACCCCTGTCGCTGGCGCCAGCCTACACATGGATAAGGGGGAAAAGGCGCATCGAACAACCATTGGCTAAAGGCTCCTAATTCTTTCTCTCTTTCATTAACCTCCTAGTTCCACTCGACTAATAAAAAATAGCCAACTACATAAGCGATCTAAGCTGCATGGACCATCAAGTGCCTGAACTGTCCGCTTTCATTCCCGCCTTCAACACCCACCGAGCAACAAAAGGGAAGGCTCTTCTAATTGAATGAAAGCATAAAGCAACTCTAAACTTATCGCTCGAGCATGAATCTATCTGATAGCAACAAAACAAGTGATTCACCCTAAAAGAAAGAAATTGAGTCAATGGATTTTTTTTTTGTCCTACCGCCTTCCCCTGCAGAAAACAGAGGATAGAAGAGATCGCCATATAGAACCACCTTTGCCGCCAGCCATTCTGTGCCCATTTCTCATGACTGAGAAACCGTAACCATTATTACGGTTCAATTATATGATGCGTTGCTCATTTATCTAGTGCCCTCTCCCTTTGGTCGATATTTCGCTTTCTATCGATGGCGGTCCTTCTTCTCATGGACAAGAGGCGGTCTACTATGGGGATAGAAACACGGAGCGAGTTACTCCTACTACTGCTATGAAATGAATAGGTATCTTTTATACCTTATTATTTAGTAGAGAGGGAGGGCATCTCTTGGAAGGCTAGGCTTCTGAACAAAGGCTAGGAAGGAAGGCCATCTCTTTGAAGTATTTGAAGGAGAAAACCCATTCATTAGTAAAATGATGACGAAAGATTAAATTGATGGATGCAAGCAGATTGAAACATAAGAAGGGTGAAAGTGGCGATATAGCACGTAAAAATAGCCATTTCATCGGTTTTTCGCTAACCGTGAACTCCAAAGTAATGCTGACTAGTTAGCGGGATAGTAACTCTTAAAGGTCAGGAGGTGCTCTGTAAAGTTCGAGCCCGAGTAAGGAAGTTACAGTCATTTATACATTCATTTGTGCCATGGATAATACAAGGTTATACCCTGACATTTCTACAGTCATTCATTCTCTTTGGAAGGAAAGCCAGTCATTTATACAATCAATTGCGTGGAGGCTCTATCTCTTGCATGCTGAATTACTGACTTACTTACTTACTTACTTAATACTGTGTGAAGTCTCTCTTGTCTGCTTACTTCTTTTCACCTCCTTATAGAAATAATAGACCACACACAAAAGCAAGAGGAAGCTTCCTCAAGTGGTAAGCTCAACCTGCTTTGATAAGTTGGATGCCAGAAGGAAACTTGCTTTTATGTGCATGTTACTCCCACAAATAAAAAGGCTAATATTGGGATATGAAATAAAGAATTTGAGCGTATGAAGAATAGGTTATTCCATCAAGAGCAGCAAGAGATATAGATCTAGCATTAGTAGCGGGATATACATATAAAATTCTATTGAGCACCCCACCCTGACAAGCATTAGCGACAGGAGATATAGCCCCAAGTAAGTAAGAGCAACAGGAGATCGAGCCATATATATATATATATATATATATATATATATATATATATATATATATATATATATATATATATATATTATCTGCAACAAGATATATAGATTCAATCCCACCCAGTTAGGACCCAATCCCCCCAGTTCGTGTGTTATAGATTGTAATGTTCCCAAATTTTAGCTACAAAGCTAAATGGAACATTAGAGTTAGCAGTATCTTTAGCTGGTGAATAAATGGGTAGAAAAGCCCATAAGTCTCCTAAGGAGGAATAAAAACACTTGAAGTGTGAAAGGAGACACTCCTTGCAGCCTAATAAAACATCTCCATGTGTGAACAGGGATAATATCAGGTTGATTCAGTCTACTTTGACTAAGTCAACAATGCAGTTGTGGAGGAGAAAGAATCAAGGAAGGAATAACGCAGTTTTGGAGTGAGATAAATCTCTTGATGGAAATGACCTAATTGGGTGGGGCCAAGGGCAAGAAAACTCACATTTTATTTAAGGAAGAGGATGGCAACATTATTCTTCATGTTTTAGATTATTATTTTGTCTGCTCGAACTTTTTTCTTCCTCTTGCTGTTTAGCAGGGTCGCTGTGCTGTTTAGCACCGGGTGTTCCCGAGCGGGAATCCCACCTCTTTCCTTGAGGAGCCTCTTGGAAGAGTTTGCATTCATTTTACAAATCAGGTTTTCGGGCCAAGCTTCAGCCTACTTCATCAACGCAGTTTCTGCAGGTTATTGTGCAGTGTTGCAGGGTGCAACAGTGGAAGGGATTGGAATCTCGCTTTTCTGAGCTAGTTTCACATTGGAGGAAGGTTTCCTTCACTTTAGAGATGTGTTTGGAGAGGTTTATAGCTCATTTCAGATCTATGGCATCAGGCCACACATTTACCTAACATTCCTAGTGCTGTTCCAGCTAGGGAATGAGTTATTTTTGGAGGCAGCTTCAGTGGATGGTCTAGTGGCTCTGTTGCACTGTTTTCTTGTGATTGAGAGGTTCATCCTTTCATGGGAGGAAGCCCTTGAGGGATATACATAAGATATGAAATATTTCAGCCTTCTACACTCTTATGCTTCAGTGTTGCAGTGATTATTCATTAATTTTATGAATATCACATTTGTATTCAAAGTGTATGACAAGAAACCCTTCCCTGGTTTTCTTGTAATTGTAATAAGGAGACTAGATCTTAGTTTTTAAGCATGAATGTATAATATATGAGTAGAAATATTTGTATTATTAATTTCTAAGTTGAAGCCCTCTTAAGACTGCGCTGTTCCATTGTGCATAATTTCTGAGTAGCAGTGTCTGGGGTTTTTGGTCATTTTCAGCTACACTAGGGTGGGAGGTCTGTTTACCTCACCTAGTTTCTTTGTTTCTGATCTCCTCTGGGCTCAACAGGTTAATGGCAGAATGACTCCTACTAATGATCTAATGATTTAAATCCCAATGATCGACTGCAGACCAACCCTTCATAATCGACTATATAAGGCTACTTACTCTTAACTACAGTTAATGACTCTGGTTGACTGCGGCACTCATGATTGATTCGACTAACCAAAAAAGTGGACTAACTGCTTTTCCTGATATTGGTATTTCCGGATCTGCCTATTGGGATCATACGTAACTACAGAGCATGCAATCATGGAGGTGCCACCCAATACCACTGGGAAAGTGCTCGGAGACAGAATAAGTGTCCTCGGATCATTACTAGCCTGGGCAGGTTAAGGTAGCTGAGCAGGAAAGCCGCGAGAAACAGGAATGAAAGGGGATGATAAACACAACAGTTGGCTGCATATCCCTACACGATTATACAGATGAGGTGACTGTACAGCAAGTCAAGCCATCGGAGAAGGGGACGAATGTGAAAATAGATTCAACGCCATCTCACCTAAGTGAGAGAGAAGTCATAACCATTGAGGATGACTGGTTACAGCCCATTGAGGGAGATTTCGATCAAGGGCTAGTACAACTACAGCCTTAGAGATATAAAGATGTAACCTCTGGGGTTATCATAGAGATAGACATTGCGGGAGAAGGGAGGCCCTATCAAGCTTCCATCACTGGCAAACAAGCCGGATTGGGATGGGCTTCATCTACACCGGTAAAAGAAAAGTGTATTCTGGATCCTCCAATAGCTCCAGACGCAGAAAGGGCGGATAACACTTTGAAATGGTGATAGACCGGGGATCCCTAAAGGCATATGCAGGCAGCTATGACACATTCAAGCATCTATACTATGGAGGTAGCCGGAAGAGACAAAAAAGTTTAAGGCACAGCAGCAGAAGGAATTCAATGAACAGCTTAAGGCTATTCACATCCCCCCTCTGAGCTCATTGGAGGGAGAACAGAGCAGGTCTGTATTAAGTGGCTTTTCTATCTATTTTGTAGACTGCTATCTCTACTAGCCGATGCATTACGGGACAAGGAGAAAATAGATTACCAGATGTGGAATATATTGGAAGATAAAGAAGGGCACAGTCTTCTACGCCATATTCTACCTTTACTAATTGAGTTAAGGGGCGCCCCTCTGCGGAAGGATACCATTGAGTAATAGGTTGGCAAGACCTTTATGTCAAATAATTGCTGCTGATCCACGATGCAAGGAAGGCCATGCCCCATGCATGTCGTTACCACAACAGTGCTAATTTTGGAAGGCGTATTAATCTACGTGGGCGTTCTAAGATTCAAAGTGAAATTTCTGATTTGTTTGTTCCTAGTTTTTAGGTCTCTATATTACTAGTATAGTCCCTTATTGTTGTTAGTGTAACCCCCTTATTGTTATTATTTTACCCCTGTAATCCCCATATTGTTATTATTTTGCCCTTAAATTATTATTGTTAGGTTGGCTAGGATTACATTGTGGCCCCATGGACTCCTATATATAGAAAGGAGGTTTTGTAATTTGTATCATCCAAGAATTGTTCATTCATGTAATGTATTGGAGGTTGCCCCCTCAAAGTGTCTTATTTGTAAGGCATTGATATCTCTTTTCTTCTATTTTTGGAGCTGGTTTCACAACATTTGGTATCAGAGCTTTGGATTCCAGGGTTTCATTGGTCCAAACAGGTCATTGTGGAATTTTCGCTATAATTTTTTTTTCTACAAAGGTTTAGAAGCTGAAATTTTTAGTGTGTGAAGCCAAAATCCTGAGGAACATCATCACAACATTTCAGAGCTTGGTTCACAATATTTTTGGAGATATAAGCTGTGGAATTTAGGTCATTTTGCATGCTCCTGAATTTAACCTAAACAGGTCATCGTGGAATTTTTGCTATAAATTTATTTCTAAGAAGGTTCAAAAGTTGAAATATTTAGAGTGGGAAGCCGAAATCCTAAGAAACACTGTCACAAAATTTCAGATCTTGGTTCACAATAGTTTCAGAGATATGATCTGTGGAAGTTAGGGCTTGTTCAGGCTTCTGAATTTCATCTCAAAGAGGTGACCGTGGAAAAATATTCATAGCTCTCTCTCTGAGCATCGGATTGGAATGATGTAAGAAGTGGCCACAATTACACAGACTGTAGTTTTCTTTCTATAAATTTTAGAGCCAAAGGAGGAAATAGTGACACGTGGCAAGTCGTACAAGTTCGCTCTACTGAACCAGTCCATAATTGGGTCATTGTGGGAGATTAGACATAAATTTTCCTTGAAGAATCCAAATCAGATCAGACCTGTGGCATTTGAAAGAAGCTTTAGAGGGCTACTACAGGGCCAAATTTCGAATATTGAGGATCCACAATTGTAGAGATAATTCAATTTCAATATCGAGCTCCTCAAAAGCAAGTAAAAGGTGTGTATTTTTTTCCGAATTGCATAAGTCTTGTTTGAAGAATCAAGTTGAATTGATTCCAAGGGAATATTGTAGAATATATATCAAAGATGATTCTAAAATGTCTCCTAAAAATAATTCAACACCCATTAAGCCTTCAGAAGGCTCTACTATGACTCATGAAGACGAAGAAACAAAACATGAGATATCAAAATTACAAGAGCAAGTGCACAAAATTTCACTATCGCAAAGAGCAACAAAAAATGAAATGGAAGTTCTGAAGAAAGGCGTGGAAACTAAGATGGATGCTTTAAAGAAAGGTGTGGAAGCTAATATGGAAGGCATGGAAGTGGGCATGGAAGCTAATATGGATGACATGGAAGCTAAGATCGATGAAAAAATGAAAGACAACATGGAAAACATGAAGAATGATCTAAAAGTAGACATAGAAGGTTTGGCAAAGTTGATACAAGAAATTTTTCGTAATGGTGAAAAGATAGTAGAGGAAAATCATGATGAGAACAAAATAAATGTTAATCATGATTTCATAAACTCTAATGTTGGAGGGAAGAACCACTGTATTCCAAAAATGGATATGAGGAAGTTTGATGGAAAGGATCCTATAACATGGATACTATAGATGGAGCAATATTTTCATCTCAATAGTGTTCAAAACACACAAAAGGTACGCATTGCAACTTTACATTTAGAACAAAATACATTTGTATGGTATTGATGGCTTTTCTCCCGTAATTTTTTTTTCACTTGGTCAATTTTTACGGAGGAAATGATAGCACATTATGAGGATACAAAGAGCAACACCTTCTTTAGCCAATTGATAAATCTCAAACAAAAGGGTTCAGTGGGGGAGCACATTGAGGACTTCAAAAAATTGAATATAAGGGTAACTTATATTTCAGAGGAGCACAAGATTGATCTCTTCATAGGTACTTTAAAGGATAACATCCAACATGAAGTTTGCGTTTTGGAACCTGATTCATTGGAGAAGGCATTCAGGTCGTCCAGAAAAATTGAATGTAAAATTATGGCGACAAGGAAGCCTTCCACTCATTTCTATAAAGAGGGAAGTGTTGCTACTCCTAGATTTTTCACAACCTACAAGGTTGACACCACAACAATTGGAAGAAAAATGAGAAAAAGGGCTTTGCTACAGTTGTGATAGAAAATACACTAAAGGTCATAAGTGTGCTAAGAAGAAATTATTTTACATAGATTGTGAAGAGGAAGAAGAAAATGAACAAGAATCTTCAAAAGAAGAGGGTATACACCATGAACCAACCCTAGAAGAGGAAGAAATGAGTCCAACCATATCGTGTAATGCATTGGCAAGAATTACCACTCCTCAAGCTCTCAAGATAGAAGGACATATCAAGAATAAAAAGGTAATAGTGTTGATTGATTCAGGTAGTACCCATAATTTTATTCATTGTAAGGTGGCCAAGGAATTGAATTGTTTCCTATACCCAGCACCAGAATGTCAAGTGCTGGTTGCAAATGGAGGAACTATAAATTGCTTTGGAAAATGCCATAATATCAAGCTAACCATGGGGGAATATGTATTGAATAGTCAAATGCTTTCCATTCCTATGGGAGGCGCTGATGTTGTACTAGGAGTACAATGGTTACAATCTTTGGGGACGATAGCTTTTAATTTTCAAGAACTTTTCTTGAAATTTTTTTCAGAAGGAAAGGAAGTCGAATTACAGGGTATTGCAAGGAAGCCGAGAAAGATAATAAGCTCTAATGTCATGACAAAGCTTCTAAAGAAAGAACAACGAGGTGTAATTGCACAATTATGCTCACTAGAAGTTCCAACATCAAAATCATCTATTTCTGCAGATCTCCAACAAGTCTTGGACAATCATTCCAAGGTGTTTGGAACTCCCAAAGGACTCCCACCTATTCGTGATCATGATCATGCTATTCATTTGATTCCAGGAAGTGTTCCTCCAAACATCAGGCCTTATAGATATCCTTACTTCCAAAAGAGACAAATTGAACGTATGATTGCAGAAATGTTAGAGGCGGGTATAATTCAACCTAGTCAAAGTTCTTTCTCTGCTCCTGTAGTATTGGTACACAAGAAGGATGGATCATGGCGAATGTGTCCAGATTATAGGGAGCTCAATAAGCTCACCATTAAAGATAAATTTCCCATTCCTGTGATTGATGAATTATTGGATGAATTACATGTAGCAATTTATTTTACCAAGTTGGATCTTCGTTCAAGATATCATCAAATTAGAATGAAGACTGAAGATATTCCAAAAACAGCATTTCGAACTCATGAGGGTCATTATGAATTTTTGGTCATGCCTTTTGCCTTACCAATGCACCTTCTACATTTCAAGGGTTGATGAATTCCATTTTCAAACCCTTCCTTAGAAAATTTGTGCTAGTATTTTTTGATGATATACTAATCTACAGCAGGTCTTGGAAGGATCATGTTGAACATGTTGATAGGGTGCTCAAACTATTGCAGAAGAAACAATTATATGCAAAAATATCCAAATGTTTCTTTGGAGTACAAGAGGTGGAATATCTGGGTCATATTGTATCTCACGAGGGTGTTAAAGTAGACCCTAACAAAATTAAAGCCATTAAGGAATGGAGAGTCCCCACAACCATAAAGCAGTTGCGAGGATTTCTCGGGTTAACAGGGTATTATCGCAAGTTTGTTAAGAATTATGGGAGAATAGCAGCACCTCTAACAACATTATTGAAGAAAGATGCATTTTCATGGACTCCTCAAGCAACTAAGGCCTTTGAACGTCTTAAAGAGGCAATGTGCCTAGCACCGGTCTTAGCTACACCAGACTTCACAAAAACCTTTATTGTGGAATGTGATGCCTCAGGAAATGGAATTGGTGCAGTTTTAATGCAGGAAGGAAGACCCATTGCTTTTGAAAGTCATCTAATCAAAGGAAAGTATTTACAAAAACCTATTTATGAGAAGGAAATGTTAGCAATACTGCATGCACTAAAGAAATGGCGAACTTACCTAATGGGAAGACACTTCAAGGTAAAAACTGATCATGATAGTCTTAAACACTTTTTGGAACAAATACTATATTCAGAAGAGCAGCAAAAATGGGTCACAAAGATGTTGGGTTATGACTTTGAAATAATCTACAAAAAAGGAAAGCTTAATGTTGTTGCAGATGCACTCTCAAGAAAGAATGAAGAGGTGGAAGCATTGCTTTGTGCCATTTCTATTATCCAACCAGATTTGATAACCGAAGCAAGGGATGAATGGAAGAAGGACGAAGAAGTGTGGACACTCATTCAAAATTTGCAGCAAAATCCTAGTACATCTGATACATTTAGTTGGAAAAATGATTCCTTATGGTACAAAGATCGCTTATATCTTTGTAAGAATTCCCAACTATAACAAAATATTCTTCTGGAATTGCACACTTCTCCTTTAGGAGGACACTCAGGATTTTTAAAAACTTACCACAGGGTGAAGAAAGAATTTTTTTGGGATGGCCTTAAATCTGATATTCGAAAGTTTGTGGCGGAATGTTTGGTTTGCCAATAGAATAAAGTGGAAACAATTAAGACCCCAGGACTTCTACAACCTTTATCCATTCCAAGTCAACGTTGGGAGGAGATTTCAATGGATTTTATCACAGGTTTACCTAAGTCCGAAGGAAAGAGTATCATCATGGTGGTAGTTGATAGACTTACCAAGTATGCACACTTTTGTGCATTATCTCATCCATTTAAAGCAAGTACAGTTGCTACTACATTTATGGACACAATTCAAAAGCTACATGGAAACCCAAAGGTTATTGTGAGCAACAAAGATCCCATTTTTACTGGAAATTTTTGGACGGAGTTATTTTCTTGTTTGGGTACTCAATTAGCTCATAGCTCATCTTATCATCCTCAATCTGATGGTCAAAATGAGATAGTAAATAAATGTTTGGAAGGATATCTTCATTGTTTTGTATCTCATAAACAAACACAATGGGTCAAGTGGTTACCTCTAGCTGAATGGTGGTATAACACTTCCTTCCATACTGCAGCAAAAATGACCCCATTTATGGCACTTTATGGATATCATCCACTATCCATCACATCATCTTTAAGAGAAAATTCGAAGGTTCAAGCAGTGGAAGATCACATCGAGCATCAGCAAGAAGTTCTCCAACTCTTAAAGGATAACCCGAATTTGGCACAAAATCGAATGAAACAACAGGCAGATCAACATCGCAGCGAGAGAAGTTTTGATGTAGGAGATTGGGTATTTTTACGGCTACAACCATACAAACAAATGTCCCTCAAGCAAGCTAAGAAGGATAATAAATTATCGCCAAAGTACTATGGTCCTTATAAGGTGTTGCAAAAGATTGGTACTATGGCATACAAATTGGAGCTTCCTGCTTCTTTGCGAGTGCATCCAGTTTTCCATGTTTCATGCTTAAAGAAGGTTATAGGTGAAAATCTTCCAGTTCAAACAATATTGCCAGAACTTGATGAGGAAAGAAAATCATATTGGAACCTGAAGCGGTCACGGAAACAAGAACTCGACAACTACGAAATCGATCAATTTCAGAGTATCTCATCAAGTGGAAGAACTTACCCACTGAAGATTCTACATGGGAGGATGAGAGTTTTATACAGAAGCACCCAGAGCTACTCAAGCGTTGAGGACAACACTTTTTTGAAGGAGAGGGGCATGTTAGGTCCCTATATTACTAGTATAGTCCCTTATTGTTGTTAGTGTAACCCCTTATTGTTATTATTGTACCCTTGTAACCCCCATTTTGTTATTATTGTGCCCTTAAATTATTATTGTTAGGTCGGATAGGATTACATTGTGGCCCACTAGGATTACATTATGGCCCCATGGACTCCTATATATAGAAAGGAGGTTTTGTAAATTGTATCATCCAAGAATTGTTCATTCTTGTAATGTATTGGAGGTTTCACCCTCGAAGTGGCTTATTTCTAAGGCGTTGATATCTCTTTTCTTCTATTTTTGGAGTTGGTTTCATAACACTAGTTGTTACGGGAGACAAATTGATGAATAAGAAATGGATTATTCCATTTGTTTTCCAATACTGACCCATGGAGAAATCATCTTCTGATCACTATTATCTCTTTTGTTTAATAATGTGGCGAGCGAAATTTTCACATGCATAAATAATGGTTCACTTTTGCATGCATGGAGAACACGCACGAAAGGCAGAAGAATGACGCCATCTAGGTAATTGTTGTTGGCACCTAATTCGTCATTTTGATCTATTTTTCATCCCCACGTGGATGAATGAATAGTTACGATGAGTTATTGTCCTTTAATCGATAGGGGTTCTATTCTGGATAAGGTCTTTTAATCAAAAAATGTGGTTGAATTTCAGTAGTTGAGAGATAAAGGAAAGATGGGTACAATGAAAATAAAATTGGTCGGGTTGCAGAACACATATTGGTTGGAAGAAACGGGAGGTCAAAATGTAGGGCCTTTCTCTTCTTCTTTAGTGGTAGACTGGGTGCCACCTACATCCTCTCTATGGAGAATCATTTTTAGGCCCTCATCAACATTATAAGATATATAACGTAACAAAATATATAGGTGGTTTTACATGAAATAGTTACTTATGCACCGTGAGGTGAGCTAGTAGGTTAGGTTGTCTGCTACCACCTATTATCGGGTGGGGTTAGGCAATTCATGCCCCCCACTAGGGATCGACCCTAATAAAATATTTATTTCATCAACCATTGATTTCGCGTCGGCTCCGATTCCACTCCATTTCCACTGCGCGCCTTCCGCCTCCCATTCCAAGCAGTATTTACTAACAATGTTCGTAAAATTCTAAATAACACCGTTATACTAGTTCTTCCATATTTTGTGTAGGCTTGAGCGAGCATAACGAAGGGAAGGATCTCCCTTGAGCATAGCAAATGGTTATCCCTTTCCTATAGCAAAAGTTTATCCTTATCTTTCGTAAGGCTGGCGAAAAAATAAGGCCGACACAGGACCAAACCAACCAAATAAGTTCAGTGCAGGCCATTTCTTCCCTTCAAATATGCGTAGGACCTTACCTTACTTAGAAGGGGTTGACCAACGTAGGAAGGACCAACTCTTCGATCTCTTTGAGGGGAATAAATAAAGGGCCCAGTAAGGACCAGCTGAAAAACATGAGAGGGTATATAAGGACCTTATGGTTGGCTAGGTTGACCCAGGACCTGATAAGACCCTTCTAGCCCAGAATCAGGGGGGCCTTACTCTTCAAGTAGGTTCACTTATAACATGTAAGGGCCTTGCCATGACTTATGTAATGAAATAAACATCAAGTACATTAAGTGACTTGACCATAAGGTGTCATAAGGTCGCTCAACCATAAGGGAGAGGGACAGGTACGTTAAGTGACTCAAATAACAGGAGAGGAACGAAGTGTTCAACCAAAGAGAGAGGAACGAAGTGCTCGACCAAAGGGAGAGGAACAGAGTACTTGCCCATCGTGCGTGAGGTACGGTTAGTGACTCGCGCCTATGATCAATCAAGTAACGGAGTTGCGAAGAAACCAAAATAGTGACCCATAACCTGATACCCCAAAAGACATAACTCCATAACACTACTACTATTTTTAGCCCCTCAATCAAATTTTCCATGGTGCTATGTAACTTAATGTTTTCCTTGTCTTTATTCTATCTATAGTTACCAAAATGATATGAGTAAATACATTATAAAAGAGGTAATACTTTGTCAAGGAAGAGCCATGAAAAGTCGGGGAGATAAGTACCAGGTGAGGGAGCGTGTGAAGGTGAGGCATAACATATTTCAAGTTAGGTGTAACGTATTGAAAGCTAGGCTACACATAGGTATATTGAAAGCTAGGCATAACTATTTGACTTATCTCCTTGGCTTAGATTTTAGGGGAAGAAATATGAAGCGTAACGTATTGAAAGCTAAGGCCATCACTTGACTTATTTCATAGGGTGGGGGAGGGCCTAGTTGACAAGGGGGTGCAGTGAATAACGAGATTCAAACCCATGTTTTCGAATTCACAATCTAACACAGTGACCTATTGGGTTATACTTCCCCTTAGACATGTCTATAGTCACTATCGGATCCAGACTGATACCCCATATTTTGTCATCGCTCTATTGCAGTGAATTCGAAGAATGCTGAATGGATAGGAAATGCGACCACATGACGGAGAATGTGGATGCATCTATTTATCCCATTTAGATTGAGATCTGTCTGTGGATGCCTTATATATGTTGCATTAGAGATGGAAAAATGGTGGACGATGAATCAAAACTGCATGATGGAGATGCATGCATTATCTACCAAACATCATGATGCGCATTATACTATGACTTATGTTTAGAAGTGTACACCAGGGTCGTTAGACACTCTTTATGATATATCTAGTTACCACCAATCTATCTATTTTACTTTAATGAATTACTAGCTGGGATTTTCATTCTTATTCTTGATCTTATCTATCTCTAGTTACTGAAAATAAATAAATAAAGATTACTTCGTAAGGTAAGGCCGACGAAAGGCGAGACCACCTTGGTAAAATAGGTGCCCACACCTGGATTTTTAAGGAATTTCCTGGCTGGATCTATCCACCTGTCCAAGTTAGTGCTGTAACAAGCTAACTCACCCACTCTACCTATAGGCATTAGTTCACCCAAGCAAGCCATAAGGCAGTCCAGATGGTAGGGTGTACCACTTCATCCACCAGCATGGCTCTGTAGGCCACAGAGATATCCACCTTTGTAATACCCTACGAATCGTAATAGATGGGAAGGTTTTGAAATGGGAGGGGAAAGGCTTGAAGTGACTTATCGGGAGGGGGGTTGGGTTGACCCAAAAATACTTTACAGTTGAACACTTCGTAATAGGGAGGGTTGGTTATCCCTCATATTTATTCCCCTCAAAGAGAATGGCAGAGTGTAAGCTTCTATTTCTTCCCCTCAAATTCATTTCTTACAGTCATGAATGGGATATATTATATATGTAATTATGCATTTCAATTAGTAATTACGATTTAGCAAAAAATGTTGCCATTATATATGTAATTATGCTTTCTCATATAAGTAATTATGCTAGGCACCTGCCTTTGTATATGTAATTGAGGTATGCATAGCTGTTGAATGGTATTCCCATAGTTTCAAGTTCAATAAAAAAGAAATAGATATGTGATTTGAATTTATCAAGCACTTTAAGCTAGGAAAATGGATCGGAAAGGAGAGGATGCGAAGCATGGCTCGACCAATGGGAGAGGAAGGAAACCCAAACAGGTTATGGAAGCATACGTTTTGGCTCTAATAGCAAAGGTAGAGTATGAGTGCCTAGAGGGTGAGGCCTTAACTTTCACTCTTGTAGTGTAATTACTGCTTCTATTAGTATTATAATAGGAAGAAGACCCATGGAGGACTAGAGTGAGTGAATTTGAGACCAATAGTCGAGGTATCACCCACAACTGATCGAGATGGAGAACGCACAGAGGCGATGCTTTTTGGAATCAACTGGACCAGCATGGCTTTAATATATTTCTAAAGGGGAGAGCGCTATAATTCATATACTTGCCTAAAGAGAATTTCCAGTTCCAGAACATAGACATGATGAATCGAACCATGCCAACTATGGGTTATCTTATAAAAAACACCCCCCTATAATAAGATTTTTCAGATCCACTGGAACAACCTGACTTGGGTACATCCAACTAGGTGGGTGCCTTAATACAAAGCCTAGAATAAGGAATTAGTGAACAGGCCAATCGGACTTTAGAGAATAGAACCTACTTTGATTATGATTATGAATTCGATTTTTTGAATTAGAGTTTTGTTATTACATATATAATATGAACATCTAACTTTACCTTCTTTGCAAGAATCAACCCAGGATCATCATTGCCTTTATTAATCCATGAACTTCCACAAATGAGTTACCTTTTATGGATTGGATTGGAATTTCACCGAATACTCTTAGTTGCCTACCTTACCCCCCCTCGATTAGGGATTACATGGTGACAGATCTGGGTGCATAGATGGCTTGGTTGGAAGGGATTATGGGATATTAGAGAGGCCCATTTGGATGGCTTGATGGGAAGGGTGGATTGATTTACGAGCGAGCTTGGAATGGAGGCAATGTGTGGAGGGACGGATTTGGTAGTAGCAACCCATAGGGTTAGGGCCCATGGTTTACCTTTAGCTTAAAGAGTTTAACAGCTGTTGGATGGTAGAATTATGGGACATTAGAAAACCTCTTTTATGGGGACCGCTTCGCTTTACCTCGCTACCCCAATTATGGATTGATAGCAGAACAAATCCCTAGATGGTCAATTCCACGAGGAACTTCGTAACCCCCATATCACTATTATCGATAACCCATAAGTTGTTGGACTATTTCTTCTAAGGATCAAATTCCTCCTACTATGTGATTCATGGTCTAGGGCTCCAGGTATGTCTAGTTCTATCAAGTGAAAGAATAAAACAAGGAAGAGGGTAGTTCATAGAGGGCATACCTGACCACATTGCTACTCGAGTGCTCATGGCTGGATTCATCCAATTAATGGGTTGGGCAGCACTCCATAAACTAGGGTGAAGGCAATAAGCTGGTCTAATCCCGACCAAATACTCTAAGGTCTAGTAATAGATATGAAGAAATTCCTGCAGTAGCAAGATAAGGATGAGATTGTTGATCCCATGCTGAGAACAGCCTGACTTGAAAAGAGAAGGTCTAGTAATCGACTAACTAAGTGATGAATTCCAGAATCTAATCCAAGTGAGATAGGTGGAATAGGTATAGTTCTTGTAGGTCTTCATGAAATCGTTAGGGCTAACTCCCTCCATGCTCCTAGGTGAAGGTGGTAATAATAGAGGGGTATGAAATCAATCCATTCATGCCATGTAGTAGCTTTAATGTAATCAGCAATAGCAAGAGTATGGGGAGATACGAGAAGTCCTTCTATTAATCCAGCTGCCTTGCTTGGTATGTCCATCCATAATAATCAGGGGTAGAAAGAAGGCAACTAAGAGTATTCGAGTGTTCGGGGAATTTCCTATCCATAAGAAGTGCTGAAGTTGAAGTTCATGGATTCAGAAAGCACTTCTCCTTGCTCGGTTGGGTCATGAAAGAGTGGTAGCGAAAAAAAGCTAACGATGCTATATTATATATGTAATAATAGTGATTTCAAAATCCCATAAAGAGAGTCTATTCTCTA
Source organism: Pinus albicaulis (assembly GCA_034641835.2). Lineage (NCBI taxonomy): Eukaryota > Viridiplantae > Streptophyta > Pinopsida > Pinales > Pinaceae > Pinus > Pinus albicaulis. The sequence goes on along the minus strand of MU968493.1, from coordinate 2,374,264 downwards.
AAGCCCGTCCAACCCAACGCTCTTATGAAAAATAATGAATCCATCACCTGATAGATGATAAAAATTCCAAGGAGAATTAAGAAGAGAGAGAATCGGATATATAGATAGAACATATTCTAAGGTTCAACATAGGCAAGTGAAACGTATCTATGTGACATATTATATTAACACGTAGGGACCTATTGATCACCCCACCTAAAACTAAGTGTGCCACTATAAAGCAATGACAAACCACCACTTCCTAACGTGGGATTCCATTGGAACTTCTAGATTTTGAACTCAGAGGGCATGGAAAAGATGAAAATTTATTATTAGGAAAGGACATATCCATGTGATTATCATATTAACACATCTCCATGGAAGTATAAAATATTAACACGTTTCTATGGCGATCTGGGATGCAACTACGATGAAAATCAAGCCCCATTTCCCCAAGTACACTTACTGCAGAGACTGGAACATGAAAAGTGAAACGTAGGTATGCAGCTATCATATTAACATGTGTAGGGGCCATATAGAACTTATTCTAAGGTTCAACGTAGAGAGAGGTGCGAGTCAAAGTTCAACATATCCATGCGAGCTCGTCTAATTATAGGTAGATATGTAGCATGGATTTCTCTGGTTCAAATGGATATGTGAAAACCTCCCCCTCATACTTTAGGAGAGTCCCTCCGGGTCGTAGATATGCGATTCTAATGTAGATATACCAGCGATAACTAAGACAAAGGTGAAGCTAAATGTGGTGCCATCAATAAAGGTGGTGAATTAACCCGAAATGGTTATGTAGTTCAGTATATGTTCCCACAGTGATACAATAGCAAGATGGACAATAAAAAAGCGGTGAATAAGACAATCAGATTTAATATGTATGTAACATCATATTACGTATCAGACTGGTTATGAACAAGTAAAATGTATATATGCAAGTAAAATATGAAAATGTAGATATGCTAGTCCAAGTGTGAAACGTAGAGATACGAGTTTATACCAAAATAGCATTGGCTTTTTGTTGTTCGCTGTAACCAAGTTTGGTGGCCAAGTGGAGAGTAGCACTAACTAATTAGAACTGGAGTTTCTTTGGTGCCAGGTAAATCTTCCATGGCGATTGAGCCCAACATATTCGGTTCCATGCACTTTAAACATGTTGTTTCTTAACAACTTAAGAAAGTTAGGCTTACTCGTTGTATATTATTCTCTTTTTCTTTGGAATGAGATAATAAAAGAGTTCTTCTATTTGTTCATGGCCAAACTTCGATATGTGCTTGAAACCCGTTTATCTCTCCTGTGAACATATGGATGGATGGATCCAATAGTTCTATAAAGTTCAACGTCTATATGCGAGTTTAGACCAAACAAAATAGCATTGGTTTTTTATTGTTGTAACCCAGTTTCATTGCAATCAATGTCTTCTAGTTTAAACAGTTGTCCATCTGTTGTATACTGTCTCACCCCCAAGCTATAGCCCACACTCCAAAAAAATATTGGCTTTGGATTGAAAGTAGTCAAGTCTTCCCATCACAAGGCCCAGGACAAGTGAAATGTAGATACAACGAGTATAACCGTAGATATGGAAACTGTTAAGGTGGTCTGTCCCAGGACAAGGTAAATGTATCCATGGAAATATAATATGTGAAAACATATAAATGCTAGTCCAAGCAAGTTAGTAGCAAATATAAACGATATACTCAAAGGGTATTAGAGTTCAGAGAATCTCCATTTTAGTGGACCGATGAGAGTGGGTCCTTGGACCCCATAAAAATAGCAACTAAGGAGGCAGATAGATACCAGGGGGAGCGAAAAACCCCCAAGCACTAAGGAATGAATCCTAGCAGGCATAGAGAAACTAGATGAAATTGTATAGTTCATTACATATAATCTCTAGTTTAGATCCTAGATGGGCTAGTATTCATTCAACCTGTAAAAAATAGGTTTTTTTAGATTGCATATTTAGATTACTTATAGTGGCAAAGTGAAACGTAGAGATGCGGTATCAAAGGTAAACAACGTAGATATGCCAATACAATATATTAATGTATTTTTTATGGTTACATGGAAAATTTAAACGTATCTATGGCTATATAATAATTAATAGGTTGTAGCAGAAAGAAAAAAAGTAGAATTGAAGAATAAATTCCAACCAAAATATCGTCAAAGGAAAAGGGCCTGTTCATCTCTTTTTTCACGCCTTAAATACTTCTTACAGATAGACATCTGCTAAATAAAGAGAGATATCATTATATATGATATTCTTGGTGTTGGGGTGAGAAGAAGGTACATTTCATCTTATCTTTACCATGATTTTCTATGTACTTCTATGAATTTTCCCCTCATCTTAGTAATAAAGAAAAGGGAAATAACGTAAATTCAAGACAAAATGAACTAATGATAGGAATATTTAACAATGGAAAATTGACTTGTATATTTATTGATAGGGAAGAAAAGTAGCTGAACTGCTGATAACCGAAAGACAACTGACAAGAAAGGAAAACAGGTTCATGATGGTTCCTATGGAAAGGCGGGAGATGGAAAGGCATGTCCACGCTCGGAGGAATCAAATGACAACCACAAGCAGTAAGTTCCCATATGGAAAGGGCCCATTACTACTTTTGAATTTGCCTTTAAAAGGCCGAAGAAGAACGAGATAGACAGATCGACATATATATTTTCCTCTGTAATAGACATATCGAGACAGAATTGTCAAGTTGTATTAATGTACTAATCTCCAGCTTAATAAATATTTTACATTTTTCGGAATAGTCAATCTCTGGTTTTTCCTTAGTAGTAGACTTTTGGTGGCTTTGGGCCCAGCCCTGGGAGTTTCTCTGCTACTTTTGTGCTATACTTTTAATTACAGAACTTGCGTCTCCAATCATCTAATGAATTTCATAGGATATCATTTAATTGGTTAATTGTGAACATAAGATGCAATGACTTCCTCTTTCATTAGAATAGTTCACAATTCATGCTTTCTTGCTTATGATCAATGTTTCCATAATTGTTTATATTCTTTCATCATTTCCCAAGGCTTTTATAATCATCCGATTAGTTTTAGCATGACTGTTGTTCAATTCTGCATATAGTTAACATTGGATCTTTTCATTATCATTGTGAAGCATATGGTTGCTATTTGATTCATATGGATGTCATTTATTGGCTTAAAAGAGAATTCCATTGAAAAATTTAGATAATAATTGTTGTTCAATTTATTAGGATTGATGTTCAATTCATCGCAGTATGATGTTCAATCGTAGTTTTATCTTTTCAACTGGGATAGTCATTTTTGCATATGCTTAGAACATAATAGTAAAAAGCATTCTATAATTCCCTTCCAATTTTATTTGATTGAACTTCACGAACTAGATAGTCTTCCTTATGATAATTTATAGTAGTTGTCCTTTGATATCACTTGCATATATTGTGCTTACTCTCTTGAAATAACAAGACTTGCCCTGGGTTGATAATTAAATGAGAAGCGTTGAAGTTGCCTGTAATAGTCATCTTTATGACCCAACATTTTTGGTGCCATTTCTGGGGAGAGTGTTTGAGAGTGATGTCCTTTATTTCTCTTCCCTTTTGCTATGAAGAATTGGATATTGAAAACAAGAGGTAAGAACTTGCGTACCGGCAAGAAAAATGCTTGCTCTCCAACTCGTTTTTCAGAAATTGTGCATATGTTAGTAGGATAGGTTCTCTTGTTTTATGACTGGGAAGAAAAAGATAGAAACAAATCAAAATCCCCCACTTAAATCCATAAAACCCAAAGGACTGGTGATCCTTGGAACAACAACATATATAGAAGAAATCATTAAGAAGGCTGAACCCCAGGCATTCGTAAGATCCAGAACCATTCCTACTCAGAGTCGTACTACACTCCCTCAGGCAGTAGCCTAACCATCTGTAGCCAACACTGAGATTCACAGTGAAAGAGAAGGGTCTGAAAAAAGCCTTCAGACTGCTGATCGTGTAAGTCCTGACCCTTTGAGAGAGGGAGGTTCTTGCAATGTACATGAAGGAGAAGGAGAAACAAGCAGTGCAGTACAGGTAAAAAATCCAGAGCCTGGATCCCCTGAGAGAGTGGTTGAAACAGAGGCACCCATCATCCCAGATCGAGGAAGTGTTGTAAGGCTTCCTCCGCATCCACTCCCAAATTCTACTGAGGCTATTCCTCCAGAACAAGAAATCCCCAAAAATTATTGACATATCTTTGATCAAATGGAAAACAAACAGAACCAGAACCAGAGGCAGACATCAAAATTGGAGTATCCCATTGTTGATCCTGCTGCAAATGCCCCTATGAAAGCCATTCCATTACAAAACATCGCCACCTTCCATGGGCTGACCTCGGAAGATCTTGATGCATTCTTATTTGAATTCGATGTCCTATGTAGGGGATATGACTACACCACTAATCCTCAGAAACTTAAATTATTCCCTTCTACCTTGAAGGGAACAATATTATGTTAGTTCATGGGGCTCGATGGAGGAACCATTAATAGCTGGGACTAGATGAAAAAATATTTTCTTAATAAATATCAAGACTACTGCTAGACTCGAGAACTAAAATATGAAATCTTCAATATGTCTGAAAAGACAATGAGACATTATAAGAATACATCGAAAGAGTTCAATATAACTTGAAAAGGTCTCCATATACTACACTGTCTGAAGATATCTTAAAAGCAATAGTGATTAAGGGAATGAAGGAAGAATGGGTTGAAACACTTAACATAATGGGAAAAGGGGACATCTACCAAGAAGAATATGATGATATTATTTCACTATGTATTAGGTGTTCTCGGGGTAGTACGCGAAGTAGGCCAACTGGGCGAAGTAGGCCAACTGGGCGAGAATCAGCTACAAGGAATCCTAAGCAGTCTAGTGGCAACGTGACTAGAGAAGAATTTTGTAATCTTTTAGAAGATTTCAAAACTGATATCTTGGGCACCCTGACAATGTAGCTATATGTCCTACAAGCCAAGCAGAAGCAAGCTATAGCAGAACAAAACTTGGCTGTATTTTTCCCACATTGTTAGAAGAAGCACAACCAACGGGAATGTCTAGTAAACATGGTCCAGACATGTGCTATTTTTACCAAGGACCATGCCACTGACCATTTCCCTTCACTTCCAAGGTTGAAAGTGGTTTTTAAAGAAGAAAAAGAAGAGACGAAACCAATCTATCTAATGAACCAATGTCGACAATGGCAAGCATGACCAGGTATGCCACAATACCTGCCTCAATTCTTTCCTTCTCTACATTTAACTAATAGAACCCTGCAACAGCTTGGAAGAACCAATCACCTTTCTCTACTTGGCCATCTAAATCATTTCCTATGCCTCCTTTGCTAACACAAACCTCTTCAGGTAATAATTGACCAAGTTTTCCTTGTTCTCCCCCTTACTGGCAAAAAAATCCCTATCAGTCCCAGTGGCCTGCATCCCCTTTAGAAACCACAAATTGTCCTCAAAACTGGTAGAGACCTATGGGAATTGCCACCTACTGATGGGGAAAGGGGTTAAAAATCAAGACAGGGGTTCAAAATCAACCCACATTACTAGCTCCATACCCAGTCTTGCACAACCCTCAGCCTATCATACGGCCTCAACTGCTGGCTTAACCCAATCCTAATCCTAACAACAGGTCGGTTCAACTAATTCAGATTTTTGAAAACAAAAACCCCAAAACTAAACAGAAGCAATGCAATGAACTGAGGCTGAGATCAGGGCATGTTATCTCACCAAAAGAAGATATGACCCTCCCACAAACTGAATCTGGAACTCCGACAGAGCCTAGAAAAATAACTATGACTGAAACAGAGGTAGAGCAAGGAAGGGAAATAGTTGACCAAGGGAGACCTGAAAACCTTATGATTTCTCCCCCTCCATTCCCTGAAAGATTAACACTGCCTAGACTGATAGTCTCTCCAGATTTCTATATCCTAGGGGAATTAAAGAACCTTTGCATTAAAATCCCTCTTTTATAGGTTATACAAGACATTCCTATCTATGCCAAGACAATTAAAGAGATGTGTGGAAAAAAAAAACTGTACCCACTGTTCATGTGGTATGGGCACTACCAAACTCACTGTTGGGTAAGGAAACACCCATGAAATATGAGGATCTAGGGAACCACATAGTAACTGTGAAAATATCTGGCCACTCCTTTCCAAACACATTGGTTGTCTTTGGGGTTTCCATCAACATTTTAACTACAGAGACCTGCGAGAAGTTAGGCATAACAACGTTAGAACCCACAACTACCTTGTTGGAACTTGCTGACAAATCTATTATCAGACTAGAAGGAATATTACAAGACATTCTGGTTTCTGTGGACTCATGGGATTATCCAACTTACTTTTTAGTTATTAACCCAAAGAGTAGGATGGATGGACACCCCCTGATACTGGGTCGATCTTGGTTAGCAACAGTCGATTCTTACATAGGCTTCCAGATAGGAAACATGACCACTGCTAGAGGCGATTCCATAAAAAACATTATCATTTTCCCACCTTCCAAACCAAGTCTACCCATGGTAAATATTCATAGGCATCCACATACATACTGGGAACAAAATATCTGTTCACCACTGACAATAGTTGAAGCTCTAGAATTCAAAGATAAAACTGAAGACGATGTAATCAATAATCTCATGAATCATCCATCTATGCCTGGAAACTTGAAATGCAAAATGTTAAGGAAAATTCTTGATGATGAAACACAGGAAGAACCCTTGGTAGACGTTGATAGTCATCATATACCCACTACAGTTGTTTGCAACAACATAGAAATTGAAATTGAGCCAGGGAAGATTTTAAATATCAATGGCAGTCTGGACAGTAACCAAAAGAAAAATCTCATAAAGGTTTTATAGAAATATCAGGGAGCATTTTCTTCAGACTACCCAAACATGAAGGGTATAGATCCTCAACTATGCACACATCAAATTTATACTGACAAGGAAGCTTGACCTATTCGAAAACCTTAACGGAGGCTAAACCCACATCTGAAAGACATTGTAAAAGATGAATTGCAAAAGCTATCCTATCTCAGACATAAAATGGGTCTCTCCTTTAGTAGTCATTCCTAAGAAGAATGGGAAGTGGAGAATCTGTGTGTATTACAGAGAACTGAATAAAGCAACACAGAAGGACCACTTCCCCCTTCCTTTTATTGACCAAGTCCTTGATACATTGGTAGGAAAGAAGTTCTTTTCCTTTCTTGATGGGTTCAACGGTTACAATCAAATCCAGATAGCCCCCAAAGGCCAAGATAAAAAACCTTAACCTGCCCATGGTACATTTGCCTACAAGGTATTACCATTTGGATTATGCAATTCCCCATCAAACTTACAAAGAGCTATACTCAACATTTTTTCTGATTTAATAAATGAAGGACTTGAAATTTACATGGAAGAATTTACCCCATACGGAGATGATTTTGATCAAGCACTAGAAACACTAGAAAAAGTATTTGAACGATGTATTGCTACTAGATTGTGTTTAAGAAATGAAAAATGTCACGTGATGATGACTGAAGGAGTAATCCTAGGACACTACATCTTTATAGTTGGACTACAAGTAGACCCGACAAAAGTAGAAGTAATCCTTTTATTAGCCACACCTTGTACATAGACAGAGGTACATAGTGTTCTTCGATATGAAAGATATTATCGCAGGTTTATAAAGAAATTTTCACAAATTGTTGCACCCTTGTATGCATTAACTGGAAATGTTGAATTCCATTGGTCTGATAAATGTGACATTGCTTTTATAGATTTAAAGAAACTGGTCTCGACAACACCGATCTTATGTGGTCCTAACTGGAGGCTGCCCTTTCACATTTATTCAGATGCATCCCACACAGCGATAGGAGCGGTTCACCCTATGCTAAGAAAGAATCTCACTCCTGCCGAATTAAACTATACGGTGACTAAAAAAGAATTCTTGGTTGTCATTTATGATATCTTTTGTGGATCATTTGCATATCCTTTTATTTTCAATTCTTGAAAATATAAAAAATTAGAAAATAGTTGAAAATTTGTTAAAATATTAAAATTCTTATACTTTAGCATAAAAAACATTTCTATTGATATATTGGAGTTAAAAGTTTAAAAACTTTAAACTTTATGAAAGTGGGTTCCACATTTATGTTTAAAGATCGATCAATTTGTTGGGCGGAAAGCATTGATGGTTTTAATTCTTATCAAAAGGCCAAACCCGCGGGCACAACTAGCGCACGAGATAATAAGATGAGTGCCTCTGCAGTTGACTGGGTTGATTACGAGGACAACAGAGATGAACGGTAGAGATTGAGTGCGGGGGCACCAGCCAAAATTTTCCTCCGTACCTCGAGACCCCTCACAGTGACGTAGGGCGGTAAGTTGTTCACATCTATCTTCCACATCGGGTGAAATCAACGGCTCGTTGGCGCGTCATTTCATCATTAAAATTTAAGGCCGCACCACCTATTTAAACAAAATTCGCATTTTTTTTCAAATCATTTGTGATTAGTTTATGCCGCGTCTTGTTTTAGTTTTATATCACCCTAGAAAAATTGACCAACCTGTAAGTTTTTCTTTGTGATAATTTTCAGTTATGGATAAGCATTCGTCCTTGTCAGGTTCTACTAGTCATATCCCTCTCATGGACACCAAGGGGGATATTCAAGATACCTTTTGTTCTATAATTCATCTTCCATTTTATCAGCAAGTCATCTTGAACAACAAAGCCTCCCCTGTTTATACTACTATGGTCAAGTCTAGAGTGCTTTCTGCATGTATCCCAAAGACTCACCTTTTTCCTAAATTTATCTATTGGTTGGTGTCAGTCATGTACCCTGGGAAATGTTTTGTTACGAATTGTCAGGGAGAGAATGTTTTGCAAGTGTCTACCCAGCTAATCCACCAAGCCCTTTGCTATCCTGAGTCAGAGTCATCCATTTAGTTCTCCGATGATTCTCTGGTAACCTATTATGATAATATTGCAGGTGAAGAGTTTAATCAGTTCATATGCTTTTTGAATCCAAACACGAAGCAATTTTAGTTGGAAAACAAGGAGTTTGCTATGGAGATTTTTGATGCAGAAATTCGACCAGTATTAAGTAGCATTGCAAAAATTCTGGGCAAAGATGATGATAGTACAGTGGATAAATCAGTCTTGGGAATTTTTTCCATGATGACGAAGCCAGGAATAGTGCTGGATATTCCATCATATTGACAGGAAGCAGTTAATTCAGCTAATGAGCCTTTCATTAACAGGTTCTTTTAAATTTCCTTCATTGATTGTCTACTTGTTCTTATATCAAAATGTGGAAGATTTCATGCATCTAGGTCTGAATATTATGGATATAAACAAGAAAAGGAAATCAGTAGTGTTCTAGACAGATGTAGTAATAAGAGAGCAAAATGAAGCTGGATTGTTTGAATTTGCGAGTTCTTTCATGTCAGTTGCATATAAAGTCTTGAATGGAGTTCCTCCTCCCTGTTTTCTACCTAAAACTCAGGAATATTTGCATTTAGGAGTAAATTTCAAATTTGGAGATTGGTTTTTTTTTTTAGGATTACTGTGAAATTAGGCTATATGGAGCAAGTGTTGAGCCCCATAGACTTCCAAAATTTATGCCTATGAGGTTATTTGCCCTGGAATTTATTCGACAAAGCCTAAATGTTGATCAGGTTCACTTTGTGCCCATGAAAAAGGGGCACATGTAAAAACTACCCATGACTGTAGGCCCTTTCATAGTCAATATGAGACAGGCATTTGAGGAGGTTACTAAAATGTTAGATGAGATGCATATGCTGTTAGGGGAAAGTTGGGCTTATGACCCTCATAGTGCAATTTCGAATAGAATAATTGAGAATGGGTATTCGACTTTCATTCATGAAAGTAGGCTAGATTTGGAGAAGATAGCAAGTAAAGGTGTGATGAGTTCAGCAGGTTCAAACATTCAGACTCCTATCATATCAGATAAGTCAAATAAAAGAAGCAACGAAACAATGATTGATTTAGATGATGAGGAGCAGGGAGTTGAGAAAAGGACAAAGTTTACTAAAGAATCTACATCTAACCCACCTGGTTTTTCTTTACAATTGTGAGAAGAACACAATGTTCCTTCTTCACCCAGGAGTCATGAAATCTCTCATGAACAAGTACCTCTGATCAAATAGATGTTTACACAAATTTAAGAAAGGAATAAGAAGATGAAGGCTGGCATGGAGGCCTAAGAAAAATATCAAGTTGCTCCAGATCAAACAAGACTTTTGACTGTCATGGATCTTGAGAAAGATCAATTGCCTTGTCACATCCTACAAACATGTCAATAGGTTCTTCTAACAATTTCAATACTTTAAATGTGACTGTAGATGTGAAGAAGATTCCCGTGATGGATAAGATGAATTTACATATGAAAATTGGTTAGTTGATTGTGAATGACCTGATGAAGACCAATGTAATGGAAATGAAGGCAGAAAATATGTTGGGAAAGGTACTTAAGAAATTAAAGTTAGAGAAAGCTAACTCAAGAGCTTTAACAGTTCAAAATGACGAGCTAAAGAAAATCATTATAAAGATTGGAGTGGACGCTAGTGACAAGACTGCTGTACATAAATTTATGCAAAGTGCTGAGGCACAAAAATCTAGATTGAGGAAAAAGCTAAAATTTCCTATAGGAGAACATTCTATGGCTGTAGAAGTTGCAGCGGTGGAGAAGGAAAAGGAAAATATTTTACAGGACCTCATGCAAAAAGATGAAGAAATTTCCAAAATAAAGCAAACTGCAATATCATTGCAAAATCATATTGATAACCATAATTGTACTTTTGTTTTTCCTACAGGTAATGAAGATCCACAAGCACAGATTGTTCAGTTGAATATTGAGTTGCAGATGGCTGAAAGAGATTGGAAAAAGGCTCAAGAAGATTTGGAGACTGCAACAAAACTTATTCAAGCTATAGGGAATGAAGATGACAAGTACAAAATGGATATTCATAATGTTGATACTGAGATTAAAAATCTCAAAGAAAGTCTGAAAGGAAAAATTTGACTGATAAAAGCCAAAGATATCATTTGGAATGATATAATTTCAAAAATGAAATCAATTTGGAGCTATTTGATGATAGTTGCAGAGGAAAAAAGTCTTATCAGGGAATGTGAAGAACCAATCATGACAGATAAACAGAAGGCAATTAATAGATATATTTGGGCTAGAAGGTTCATTGACTTTATTAATTCTAAAACAGATAAGGAATTAGAAGAGAATGACATTAAAGACAAGACCTTATATGCAGTAGAGATCAATAAGGTGATTGTCAGAAATGACCACAGAAAGGCTACAAAAAAGAAACTGATGGAAATTAAAGAAGCAGTAAGTCAGTTTGATAAGTCATTTGACAAATTAACAAGAATAGGTCTGCCATCATGTTGGGGAGATAAAGGAAATGTTTTGCCATGGGATTCTTATGAGAATTTTCTAGTTATGACAAAAATTAAAGTTGATAATAGGCATGAAAAAACTCAGGTGATTAAAGGGGAAACAATGGTTAACTTTCTGCAGAAATATTTTCAGCTACTGTGGTTGGTAAAAACTCTTTTCACAGAAGCACCATCCTATAATCGAATTACTGCATTCATATTGGAGTATCAAAATCTAATACATTTTCCCAGGACAAAGGTATAGATATGGAAAAAGTGCAGAACTTGGACAATAGACTTGCCAAAAGGGTTTTCAACATTAAAGAAAGACAAATCAGTTGACCAAGGAAATGCAGCATCATCATCAACAATTCATATAGATTAGGATATATATTTTTACATTATATTAATTTTTCAAAGACAATGTAATTGTAATAAGAAATTTTCAAGGCATGTAATAGACATCCTCTGAAGTCCTAAGTAGTTGTGGTAGTTAGGATTGGTTACAACAGTTCCAAACTGTTTTTACTATATTTAATGTAATTTTCAAGGGGAAGAAAAGTTTCAAGTTTAGGACCTTCAGACTATTATTTTGTACTCAGATATTTCAATGATTAATGAATGAGTAAGAAAGTTTCTGGCATCTGTTTATGTTGATATGTATCTAAGTTTACATTTTGTGTTTTCTTTCTTTGAATAAGACAAAGTAATGAGAAACAGGTCTCTTTTTACCTATGTAAGCAAGAGTTAAAATCCTTAATTTGCACTCCTTTTTTTTAACTATTTCCTTAATAAATTCTTCAGAAGTTTGAGATGATATATTCTGTGTGATAGCATATCAGTTTGGGCTTCTTTCTTTCATTTTCTTCTGGCCATTCCATTCAACATCAGTAAATGGTAGCATTATGAGACATTCATTGTGTTTTATATCTAAGGGTTTAATAGTAAATACTTGAAGGTGATTAAAATAGAGACAGATATTTTCGTGACATAATCATATAAATGTCTTAAGCGCTGATTCCTTATCATAGCTAAGGGATTGCCTCTTAAGGTACAACATTAATTGGCACCATTGCCAGGGATCGAAGAAACGAAATCTTTTGCCTGGGTTTTATTTGTATTTCCTTTGGTTGTTTAGAGAAGAGGAAATATTAAGGCTGTGTTCCATTTTCTAATTCTGGCTTATAAGAGGCCACATATGAGGTTTGATACCTCTCAGCAGAAGGTTCCTACCCTTTCAAATCCAGAAAATTTGGTTTCAAAAAAGAGCCAGATATCAAAAACCCTTTCTACACTTGATGCCACACTGCCTACACCTGGCAGCAGTTCACATATTCTTTCATCCAAGGATATTTCCCAGAAACTCACTTTCTCGGAACAAGAATCCTTGTCTTCATCCATTCACTTCCAAGAACCAAGGTTAGAAGAGTAGTCTTATGAATCTGTATCTTTCACATTTACAGAAACTCAGCCTAATATAGTTTCCAATTCTTGTGCTTTAGTTTTTCAACCCCTTCCTTTATCAGTTGTTTCACCTCATTCATCCACACCTACAATTGGTACACAGATTCCTACTACTCAAGGAGTAGTCAATCAGGGCATAAAAATGGAAGCCCCTGCTTTCTTGATGAATAGATATGCACCATTAAATCTTCCCCAACCAGTGAATGCAATGCCTTAGGAGTATCTTAAGTTGCTTCCTAGATTTACTGGTGAAGTTGAAATAATAGCAGAACAACACTTGCCTTTGTTTTGCACCTTTGTCGAAAATCTTGATGTTGTAATGAGACTTTTTGTGCCATATCTAAATGGAGAGGCAAGAAAATGGTTCAAAGGATTACCAAATGGCTCAATCAATGATTGGGATGAATTAGAAAGACATTTCATCCAAAGATGGGGTGAAAAGAGAGATCATGGTTATTCCTTAACATAATTTAATGCTATAAAAAAAAATCAAATGAAAACATGAGTGATTTCATCAAAAGATTTAATAAATTGTACAATATTTTGCCTATGGAAATGAAACCTCGTCCTATTGGAGCAAGGGTTGTTTTTGCCGGGGAATTTGTATCAGATTTCAGTTTTACATTGAGAGAAAGAAGATCACCCACTCTTGAACAAATTCAAACTGATGCCTTAGAGATTGAGGAAAATATGACTATTGCTGGAAAAGTACAAGAAAAACAGTCAGTTCAAGATAAAGGAAAATATAAAGAGTAATCATCACAAGATCAAAGGATCGATGACATGACTAAGGTCATTAAATTTTTTTCAAACAAATTAGTAAATATGGAAATGGATAACAAGAAACCTGTACAACAAAACAGAGGGGTTTTTAATCCCCAATTCAGAAAGCAGCCCCTACAGATTCTGCAGAGGGAAAGAAGAGATCAAGATCAAGTTCAAGCACCCTTATATATAGAAGAAGCACCATCACAGTCTGTTGATGATGATAAGATAGAAGATGAAGATCAAATTTTTACTGTGTATATGGAATATGGTGAAACAGAAGAAGAATGTGAAAAGGAATGTGCAGAAGAATGTAAAGAAGCTGATGTTTCATTTGATCAATAAGAAATGGATGATTACTGCAAACAATTTAAACAATTTTATGCAAGCATAGTTGCATAAAAAGTATGACTTGAGATCAAAGAAGAGGTTGAGAACTCAAGATAATGAAGAGAAAGAATCAGAGTCAGTACCTTCCCTAATGGTGACTCCACTACAGAAAAATTCAATAAAACAATCAGACAAGGGGAAGCAGCCCATGAATCCAGTAAAAGAAAAGTAGAAGCAACAAGCTGAGGCTTCCCAAATCAAGTCTAATGATTCTAATATTTTGGAGAACATTATTACTGTTCCTGAGCAACATGCAAATCCAAACAAAAATCAAGAAGAACCTGAAAAGTTGACAAAACAAAATCAAACTTTCAGTTTGTCGAAAGAGTTAGAAAAAGTTAAAGTACAAGTAACTCTTCTTGAGTTGGTTAAAACACCTAGTTATAAGAAAGAAATTGCATAGTTTATTAATCTATCTCAGTCTGATGAGGTGGGTGATATTGTTAATTTGCAAGAAGAGAAGCTAGTGGTTACCTTTGGGCCTCATGTTGAAGAGGTAGATTCTTCTGTTCCACCTTTTTATATATCAGTTTTGTTGCATGATTTCATTTTACATAATTGTATGCTAGATTCTGGTGCATCCACTATTTGTGATGAATGAGCTAAATTTAAAAATCACTAAGCCATATAGAGACCTTTATTCCTTTGATTCAAAAGGAGTGAAGTGTGTAGGTCTTATCAAAGACATGTTTGTTTCCTTAGCTCAAATTCCAGCCAAGAGTATTATGATGGATGTTGTAGTAGCAGATATTCCGGCTAGATTTGGTATGTTGTTGTCTAGATCCTGGGGAGCAAAGCTTGGAGGTGTCTTGAAATTGGATTTCACATATGCCATCATTCTGTTTTTAATGGGGAGGAAAGGAGGTTATACATATAAACTAGATATCTGAAAACTACCACCAAGAAAGATGCAGGTAATTCTCCCATTTATGGCCAAGAGAAGGAGGATCTCTCTTGCTTCATGCTGCATGAAGATGCAGAATTTGCTGAAGACTCAAAGGAACAACTCTCTTCAGCCAATGTACATAAGGAGCTGCATTCAAATAAAATTTGGAAGTATTTCGATGGTGCATTTTCTAAAGAGGCCACCGGAGCTAGATTCATATTTATATCTCCTGAAGGTAACCTTTCACCTTTTTCCTTTAAACTGGAATTTGAATCTACTAATAATGTGGCTAAGTACGAAGCATTGATTTTAAGCCTGCAAATAGCCAAACAAATGGGGATTCAGTCTATTTTTGTTTTTGGTGATTTTGAAATAATAATTAGATAGATTAAGAATTGATGTCAAACTAAGCATCCCAAATTGAGGTCCTATAGAAATGAGGTGTGGGATCTAGTTGAAAATTATTTTGAAGCCTTTAATATTTAGTTTATTCCAAGAGAAGAGAATATAATGGCAGATTCATTGGCAGTTGCAGCCAGTACATTTAAACCACCAATTAATCCAAGGTTGAGATATGAAATTGAGTTGAGGCACAGGCCTTCAATCCCTGATAATGTAAAGTATTGGCAGGTTTTAGAGGATGATGAGCAGATTAATCAATTTTTAACAATGATTGGAAATTTTGAATATAGTCAAATTGATTTAGAAGTTTATGAAAGTGATGAAAGTGATATGTCTAGAAACCTAAAGCAAACAATTGGTGATCAGAAGATAATTCAATTGAAGGATAATATTTTTCCCAGAGGTTTGGTACCTCTTGAGAGATTGTTTGATGCTAATGATGTAGCAGTGAATTAGAAAAATGTATCTCAGGATGGAGAAATGGAGGACAGTAATTTAGGACCTCAGCATGAGCCCAAAATGGTCAAGTTGTTTAAAGTAGTTCCTAAGGAATATAAAGAAAGGTATGTAGATCTTTTTAAACAATTCATGGATGTGTTTGCATGGTCATATGAAGATTTAAAGACTTATGATCTAGATATTATTCAGCACAAAATACCACTGAAAGATGGGGTTAAGCCACACAGACAGAAGCTCAGACAAATTAACCCATTGTTACTTGCCCCAATTGAAAAAGAAGTAAAGAAAATTTTGCAAGCAAAAATCATAGTTCCACTTAGATATTCAGATTGGGTTTCTAATCTGGTACCAGTGTAATGTTCCCAATTTTAGCCTCAAGCTAAAATGGAACATTATAGTTGCACATTTTATTTTTGTTTAATAAAATGGGCAAGGAGACACCTTAGCCCCTTTTAGAGGAAGAAATAACACTCCTCATATGAAAAGGAGGAGAATAATGTAGCTGAAATAAACACCAAGGGTGTGAATGGAACCTAGCTCACTTGATTAGTCATCTTTGACTAAAGTCAACAGCGTTGCCCAAGGAGGAAGAGGCTTCCTAGAGAAGCTGTGCAGTTTTGGAGGGAAGAGATTCACATGAGGGTGGAAACCCTAATTGGTGGGACCTTGGTGGAGAAGAGTTAATTTTGTTTATGAGGAGATAGCAGCCCATTGCAGATGTGTTATGGTTTAGAGTTTCAGACTTGGGTCTGCAAGCTTGCATCCCCAGGCTGTTTAGCAGGGTGATGGTGCCCTCGGGCACTAGGGTGTTCCCGGTCGGGAATCCCTACCTCTTACTCAAGGAAGGATGAGGATTGAGCTTCATTTCCTCAATCCGGCATTGGCCATAGCTACATTCATCTTCTACAGCGTTATTTCTGCAGCAGAGAGGATGTTGTGTTGCTGGGTGCAGCAAAGGAGGAACTCATTGAGTCTCTCTTAAGTTGTTTCTTTAGTGGAGGAGTGATCTATTCATTGGAGGAGCTGCAAGGAGGATTCCCGGGTTTTATTTCAGATCAGTGGCATGAGGCCACACTTCCATCATCTCCCACTGCACAGTCCATGGAGGAAACTACGTTATTTTATGGAGGCAGTGAGAGAGGGTTTCATTGGGCTCATCAGGAGTGCATTTCTGAGACAAAGTGTTCAACACTTTGTATTAGAGACATTATCATAGGAGGGCATCTAAATTTCAGATCTTCCATGGCCTCATTCATATTTTGTATTAGTTGCAGTGACAACTTTGTTGTCACATTTTGGTTTTCTCCAGCATTTCTAGCAATCTTCATAGATTGGCTAGGAATCTTGTATTTCAGCCCATTTCTATGTTATTGGGATATTTCTTGTATTTCTTCAGCCACATATGTATTTTATTCATATTCAAAAGCTTATGCCTTCATACACACTGCGCAGTTGCAGATACTTCGACATTTTGTGGAGTTGCAACTACTCTTGTATTTCACTGCTTATTCATTGAAGGTTGGATCTTAAAGCTTCAGTGGCTTGTCCCTCATGATATTTCTTGTATTTTACTACTGATATCATAATTTAATGATGGATGTAGCATTTTCCCTCTTATGGTGCATTTCAGAATTGCAAAGTTATTGGTTATGTTCATGTATTGCTGTAGCTCTCTCATTGAGCCTTGTTTTAGAGATCTAGTTTGGGGAGATCTGAATAACCCATCTAGATGTATTTCTTCGAGCTAATTTTTTGTATGGGAGTTGTATTAGAGATCTTCTAGGGCATCCCAGTAGTGGTTTTCCTTATTTATGCAGCAGCTTCCTTATACAGCGTCCTCAAGGACCCTGTAGGAGAAATTCCCGAAGTGAAATATTGCATATCCATAGACAGAGTCTGTGAAGGGCCAACTAGCCTCAGGATTTCTCCCTTCTTTGGAAGGAGTCATATCCTATAAATTCCCCAACAATCAATCTCTAAAATGGACTTGTGATAGCTCACTGAAGAAGGAATTGGAATATCTTAAGATATTCCCAATGGAGCAGAAATTTCCAGATTTTGAATATTACAACCAGTCAGGAAGAAAAATGGAGAGATAAGATTATGTGTGGATTTCAAAAATTTGAACAGAGCTTCCCTGAAGGATAATTATCCTTTTCCAAAGATGGATTTTGTTCTACAGAAAGTGATTGGAGCTTACATGTTGTCCATGGTTGATGGTTTTTTTGGATATAATCAGGTAGCTGTGGAGAAGGAAGATCAGAAGAAATTTTATTTCAACACACCTTGGGGAACATTCATGTATGCCAAGATGCCATTTGGTCCCATGAATGCAGGAGCTACTTTCCAGAGGGTAATGGATATAGCTTTTGAAGGTGATAAATTTGTAGTAATATATTTGGATGATGTGACTATTTTTTCAGGGTCTGATGATGAACATTTGGAGCACCTACAGAAGGTTTTCTTGAAGTGCAGAAAATTTGGGTTATCATTGAATCCTAAGAAATCCTTGTTTTCTCTAGAAGAAGGTAAGTTGTTGGGACTTATAATTTCAAACCAAGGTGTGAAAATTGATCCAAAAAGGGTTGAGGCTATACAAACAATTCCTTTACCTAGAAGTAAGAAATATATTAAAAAATTTCTAGTGAAAATAAATATTTTGAGAAGATTTGTTCCAAATTATGCTGAGATTGTCAGGAAAATAAAAGATATGTTGAAGAAAAATGCTGGGGTAAAGTGGGACAAAGATGCAAGAGAATCCTTTGCCAGAATTAAAGAGGTTCTTCAAGAAGCTCCAATTTTGATTAGTCCAGATTATTTGAAACCTTTTCAAAAATTTTCATTCGCATCACCTTCCACTATTGTTGCTTTGTTTTTACAGAAGAACAAATAAGGAAAGGAGCAGCCAGTGGAATTTTTTAGTAAAGTCCTCAAAGATGCAGAGCTAAAATATAACATCTTGGAAATGCAGGTTTATGCCTTAGTAAAGTCATTGAAAGCTTTTAGGACATATGTACTTCATTCTCAAATAGTAGCATATGTACCTAATTCTGCTGTAAAAGATGTGCTGATTCAGAGTAATGTAGAGGGAAAAAGAGGAAAATGGATTTCCAAAATCCAAGAATATGATTTGGACATTAAGCCTACTAATTTAGTCAAAGGACAAGGATTAGCTAAGTTGTTAACATAATCTAATTTCCAAACTATAGGAATTAATTTGCTTGCACCATTAGATGAATTGGTTGAGGAGACCAATCAGATTACAACTAAGTCAATAATCAAATACAAATTTCTTTGCTCAGATTGGTATAAAGATATTATTCATTATTTGTGTTTTTTCTCTTGCCCTCCCTCAATCAATAGATCAAAATACAGAGCCCTAAAACTCAAAGCTAAACCTTATGTTATAATTGATGCTAAATTATATTGGAAAGACCCTGCTAGTATCTTGTTGCTTTGTTTGACAGAAGGAGAATCAATGGAAGTGATCAAGGAGTATCATGAATGTTTGTGTGGAGGACATTACAGTTGGAAACTAACCACTCATAAGATTCTTAAATTAGGTTTCTACTGGCCTTATTTATTTTCTGATGTATACAGAGTTGTTAGAAGTTGTCAGAAATTCCAATTTCTTGCAGAAAAGAAGAGGTTAGCTCCTTTACCTCTTCTTCCTATTTTTATTGAACAATCCTTCAGACAATGGGGATTAGATTTTATTGGGGAAATTAATCCTCCATAAGGTGGGTAGTTTAAGTGGATTCTGACTGCCACTGATTATTTTACAAAATGGGTAGAGGCAGTTCCTACCAGGAAAAAAAAATGATTTGTTAGTAATGAAGTTTTTGGAAGAGAATATTTTCAGTAGGTTTGGGTTTCCAGTGAAAATCGTCACAGACAATGCTCAAGTATTCAACTCAATAAGATTTATAGATTTTTTTCAAAATTATAATGTGATATTATCTCATTCCACAGCATATCATCCACAAGGGAATGGTTTAGCAGAGTCAGCAAACAAGACATTGGTCAAGATCCTAAAGAAAACAATTAATGAGAACCAGAAAAATTGGGATTCAAAGCTAATATTTTCTCTTTGAGCAATAAGAATGACTACTAGAAGATCCACTGGTAAGTCCCCTTATGAGTTATTATATGGTACTCAAGCTTTGTTTCCCACTCAGTTAGCAAAGCTAGTAATTTCCTTTCTTCAAGAAGCACAAGAAGAACCTAATGCATTGATAAGAAGGATGAATAAGGTAATAGAATTGAGTGAAAGCAGAAATAAAGTCAGAGACAATTTGGTCACATATCAAGAGAAGGTGAAGTCCATTTTTGACAGAAAGGCAAAGGAAATTACGTTCCAAAATGGAGATCTGGTACTAAGGTGGGATACTAGGAGAAAAGAGAAGGGAAAACATGGTAATTTTGATCCTCTATGGTATGTGTTAGTATGAATCTTTCGTCGTAAAAGATCACTTTAGCTATGCATATCAAGTAGCCCTAACATCAAGTATGGCTGCAAAATATCTTTAAGTTTGCTGCATAAAATTAGATCTAAGCATAAAATACATTAAGAAGGTAAAATGTAAAATATCTCCATGCATCCAATGAACAAGACAAGAAAAATGTATAAAAAGAATATTATATTATATTAAAGAATGGGGCACCTGAGAGGAAAACAAGAAAGGTGTTTTCCAATTCTCCTCAGTGGGATGGGTTCTTGGAAGTCCTCAGTGTTTCAGATCTAAAATTCCTCTCTTTAGTTAATGTGGAAAACCCTAACAAACATGGAACTCAATGGGAGTTCAAAAATGCAAACAAATGAAATTGGTGACCAAGAGTAGATCTAGTGTGATCTAATGCAATGGAGGTGGTTAATGAATGGGGAAAACCCTTCTATTTATAACAAAATATTGGAGTGCTCTAGAACTCGGTGCATGAATAAAATATTATTAATCACATTCTAGAATCACCCTTTAGGAATATTTTATTATATTTGTTGGAGGGAAAAGGGTTTTTGACTTGGGTCAATTCCTTTATTTATAAATAAAAAATAAATAAATGATTTATTTATTATTTAAGGGAAATGAGGGGAATATAATTAAATAAATAATGGTTTACTTAATTATTTAAAAATGATTTAGTCAAATTTAACTATGAATAGTATTTAAATAATGATTTAAATAACTTATTCTTAGGAAATAATTAAATAAATAATGATTTATTTAATTGATTACCTTGTTTTGGGTTAAATATGACCAAGAAATGTAAACATATGTGGTGAAAGCGATTTTACTTGGGGTAAAATTGGTCTTACATGGTGTACTTGGGTTCATCTAACGATAAAGGGTTAGATGACAAAAAAATGGTGTAACAGATTGCCCCCCAACGTACGAGTGTTAGGAGCAAATCGGATGACCGAAGTACGTTGTAAGAACTCAATCGCTAGATAGCAAGATAGAAATGAAAGAGAGGAATGTAAGGTAATCTAAAGTGGTGGAGGACTAGACCCTGAGGAGACGAGACTTACAGGTGCAACAAGTCTCAAGTGGATGATGTGGTACCAATGTGAAAGGCGGTGGGGGAGGAATACCTATGCCCGCCGAGACAATAGTATAAACAATAAGGCGCCCGAAAAACCACAGAATGCAATAGTAAAACTAGTGTTGGCCTAAACATGAGCCAGAAAACAAGAATGATGAATCCCACATATATGCGATGCCTGGAATAAGCGTCATGACTTATACAATAATATGGTAGTACATGAGATACGAATACACCCAAATGCCCCCTACACACGGGGAAGGGCTCACGAAATCGGACCGACACGTCAAATCGAAGAGGTGCTGCAAGTGACTGAGGCTGATATCATCAAATGAGAGGAGCTGCATCAAGGGCTGGAATGAAGAAGTCATCCGGGTGTGTGGGGGGCTACCTACAGGGCCACCCCCTCATGAGGGTTGAAACATCTCACACACATCCAGGTATCACCAATAGCTGCTGCTGCATCACTGAACCATTAAGTGTATAGATCACGATCAGGCTGACAAGAGCTCGAACCAAGGTATAGTGCCCCCTAGACCTGACTTCTGGAGTAAATGCACTGATGTCGACAAAATTCGGGCCATCATGGGTAGGGCAGTACGGGAACCCCAACTAAGGCACGAGAGAAAATAGTGGAGCGACGAACAGACAAACACTAATGATGATGAAATGAGGGATACTAAGTGGCGGGTGGACGACTTCCCTTGTTAGAGCATAAAAAACATGGATGGCTTGGTAGCAGCGGACACAACATCATGAGGGATAGGGGAAAATGGGACTGAGGTTCATACTGTGCAACACGAGAGGTGGACCAAGTAATGAAGGGTGGAGAACTATAGCGGGATACAAAGGGATGCGAGATAGACTCTGAGACTGATGATGACTCAACTCGGATGCTCTAAACAAGGGCGAATTGATGGTGCTGCCATATAGTAAAGGTCCGATGGGGAACCATAAAAACATGAGTACAATAGGGTATCTCATGACGAAAATCAACACGAACAAAGACAAGTAAGGAGGCAAAGTGGTGCCCCAGGGACAAGTGTTGTAAGTGGAGAAATTCGATTTGGAGGAGAGATGAAAAGGGCCTTCATGGACAAAATGTGTCTTGGTGAAGTATTAGAACATAAAAAACTGACAGATACCCATTTTAGTTCTCGGTGAGAGCTTTCCAACGGTGCAGATGGTGTGTCAAATAGGGCTACGGTTTGGTCACAGCGGGCGAAAGAAAAAACAAGGGTTTTCTTCTAATAGGGCGTTTTCCCTCCAAAATCATTCATTTTCTTGTGTAGCTGTGGTGAATGTGGAGAGGAGAGAAGGCCCTAAATCTTGCGGCGATCGTAGCGGAAAAACCGACCGTTGGAATTGCAATCCGTCAGTTGCAGGTAAGAGGCCTAATCCTAAGCTTTGTTTTTGATGGATTGAAGTTGCAGATTAGGGTTTTAAATTCCAGAAACTGCCCCTACTTCCTCATTACGGTCAGGTCGCACTTTTTGGGGCAATATCTGCGACCTGGGATGCAGGTTTTGGCTTGAAATGTGCGACCTAGCCCAGGTTTGGCCCAAAAAGTGCGACCTGCTAGGTGTGGGAGGTTTCAGTGCTGTTATGGGCTGAAATTCTGTTTTGGTGTAAGATAATACAGTTTTGTTGATTTGGAGGCTGACAAAAATGATGTTTTTGTGTAAATATGGTAGATATACAAATAAACTGGAGAGAGAGAGACTTAGGTACACTACGGACAGAGATCTAGGCAGAACAAGGTGTCCGTCATGCACTGGCTAGACATGGGGTTCTGAAATTTTTGGAGAACCCTTTGATGAGGGCTGGAGAGCCCTTGTTGGCCTGAATTATCAGTTATTGGGATCCGGATCATGAGGCATTTGTAGTGTAGGGGCACAGGATCGAGTTGACGGTCCAGGATTTGTATTTCTTGACTGGTCTCCCACCGTTGGGGATGGTGGGAAATACGTAGCCAGTGTTACCACGGGGGCGTAACATTATGGAGTTTGTTGAGCGACATTGTCAACCGAGTGTCCGAGTCAAGGGGACTTAGATATCCATTGGGGATCTAGAGAGGTTGGAGACCCGGGCAGTGGCCACAACAGTGTTGCGGATCTTGGGCAGTCAGGCGCTCCATCACATCACTGGAGGGCAGATGATGATTGTAGAGAGTGTGTTGGGTGGGCCCAGATGATGTTGGTGTTGCTGAAATGACAGTTGTCGCTATGTAAGCGGCAAGTGAATCATGATTGTGCGTATGGGATAGTATTGTGCTCTTTCTTCTTTGAGAAGATCCCGACCTTACGACCTCTTATACAGTTGCCTGATGGGGGCCCGAGAGAGCCCCGGATGCGGCGGTGGGGACGACTACTGAGTAGAGGAGGAGGAGGGGTGGTCGGGAGGGTATTTCGACCAGAGTTCTTTGCCCATTGGGATTAGATGCCGTTATACATAGACGACTATCCCTATATTGGGATGAGTTATTGGGGAGATCCGGATTTGCCGCTGCCACCTGGTCGAGTATGGGGACCGGATGGTAAGTGACAAGAAACTAACCTGTTATGGTCCTTTTTATAGTTTGTGACGAGTATTCATGGTGCTAATCCTTATATTTTTTGGGATGCAGATATAGCTCCGGTGAAACCGACCGGATATATGGGACGACCAGCAACAACAGGCGCTACAGGCACAAGTGGATCGAGGACAGGACAGAATGAAGAGATGGCCGCACTGGTGGAGGACCTCCATCGTAGATGTGAGGGGCTGTTGACCGGTGTGTCGGAGCATGGTTGGCAGGATTTAGACGACCGATACATAGAGCTGTGTATTGGGCTCCCCTCGGAATGGCAGCCGGGCAGACGGTGTGTGATCTACGAGCTGCGGGAGCAGAGCCGTTGGCTCGGGATCCTCCGGAGAGTGACTAGATGTGGGACAGGTGGTGCCCTCTAGTAGTGATGTAGGGGCAAGTGGTGCCCCCCATTTTTGTAGTAGTGGTTTTTGTAACATGTTATGGGCATGTCATATGTTTCAAAGTATATGGAATTTAAAACACATGTTATATATATATGAGTTTTATGTGTATTTTGTGGATGTTATTGTCTTATGTGTGATAAATTCCAGTCTAGAACATGGTTTGCGATCTGATATACGTAGTGATTGTGACTTATAGGGATGTGGTTGAATGAAATAAATATAAATTCCCGTGTCAAAAGTCTCACCCGTAAATATTGTCTAAACAGGATAGGATTATGCACACAGTAGACGCCATTAAGTTGTAAGACAATAAGAAAGGAATCTAAATAAACTTGCAGATGGAGGATGCGATGGGAGAGAGTGTTAGCTAAGAGACCACAAACGGCATCATACTCGGCCTGGTTATTGGTGGCGATGCCAATGCAGACCCCATTTGCAAGAAAAAGGGTATGCACAGGGGTAAAGATGGCCCAGGTAGCTGAGGCGAGGTTTCGGGAATACTGACTCGAGCCATCGGAGTAACCAATGTAATGAGTGGGTGAGAGGGTCGAGGGAACAACATCACAAGATAAGAGAAGTGAGGAAGATCAGGGACTTGTGTTGTGACGTACATCATAGAGATGGATGGGAGTATCGGGGTTAGGTGAAGAGAGGGGAAGGTGGTGGAAACTGCAAGAGGCTGCAAAGCTACCGAGATCATCGTTCATGGTGGAAAGGCGCGGAAATGGGTCATCAGGGGAGATGACAGAAGAGCAAGTAAAAATATGGTCAAAACATGAAGAGCCCAAGAATTGTGCTGAAGGGGGATCAGATGAAAAAGGTGGAGTGGATACGGAGGGGATGTACTCCGAGGGTTGGTCAGATGATGATAGGTACAAGAGAGGAGCAGTAGATTTGGACATCTCAACATCAGGGGGAGGGATGTCAATGGTGGCTGGAGGATCCTCGAGTAAACTTGACGCATACTGAGTAAGGATGGGCGAAACGGATTGATGTTGTTCCACTTCATACTCGCGAATGACCTCTAAATAAGCGTGGTAATGCGTGAGGTGAGGACAACGGTGAGAATAATGGCCATGGACACCACACAAAGCGCAGGGTTTGTTGGTGTGAAGGGTCTTTGGTTCTTGGTTATGGGGGCGGAGGAAATAGAGGTTTCCGGGGCTGACGATTCAGGGAACGCGACTTTGACCATGGGTTGGATACGGGGCAACTCAGGACAAGTATAGGTGGCGTGACTGACAACATCACACAAAGTGCAAGGCTTGGTGGGTGGAGGGGGAGTAGGATTGAGAGTGGTGGCTTTATCTTTGGATGCCCCCCTGCGATTTTTTCTTTTCTTACCCGTAGCAGTCTCAGCATGAGGAGGGTCAGGCGACGGCGCTAGAGGTATCGTAGCGGTGGGAGGAGCAACGGGAATCGGTTGAACTGGTGTCACAACAATGTATGGTTTAGGGTGGGCGGGAGGGGTTGCGGTTGGAGGAGTAAGATACCATACCGGTATGCCCAAAGTTAAATTAGGTAGGGAAAGGGTGGCCATGACAGGAACCGAATAGACACCAGGGGGAGGGCCAAGGAAAGGGATTTGACCAGCAAAGTAATGGCCAGGAGGGATGGTTTCTAAATGGGGGAGGCCAGAGGGAAACGAGACAGGAAGATAAGGAGGTTCCGAGGTGTGAGGGGGAGGTGAAGGACCCGGTGGGAGATTTTGAAATGGCTGAGGAGAAGGGCTAGGAGTAGGGTGAGGTGGATGAGGTGGAGGTTGCTGACTAACCGGAGTAGGTTGCGGGAGGGAAGCCTGAGACAATTGCATCATGCAAACATTCGCCGAGCTAGGATCAGAGATAGGATGGGGGGGGACTGGGGAAGGTGCCAAGCAAAGAGGAGACACTGGTCAAAGAATCGACAGTTTGCTTATTGGTGACAATAGAAATGGTGGACTCAGGTGAGGTTTGAGATTTAGGTTCATGATACGACAACTGGTCAATGGTGACGATCTTGCCATTATGAGGGAAAAACATCTTGCGGTGGACTGTGGATGGGATGGCAGACATGGCATAGGTGTAACTACGCCCCAAAAGGATGTTGTAGTCGAGAGGGGTGTCGATAACTTCAACGTCGACATAGACAATCTTACCAGCAAGAGTGATAGGGCAGTTACGAAAAAGACCAATGGGTTGGGAGGCATGGCCATCCCACGCACGGAGGGTGATGGTGGAAGGCACCAGCTCAGGGGATCCGAGTTGTTTCCAAACCGAAGCAGACATTACATAGGTAGATGACCCCTCATCAATAATACATCGAGCGACATTGGCATTTCGGATTTTGACTGGGATTTGGAAAGCGATTGAAGGAGGAAGAGGGGGATGGTCTGACTGACGGGCGTCAAAAACAATTAATAGGTCATCAGCAGGATCTACATCACCCACGGCAGCTAGTAGAGCTTTCTTTTGAGAAGGACACGACTGGAGGAGTTCCAGTGTTGAAAAGGCAGCTGGAGATTGTGCCAGATCATCGACTATGCTATAGGAATGGGCAACCCGACCAGAGGCAGCATTTCGGCATAATGGACCCTTAGGAATTTTGGTGTGACCTCAACTTTGAGTGGAGGGATTTTTAAGGGACCATTGGGTGTCGATAGAGGCTCTATAGAAGTTGATGATGGGGACTCGGAGACAGACGATACGGGAGGCGGGGAGTATTGACGAGACCGATTTTGAAGGTTAAGGTCAACAGTGAGAGGTGGGTCAGAGGACATCATAAGAATATGGTAATCGGAAGAACCAAAAGGAGAAGGTTGAGTGGATGCTGGGGCATGAGTAGCCACAAATCCTTGTTGAGGGAAAGGATTGGTAAACATAGCGGGCTGAGAGGTAGAAGTAATGGGGGGGATAGGGGAAGAGGAGTGTTGTCCCCGAATGTTGGCCTGGGACTCCCACATCTATCGCATCTGTGGTAAGAGGGAAAAATCGTGAGTGTAGTGACCGAAAACACCGCAACATGAACAAGGCTTATTTGTGCGAAGCGGCCTGTCCTGCTTGGGTTGGGAACCCTGGGGCTGGGTAGCAGTGTGCGGGTCAATGCTAGAAGGATTGGGTCCACGATTACAAGAGGCATATGGATTGCCTCTCCTCCGCCGTTGAGAAGGAGGAGGAGTAGTCGCACCGTGTTGCGCAAATACGTGTCCTGGAGGGGGTAGTAAGTGCGGCTGTGGGGGTGGAGGAGGCAAGGGAGAGGGAGGGCCAAATGCTGGAGGAGCTGGGACACCAGGCTGCGGATAAGGGTAAGGGTGAGAATGGGCAACATTGAGGTAAGCAGGAGAGTGGGAAAAAGGAGGAGGCATGCCAAAGCCTGGATACCTGTTACAGGGATGGGGAAAGGTGTTGGAGGTGCTGGCCCTGCTGGGAGGAAAACCAAAGGGCATAAGAGGTGGAGCAGAGGTATGAGACATGGCTCCGATTATACCGTCGGTAGAGTGAGAGGTCCCGGAGGCGTTAGTGCCCCCGGGCTTGGGGAGATCAGGAAGGACAGTATAAACATAACCAGACTGGGCATAGATAAGGTCATATTTTAAGGCGATTTGAAGGGAATCTTCTTCGGTTTGGGGGAAATGGGAGGAGACATATTTGCCAATGGGAGGTAAGAGAGAGCGAAGGAACCAATCCATGTAAACTCGATCTTCAAATGGGGGAGCACGGCATAAGCTTCGTCGTCTTCGCCACTCCTGGACATGAGCGGAGAGACGTGTTGAAGAGGATTGCTGAAAGGAGGTCAATAGTTTAGTGCCAGTGTCGTATCGGAGAGGGAGCTAGAAATAAGACAAAAAGGCTTGGGAAATGGTTGCAAAAGTGGTATGGGAAGAGGTGGCTTGATCAACATACCATTTGGATGCTTCGCTGGTAAGGGTGTGTTGGAATAAACGAAGAAGGATGGAGTCATCAGTGATGGAATTAGAGGAGCACCACATGTGGAAAGATCGGATATGATTGGAGGGATCTTCACTAGCGAGGCCTTCGAACTTGGGAATGTCAGAGGGGAGCTTGGTTGGCATAGCAGGCCAACTGACATCGTGGCGGATAGGATCATTGATAAGCTGATTGAAGTCGGGGAGACTGAGGCCAGCCATATACGGAAGTAATGGGGCAGTCGAGGTAGGTCCCGTAGTGGTTCCAATGGAAGTGGACCCAGCAGTAGAACTGGGGTTAGGGCTAGGTCCATAACTAGACATGGTGGAGGTAAAGGGGGGAGAACCAGAAGGACGGGGAGAACCCTAACAATCAGAGGAAGAGTCAGAGTGCGGACTCGGGGGAGGACTTACTCGATGACGACGGGAAGGAGGAAGTCGACCAACCAGAAACTGAGGGTAAAGGCCAAGAAGTCGCCGGGAGGAATGCCTTGGAGGCACAATGATGACAGGAAGAAGAAAGACCGACAAGGGCAGCAAGGTGCAAAAGCAAGATGTGACAAGGGCAAGGAGGTGCAGTGTCGATTAATTTTAGAGTCTTTTCCAGGTAGTGCTAACCAGGCTCTTCTTCACTTAGGGTCAGTGTGTGGCGTGCGTTAATTTTAATTGATTAAACCCAGACGTTTTGAGAGAAAAATAAAAAGTGTGATGTGTAACAGAGAAGAAATATGCAGTAAATAAGACTGAAAGAATAGGAAATTAGCAACTAAAAAGGCCGCAATCGAACCCAAGAAGGTGGGTCTCTCAAAACTAGTCTAGAAGGGGCAGAGCACGCTAACAAGAGGCTAATAGATCTAAGGTCCGGAGGGACTGGGATCTAATGGAGAAATCTGCTGCAAAGTGGTGCAGAAAGCAGCAAAGGGGCAGAGGCAAGGTTGCTGCTAGAAAATAGGAGATTAGCTAAAAAGAGGGGGTCAAAGGGGTGACCCTAGAGATGAACCCTAGACAAAGCGAAAGGCAGTGTATAGAAAGGGAAGAAAAGCTGACCTGTGAGGATTTGAACAGGAGGTATTAGATCTAAAATAAGGCTGAAACTTCTGGAAATTTAGACGTCTGAAAACAAAAACAAACTCTCCCACAAAAATTGGAGGGAATTGAAGCCCTAAGGGGCAAGAGTCCTACTTAGGTGAGTGAAATAGATCAGCAATAGGTCTGAACGGGCGGAGACAGAGGCTGGAAAACCCTGACAGAAGCTACAGTGAAACCCAGAAAAAGTGCTGGTAGATTGCAGAAAAAATTGCAGGTCACAGGTTTGGGCCTCTTTTCAGGCCAGGTCGCAGATTTAGAGCAGAAAAGGGCGACCTCAAGGCTAGGTCGCACTTTTTGGGCTGATAAGTGCGACCTGTAGATCCGGGTCTAGCGGCAGCAGATTTCAGAAAATTTTGTCGTCTCAGCAGCGGCTGATGTCGGTCACCTGCGCAAAAAGGCCAGAAACACACGGAAGTTAGAAATTTGAATGATTGAGGGTTTTTAGAGGGGAAAAATAGCATAAAAATGGAAAAAATAGGAAAAATAAAAAGTGGAAGAGAAACCCTAGGGTCTGAAACAGCTGGATATGCAGGAAGATAGAAAACGATAGTGGTCGCAAAAGAAAACCCGTGTGGAGTCGCCAATTGTTAGTATGAATCTTTCGTCGTAAAAGATCACTTTAGCTATGCATATCAAGTAGCCCTAACATCAAGTATGGCTGCAAAATATCTTTAAGTTTGTTGCATAAAATTAGATCTAAGCATAAAAGACATTAAGCAGGTAAAATGTAAAATAGATCCATGCATCCAATGAACAAGACAAGAACAATGTATAAAAAGAATCTTATATTATATTAAAGAATGGGGCACCTGAGAGGAAAACAAGAAAGGTGTTTTCCAGTTCTCCTCAGTGGGATTGGTTCTTGGAAGTCCTTAGTGTTTCAGATCTAAAATTCCTCTCTTTGGTTAATGTGGAAAACCCTAACAAACATGGAACTCAATGGGAGTTCAAAAATGCAAACAAATGAAATTGGTGACCAAGAGTAGATCTAGTGTGATCTAATGCAATGGAGGTGGTTAATGAATGGGGAAAACCCTTCTATTTATAACAAAATATTGGAGTGCTCTAGAACTCGGTGCATGAATAAAATATTATTAATCACATTCTAGAATCACCCTTTAGGAATATTTTATTATATTTGTTGGAGGGAAAAGGGTTTTTGACTTGGGTCAATTCCTTTATTTATAAATAACAAATAAATAAATGATTTATTTATTATTTAAGGGAAATGAAGGGAATATAATTAAATAAATAATGGTTTATTTAATTATTTAAAAATGATTTAGTCAAATTTAACTATGAATAGTATTTAAATAATGATTTAAATAACTTATTCTTAGGAAGTAATTAAATAAATAATGATTTATTTAATTGATTACCTTGTTTTGGGTTAAATATGACCAAGAAATGTAAACAGATGTGGTGAAAGCGATTTTACTTGGGGTAAAATTGGTCTTACATGGTGTACTTGGGTTCATCTAACGATAATGGGTTAGATGACCAAAAAATGGTGTAACAGTATGGTCCTTATAAAATCACTTAAGTTAGATCAAATAACACTTTTATGCTGCAAAATCTTGATGGGGAAGCAGTAGAACAGCCCGTGAATGGGCAATATTTGAAACATTATTTCCAACATTAAAAACAACTAGTTCATCATTGTACATATTTGGTTTTCCCACATTGTATATTTCTCATCAAGAAATTTTTGACTCCATGCCCCAAGTGAAGGCACTGATATGCAGGTTCTTAGTGTTTCGTGGTAAAACATTATCCTCAGGTGGAGCCAGATGTTGTGGATCATTTGCATATCCTTTTATTTTCAATTCTTGAAAATATAAAAAATTAGAAAATAGTTGAAAATATGTTAAAATATTAAAATTCTTATACTTTAGCATAAAAAACATTTCTGTTGATATATTGGAGTTAAAAGTTTAAACACTTTAAACTTTATGAAAGTGGGTTCCGCATTTATGTTTAAAGATCGATTAATTTGTTGGGCGGAAAGTGTTGATGGTTTTAATTCTTATCAAAAGGTACAACCCACGAGCACAACCACCGCACGAGATAATAAGATGACTGCCTCCGCAGTTGACTGGGTTGACTGCGAGGAAAACAGAGATGAACGATAGATATGAGTGCGGGGACACTAGCCAAAATTTTCCTCCGTACCTCGAGACCCCTCGCAGTGATGTAGGGCACTGAGTTGTTCACAACTTTCTTCCACTTCGGGTGAAATCAATGGCTCGTTGGCGCGTCATGTCCGCATTAAAATTTAAGGCCGCGCCACCTATTTAAA
The DNA here is from genome assembly GCA_034641835.2 of Pinus albicaulis. Classification (NCBI taxonomy): domain Eukaryota; kingdom Viridiplantae; phylum Streptophyta; class Pinopsida; order Pinales; family Pinaceae; genus Pinus; species Pinus albicaulis. The sequence continues at coordinate 2,342,685 of MU968493.1, read as the reverse complement.
CAAAATTCGCATTATTTTCCAAATCATTTGTGATTAGTTTATGCTGCATCCTGTTTTAGTTTTCTGTCACCCTAGTAAAATTGACCACCCTGTAAGTTGTTCTTTGTGATAATTTTTAGTCATGGCTAAGTGTTCATCCTTGTCAGGTTCTGCTAGTCATATCCCTCTCATGGACACCGAGGGAGATATTCAAGATACCTTTTGTTCTATAATTCATCTTCCGTTTTATCAGCAAGTCATCCTGAATGACAAAACCTCCCCTGTTTATACTGCCATGGTCAAGTCTGGAGTGCTTTCTGCATGTATCTCAAAGAATCCCTTTTTCCTGAATTTATCTATTGGTGGTGTTAGTCATGTACCCTAGGAAATGTTTTATTATGAATTTTCAAGGAGAGAATGTTTTGCAAGTGTCTACCCAGCTAATCCACCAAGCCCTTTGCTATCCTGAGTTAGAGTCATCCATTCAGTTCTCCGAAGATTCTCTGGTAACCTATTAAGATAGTCTTGTAGATGAAGAGTTTAATCATTTCATATACTTTTTGAAGCCAAACACGAAGCAATTTCAGCCGGACAACAAGGAGTTTTCTATGAATATTTTTGATGCAGAAATTTGACCAGTATTAAGTAGCATTGAGAAAATTCTAGGAAAATATGATGATAGTACAGTGGAAAAATCAGTCTTGGGGATGTTTGCCATGATGATGAAGACATGAATAGTGTTGGATATTCCATCATATTGGCAGGAAGCAGTTAATTCACAGCTAATGAGCCTTTCATTAACAGGTTCTTTTAAATTTCCTTCATTGATTGTCTACTTGTTCTTATATCAAAATGTGGAAGATTTCATGCATCTAGGTCTGAATATTATGGATATAAACAAGAAAATGCAATCAGTAGTGTTCTGGACAGATGTAGTAAGAAGAGAGCAAAATGAAGCTGGATTGTTTGATTTTTCCAGTTATTTCATGTCAGTTGCATATAAAATCTTGAATGGAGTTCCTCCTCCCCATTTTCTACCTAAAGCTCAGGAATATTTGCATTTAGGAGTAAATTGCGAATTTGGAGATTGGTTTTTTTTTAAGATTACTGTGAAATTAGGCTATATGGAGCAAGTGTTGAGCCCTATAGACTTCCAAAATTTATGCCTATGACGCTATTTTCCCTGGAATTTATTCGACAAAGCCTAAATGTTGATCAGGTTCACTTTGTGCCCATGAAAAAGGGGCACATGTAAAAACTACCCATGACTGTAGACCCTTTCATAGTCAATATGAGACAGGCATTTGAGGAGGTTACTAAAATGTTAGATGAGATGCATATGCTGTTAGGGGAAAGTTGGGCTTATGACCCTCACAGTGTAATTTAGAATAGAAGAATTGAGAATGGGTATTCAACTTTCATTCATGAAAGTAGGCTAGATTTGGAGAAGATAGCAAGTAAAGGTGTGATGAGTTCAGCAGGTTCAAACATTTAGACTCCTATCATATCAGAGAAATCAAACAAAAGAAGAAAAGAAACAGTGATTGATTTAGATGATGAGGAGCAAAAAGTTGAGAAGAGGACAAAGTTTACTAAATAATATACATCTAACCCACCTGGTTTTTCTTTACATTTGGGAGAAGAACAAAATTTTCCTGCTTCACCCAAGAGTCATGAAATATCTCATGAACAAGTACCTCTGATCAAACATATGCTCACACAAATTGAAGAAATGAATCAGAAGATGAAGGCCAGCATGGAGGCCCAAGCTGGATATCAAGTTGCTCCAGATCAAACAAGAATTTTGACTGTCATGGATATTGAGAAAGATCAATTCAGAATTGCCCTGTCACATCCTACAGACATGTCAATAGGTTCTTCTAACAATTTCAATACTGTAAATGTGACTGTAGATGTGAAGAAGATTCCCATGATGGATAAGATGGATTTACATATGCAAACTGATTAGTTGATTGCGAATGACCTGACAAAGACTAATGCAATGGCAGTGAAGGCAGAAAATATGTTGGGAAAGGTACTTAAGAAATTAAAGTTAGAAAAAGCTAACTCAATAGATTTAACAGTTCAGAATGATGAGCTATAGAAAATCATTATGAAGATTGGAGTGGACCCTAGTGACAAGACTGTTGTACATAAATTTATGCAAAGTGCTGAGGTAGAAATATCTACATTGAGGAAAAAGCTAAAATTGTCTACAGGAGAACATTTTATGGCTGCAGAAGTTGCAGAGGTGGAGAAGGAAAAGGAAAAGCTTTTGCATCAACTCATGCAAAAAGATGAAGAAATTTCCAAAATAAAGCAAACTGTAATATCACTACAAAATCGTATTGATAACCATAATTGTACATTTGTTTTTCCTACAGGTAACAAAGATCCACAAGCATAGATTTTTCAATTGAATACTGAGTTGCATATGGCTAAAAGAGATCGGAAAAAGGCTCAAGCAGAATTGGAGACTGCAACAAAACTTATTCAAGCCATAGGGAATGAAGCTGACAAGTACCAAATGGATATTCAGAATGCTGATACTGAGACTAAAAGTCTCAAAGAAAGACTGAAAGGAAACATTTCACTGATACAAGCCAAAGATATCATTTGGAATGATATCATTTCAGAAATGAAATCAATTTGGAGCTGTTTGATGATAGTTGCAGAGGAGAAAAGTCTTATCAGGGAATGTGAAGAACCAATCATGATAGATAAACAGAAGGAAATTAATAGAGCTATTTGGGCTAGAAGGTTCATTGAATTTATTAATTCTAAAACAGATCAGGAATTAGAAGAGAATGACATTAAAGAGAGGACCTCATATGCAATAGAGATCAATAATATGATTGTAAGAAATGACCACAGAAAGGCTACATAAAAGAAACTGATGGAAATTAAAGAAGCAATAAGTCAGTTTGATAAGTTATTTGACAAATTAACAAGAATAGATTTGCCATCATGTTGGGGAGATGAAGGAAATATTTTTCCATGGGATTCTTACGAGAATTTTCTATTAATGACAAAAAGTAAAGCTGATAATAGACATGAAAAAACTCAGGTGCTTAAATGGGAAACAGTGGTTAACTTTCTGTAGAAACATTTTCAGCTACTGTGGTTGGTAAAAACTCTCTTCATAGAAGCACCATCCTATAATCGAATTACTGCATTCAGATTGGAGTATCACAATCTAACACATTCGCCCAGGACAAAGGTAGAGATATGGAAAAAGTGCAGATCTTGGACAATAGACTTTCCAAAAGGGTTTTCAGCATTAAAGAAAGACAAATCAGCTGACCAAGGAAATTCAGTAGCAACATCAGCAATTCCTATAGATTAGGATATATATTTTTACATTATATTACTTTTTCAAAGAAAATGTAATTGTAATAAGACATTTTCAAGGTATGTAATAGACAGCCTCCGAAGTCCTAAGTAGTTGTGGTAGTTAGGATTGGTTACAACAGTTCCAAACTGTTTTATTATATTTAATGTAATTTTCAAGGGGAAGAAAGGTTCCGAGTTTAGGACCTTCAGAATATTATTTTGTACTCAGAGATTTCAATGATTAATGAATGAGTAAGCAAGTTTATGGCATCTATTTATGTTGATATGTATCTAAGTTTACATTTTGTGTTTTCTTTCTTTGAATAAGACAAAGTAATGAGTAGCAGGTCTCTTTTTACCTATGTAAGCAAGAGTTAAAATCCTTAATTGGCGCTCCTTTGTTTTAACTATTTCCTTAATAAATTCTTCAGAAGTTTGAGATGATATATTCTGTGTGACAACATATCAGTTTGGGCTTCTTTCTTTCATTTTCTTCTTATCATTTCATTCAACATCAGAAAATAGTAGCATTGTGAGACATTAATTGTGTTTGATATCTAAGGGTTTAATAGTAAATACTTGAAGGTGATTAAAACAGAGACAGATATTTTCGTGACATAATAATATAAATGTCTTAAGCACTAATTCCTTATCACAACTAAGGTATTGTCTCTTAAGGTACAACAATATAAATAAATTTAGACAATATATAACTGGCTATCAAGTACTCCTATATACTGATCACTCTGAAATTAGATATCTAGCCAATAAACCAACTACAAATGGGAGAATAACTTGTTGGTTTCTTCTTTTGAAGGAATTCAACATAACTATCAAAGATCGTTTAGGGAAGGAGAACGTGGTTGCAGACTTCCTATCCAGAGTTCCCAGATTAGATGACACATTAGCAATGGAAAATTAGTTTCCTGACAAAAAATCTGTTCGCTATAGCAGTAAAAAAACCATGGTACACAGATGTAACAAACTATCTGGCAGAAGGAAAGCTGCCCAGAAATTTGATATCAAGGGAATAGAAGCTGATTTTTCAATGCAGTACTAGATTCTCTTGGATCGATGGATACCCCTTTCTTACAAGAGCTGATATGCATATACGTAGATGCATCCTAGAGGATGAGATTTATGACATTCTACGGGCCTGTCATGATGAACCTTGTGGTGGCCATTTTGCAGATCGCAGAACGGGGCACAAAGTATTGAAAATGTGTTATTATTGGCCTACAATTTTCAAAGATGCTAAGAAATATCTCCAATCCTGTGATAGTTTCCAAAGAATGGGTCGCCCAGGCCAAGCTGATGAAATGCCATTACAACCAAAACTGGTAGTAGAACCATTCGAATGGTGGGCACTGGGCTTCATTGGACCATTCAACTCACCATAAAACTAGAAGATCTACATATTGGTTGTCACAGATTATGTAACAAAGTCGGTAGAAAAAGTGGCTTTATCAAGAGCTACGGAAGAATCTATGATTAATTTTATTTTTGAGCTATTTGTGTGATATGGCTTACCACAGGAAGTGATAACTGACGGGGGGTCAAAGTTTGTGGGAAATAAAATTACGGCCACCCTGAATAACCACCATATCATCCATAGAGTCACATCTCCTTACCACTTGTAGGAAAACGGGCAAGTTTAAAGTACCAACAAAGTCCTTGAGGCAATTATCACTAAAACAGTATCATCACATCGCCAGGATTGGGCTACTAGACTACTGTAGGCCTTGTGGGCTTACCACACAACATGGCGAAACACCACTGGATATTCTCTGTACCATCTGGTATTTGGAAGAGAAATAATTTTTCCTATCGAATTTGAAATAAAGACTATAAGGACAACTCACGAGGTGGGGCTGGACTTGATGGAGGCCCAGATTAGAAGACTCCAAAAAATAAATGAATTAGATGAAATACGGATATTGGCTCTGTAGCACACCGCAATCATCCAACAACAACGAGCTAAGTGGCATGACAACCTCATTAAAAAGAAGACATTCCAGAAAGGAGATTGGGCACAACTCTAGATTCCAAGACTTTCTGGGCAAGTTACAAACAAGATGACTTGGTCCATACGAAATTCAGGAAGTACACAGCAATGGTACTCTCACCTTGACCACCATAGACGGATCTGGTTCTACATTCCGAGTCAACGGGCATCGAGTGCGCCTCTATCACAAACCACTTACAAGGGATTATTTCTACCACCAGGTATGCAATGATCCCACCATCCATATTTTAGCAACAGGGGGTGCTAGCCCCACAACTTTAAGTACATAAAAGCTTGCTACTTCCTCTTTTAAATATTGTATATAATTTCACTACAATTTATAGTTTTCTCATTTTGTTGTAAATTCTTCATACTCATAGTTGTATCATTTTCCTTCATCCGTTCCTTTTGTTATTTATTTTTGCTGTTCAAATCTTTGAATGATTGTTATTCAATCCAATTGAACAGCTGTTGTTCAATAAGATTGAACAATTGTGTCCTTTTGCATGTTTTTTTTTTTTTTCAAATATTTGAACGACTGCTGTTCAATCCAATTGAACAACTGTTGTTCAGTCGGATTGAACAAATGTGTTCCTTTTCTTGTTTATTTTTTCTATTCAAATCCTAAAACGACTCCTGTTCAATCCAATTGAACAACTGTTGTTCAATCGGATTGAACAACCGTGTCCTTTTGCGTGTTTATTTTTTCTATTCAAATCTTTGATTGGCTGCTATTCAATCCAATTGAACAGCTGCTGTTCAATCTGATTGAACAACTGTGTTCCTTTTGTTGTTTATTTTTTTTGTTCAAATCTTTGAACGACTGTTATTCAATCGGATTGAACAGTCATGTGCTTGTGTGTTTATTTTCGCTGTTCAATCCAATTTAACAACTGTTATTCAATCGAATTGAACATATATGAGTTGTTTTTGCTGGTTAATCGGATTGAACAACTGATTTTTTTCCCTTTCTAAGCATGATATTTCTTTCTTTTTATAATCTCTTCTTGAATATCCACTCCTAATTTCACACCCTGGCTGTAAAAGACATTTTTGGATAGGAATTGGCACTTGAAAAGGAGAAAATAAGTAATGTTACTAATATGATGATCCTTTGGAACTTTGATGGAAATCCCTACTCCATAATTTGACACAGTGTTGGCTCCCCATGTTTTGCAATATTGGCAAGAAAAACTCTGAAGGGAACCACATCAAACCACTTTGGATTCCAAGGACCTAGCCTTCCTGGACTCAGAGAGGGCTCTCTCTATATAAGTGTTTATAAATGATATGTCTTTAGGCTTTATGTTTTATGATCTTAGGCTAGTTATGAAGTTCTAAGGACTTGTTTGTTTTGATTGATTGAATGGTTAATTGATAGATCAAGGGTGTGATTGATTGAGGGAAATTTTCCATTGGATAGATAGACCATGAGAGACATTATTCCATTAGGCTATGGAGTCATAAAAGGATTTAATTGTTCATAAACTCTGCAAGGGTTTTCATAGGGAAAGCTAACTATATCAAGTGGATCTCTTAGATTAGGTGGCATTGGAAATGACAATAAGTTGTGAAAACAGTAAAACCAAAGGGCAATTAAGAATCCTTTACCTCTACTTCAACAAGAAAAGCCTTTTAGGTAACTGTTTGAGACAAACCAAAGGACATGGCTTACCATAGAATTTTTTGGCCAGACTCTAATAAGAAAGCGTTTCAAGAAAACAATCCAACAATCCTAGAATTACTTTCAGACAAAGAAAACATTTAAGATAACAATCAACATAACTAAAGAGAAATTAAGAATTATTTAATCAACTGAAAAGAACTTTGTAGCAACAATTCAAGACATACCAAAGGACAGGGCATACCATAGACTTCTTTGGCAAGAATCTACTAAGTAAACTTCAAAGAAAGGTCCTAAGAACAATATTTCAAACTACACAAAAGGACATGGCGTACCATAGACTTCTTTCTCTTGACTCTATTCAATCATTTCCAAGACAACAAACTAGGTGGAACCAGAAAGCAATTAAGAATTATCTAATCAGACCTTGTAGAGGAAAACATTAAGATAAAGAAAGTAGATAGAATTAGGGTGCCAAGACAACATATCCTAATCTAAAACTTCTGTTCTTTTATTAGATAATTAATGGACAAAATGGAAAACAGAAGGAAAACATTGACAAAGAAAGATAACTTCACCATTAATATAGCTCAAGAATCCTGTGAACGTGCTTGTATTACTGATGTCCAAAACAATTACATTACTCTAGTAGAATAGATCTCTACAGCTCAGATCTTTCTCAAATCCAGCCTAACAGTCATCAACTAGCTCAACAACTCATCAATCCACAAACTTAACCAAGAAACCCACAATGATAATGATCAATACATGCAGTATTTATTTGCAAAATGAGGAGGTGATCCTAAGCTAGGGTTTCAGATGTTATTTATTACAGAGTTAATGTATTTTTGACCTTTGAGACCATGCAAGGCCCAAGGCAAAATATCTATGACTAGCTCACTAAAATAATAACTCCTAACTTAATAGTTTGAGCTAATCATGGGATATTCTTGACTTCTGAGGCTTTTTCAATAGCTTTTCCATAACTGCTAAGTAGCTGGAAAATATCTCTGACTGCTTCAATAATTTTGTTTTCCTTTATGTAGTAAAATAAGGTCGTAGGTGGCACAAAGTGTTCTTGAAGGTTTTGAATGCTGTTTGATGACTTATTCGTATTTGCTCTGTGATAATCTCTCTTTGTCTTATCCTTTAAACTCTGTTTTTAAGCTTTTAAACTTGGATTTATCTTTTAACTGTCTGCTTTACTGTCTTTATTTTACCTCTACCTTTATCTCTAATTGATGACTCATCCTTTTGATTTATCCTTTGATCCTTTAATCTTCACTGCCATGGTCTCCTAATTGGTTTGTCTTCTCACTGTGCCTCTATCTTCAATTTGCTACGTAGGAGGCATATTCTACTGTCGAAGGGCTTAAATAACTGTTAATGGTCGTGAATTATTGATGATTAGGATTGATTCTGTACCTATGGTCCTTCAAAATAAAACAAGATCTCTGGATCGTCACCCAGATTACTCATTCAAACAATTTCAGACCCTTGGAATGTATTTCTAGCATTCCTGCCATGAAACCTGGACAAAAAAAAAATTGTTAAACTTAAATCTTGTGTTTAGGGATTTTATACTTTTATTCTGGGTTTTTGGGCCATCAAAGCGCTTGCAGAGGTGTTATGGTGGGTGTGGGGCTTCATTCCTAAGCCACAGGGCTTTGAAGCATTTGAATGGGTGAGGTGGTGTTGATTTGGCAGGAGAAAGGATGGCAGTTTTTGTGAGCGGGGAGGTGGTTTTCTCACGGGATGGAAGGTGCTAAATTGTATTGAGTGAGTGCGTGCGATTCCATAGGGGATATGCCGTGTGGCAGAGGGTACAGGAAGTAAAACCACCCATTTTGCGAGGTTGGGGTTTGTTTAAACCTCACACAAATAAACATGGGATATCGACTGTGGGCCGTCAGATAGGGGGGATGCAGATCGAAGGTGGTCGGGGGATTGGTGCAACGGGGAAGTCAAATGGAGTGGGGCCTGGGTAGACAAGTGGCGGGGTTCTAATGGAGCATGAGTTTTAATGAAGAGCAGGGCCCGGGGGGTTAATAAAACAAGCGAAAGCACCTTTTTGTTAGAAGAAAGGGGGTAGGGTCCAAAAATACAAAAAGGGTTGAAAATATTAAAACAGGAGCTTTAATATAAAGGGTTGGGGTAATAAAAATAAATGGGTCAGGCTTATAATATATTAAACAGAGTTTTAATATAATTTAAAGTGTTTGAAAGGTTAATTTCACACTAAAAATAATGTAAAAAGGAGTTTTACATTGTTTTAGTGCATGTAAGGAAGAATGATGAAGGGAGGGGGGTTTTTTAGGAATGAAGGTGGGTTTTAGTGGGGAAAGTGAGGAATTGAGGCTTTTGGTAGAGAAAAAGGGTGAAAATGAGGGAAATAAGCCCAATTTTGAGTCTTTTAAGAGAAGTAGGGTGATTTTGAGAAGGTGAACTAAGATATAGGAAAAGGGATTTATGAAGATAATGATGGTAGTGAGATTTCTGAAGATAGATGATAGTCAAGGAATGCTATCTTTAGCTGATTGCAGAAAATCCATATTCACCTAGAGAATCTATAGAATACAAGAGGATAACAGTGGCTCCAGCTAGGGAGGGCAACTCCTTTAGGTGTCAAGAACTTCAGAGTTCAAATCTCTGGAAATTGTAGATTAGTGCCTTGATTATACTTGGAAAATTTCTCATTCTTCATTTGCCGATATGCTGTTGTTCTTTATAACTTGAACCTTTAAACTTTAAAAAACATGAGTGTTGCAACTCAATTCTACCTACCCATCATACTTTTCTAGCATTTTTCCTTCATTTGGGTTCATTTAGATTGGCAAACCCTTGACATCATTTTTCTTTTTGAAAGCATAAAACTATCTACTTCTACCCTTATATCATCCAAAGGTTCAGATTAAACTGATGAGATCTTTTATTCTCTACCTAATCTACTTATCTGTCAAGATTAAACAGTTTGACAATTTTTTATTCTCTAATCTATTAACAGGAAATTGAAAACATGACCAAATCAAGATTAAGCAGTTTGATTTGTCATGAACTGTAGCATTTTGGACAAGCTGCACACAGATTTTATTCTTGCAAAATGTAAAACTAAAAACTGAGGGTTGTAATTTGGAATTTTTCATTCATCCCTCTCTTTCTATTTGGTTCAGATTTGAAATTTGGAACCAATATCTTTTCCTAATCTAATCTACTGATAATCCAAGTTTAAATAGTTTGCCAGATATTTATTTCTAACTTATCAACATAAATTTAAAACTTGTTCAATCATGATTAGGCTATATGAATGAACAAGGCTTGTTTCCTCAGAAGTAGTGGCATTTAGACTTGCACACTTTTAGGCACATTCCTTTTTTGGTATGGGGCTTTACATTTTCTTTTATCTGCCCACTTTTATTCTTTTCTTTGTATTTTGTGTTTATTTTTCTGATTTTTTATTCAAGCAATATTATATACAATGAATAAAGCTTTAAACTGAGGTTTTAAACTGAAATAATGCTTGAGAGTCCTGCCATTGACAGGACCTCCATATAGTTTTGTTCCATCCATTTCTTGTAGGAAAAATGCATTGTTACCTCTTACAGAATGGATGATGTATGGACCTTTCCATAGATTGTCAAATTTTCCATTCTTTACTTTGTCCTCTCTTCTTGAATCCCACTTCAGTACTTTGTCACCAATGTTAAAATTATTTGCCTTGGTCCTTTTGTCAAAATGTTTCTTTATGTTTTCCTACACTTGCTGTATTCTGTTGTATACTTCTTCTCTGGTTTGCTGCAATTGGACAGTCTGGTTTATTCTTCTTTGCATGTCATTTTCTTTAGACTGTACTTCTTGGATGAGTTTCATGACTAGAACTCCCAAGCTTGTTGGAAAAACTGCATCTGATCCATACACTAGCTGATAGGGAGACATTCCAATTGATTTTTTATTTGTTAATATGTCTGCCCATAGTGCATGAAATAGTTTGTTGTGCCATGATTTCTTGTTCTCTTCAAGAAAATTTTTAATGATGTTTACCAAAATTTTGTTTCTGAATTCTGCCAACCCATTACGCTGAGGGTGATAAGCTATTGAATGGCCCAATGTAATTTGATATTCTTGGCAAAATTCCACCATTTTCATGGATCTAAAGGCATCAAAATTGTCAGTAATGATCTTTCTAGGACAACCAAATCTAGATAAAATATGGTTTTCAAGGAATTTGATGATTAATGAGTCCATGGAAGTTCTAGAAGGGATGGCCTCTATCCACTTTTTAAAATAGTCAGTTGCAGTGGGGATCCACTTGTGTTGGGCAGATGAGGCATGATGGATTTCTCCAATGAAATAAAGGCCCCATTGTTGGAAACAAGATTCAACGGAAATTGGATGTAATGGCAATGGTAGATGGTTTCTTTTGCCCTCAAATATTTGTCATTTATGGAAGGAAATTACCAATTTATGGAGATCTTGGAAGAGGGTGGGCCAATAGTAACCAGCTCTAAGGATTTTGTTGACAGTGGTTTTCCAATAGAGGTGGCCTCCACATTCTCCTTCATGAAACTCATGCTTGATCTTATTTGCATCATCGTAAGGCAAACATTTAAGCAATATACCACTAGCATTTTTCCAATATAAAATTTTATCTAAAATGCAAAAGTTTACAGCTTTTAACTTTAAGAATCTAGCCTTTGTTTTGGACAAACCAGGAGGAGTATTAAGATTAAAAAGCACATATAACATATCAGCATACCAATATGGATTCAAAAATGAATTTTCAATAAGTGGAGTTGCCAGCTCCTCTTATTCATCTAGTGCATTAATCATGTTTATGTCTAGTGCTTGAAAGTTTGTTTTAGCCATGATTTTAGCTAGTCCTTGTCCTTTGATCAGTTTAGTGGGCTTGATTTCCAGATCATATTCTAATATAACAACAATCCACTTACCTCTTTTTCCATCAGGATCTTGTGTGAGTATGCCCTTTACCACTGTGTGAGGCACAAATGCAAATATGTGTGAGTGAAAAATGTAAACTCTGAAATATTTCAATTCCTTGATTAAGGCAAAAGCTTGTTTCTCCATTATGTTGTATTTCAGAGGTGAATCTCTTAATGCCTTGTTGAAGAATGCTATGGACTACTCTTGTCCTTTTGTGTTTTTTTGTAGTAGGAAATCAACAAATGTATGTTCTGATGCAAAAGAAAACATGAAGAAATATTTGGTAAAATGAGGGCTAATCAGAACTGGTTTTTGTGTAAGGGATTTTTTTACTAGTTCAAAGGATTGCTTTTCTTCTATGGTCCATTTGACTCCTATTTCTCTTTTCAGCATATTTTTGATGCTCCTTAGGAGTTCTACAAGGTTTGGTATGAACCTTCTTAAGAAATTTATCTTTCCAATGAAAGATTTCATCTCTTTGGTATTTCTAGGATGATTAATTTGCAATATTCCTTCAATCCTTTTTGGGTCAATCTTGATCCCTTCTTCAGATATGATGTGGCCTAAAATTTTTCCTTCTTGAAGACCAAACAGAGTTTTCTTGGGATTCAGAGACAAAACATATTTTCTACACTTTTCAAAGGCCTTTCTTAAGTGAGCCAGGTGTTCTTCATCAGTTTTTGAGTAGACAGTGATGTCATCAAGGTATATCACAATGAAGTAACCTATCTCTTTTGAGAAATCAATATCCATGGCTCTTTGAAAAGTGGTCCCAACATTCATTAACCCAAAAGGCATTTTGACATACATGAAGGTGCTCCAGGGTGTGGTGAAAGTTGTCTTGTGTTGATCATCTAGGTGTACCAGCACCTGATTCTATCTTGAAAAGCCATCTAGCAAAGATCTTCTTTTGGAACCTACTACCCTTTGTAAAATGTGATCCATTTTTGGTAAAGGGTAGTTTTCCTTTAGGGAGGCTTTGTTTAAATTTTAGAATTCTAAGCATAGCCTAATGTCCCTTGTTTTCTTCTTCACTGATGTAAGATTTGAAACCCATTCTGAGTATCTAAGTGGGACTATTATTCCAACATCATACATTTTCTTAATTTCTTTCTCAACCAGGGGTAGTTGCAGAGGGTTTATTCTATGCAATTTCTGTTTAAAAGGCTTCTGGTTTTCTTTGAGAGGGATCTTATGTTGGATTATCTCAGTATCATATGACTTTAAATCTTCATAGCTCCAAGAAAACACATTAGTAAATTCTTTGAATAGCTCAATGTATTTCTATTTTTCAAGAGGTGGCAGTGATTTGGACAATTTTATCATCTTTGGTTCTTTATCACTGCCTATATTGCATTCTTCTATATTTTCTTCAGTGGTTTCTATCTTTAGCTTCTTGGCCACATCGTTGAATTCAAACAATTTTTATATGGGGACTAGTCCTTTTGGCAAGACATTATCTTTGAACGGTAGTACTTCAATTTTTTTTTTTCTAAGTTTGTACACAGTTTTGTCTCATGTGGTTGTTCTTTTTCTAATATATTTATATCAACCTTATCAGGAGGCTCTGTTTTGTAAGAATTTTCCTTAGCAGAGAAGTCTTCTTCATGATCTGTGTCTGAATTTTGCATTTCAAACTCATTTTTGGACTGCACGAAATCTTCTATTTGTTTATCTCCTTCAAAACCTTGCCAGTATTTTATGTTATCAAGGACTGCTAGTCTATATTTGACTTATACAATGTATTGTTTGCTATGATAATGTTTTTGACATGTACTGGCTGCAAACGCTAAACCATTGGAAAAGATGTTTTGGTTTCTGGAGACAAAGGTAAGGTCATATTCTATGAATGTGTTGAAGAGGTCAAGGGCATCATCCCTATATGATTTTAATCTAGGATGTTTAGTTGTGTATTTTCCCTTAATCTTCCTAATGACTAGCTCAGAATCTCCATGGACAATTATCCTCTTGGCTCCTAATTTATTCAATAGTTGTAGCCCTAGGAGGAGTGTCTCATATTCAACTATGCTATTTGTTCATTGAAATTTTAGCTTGTATGAATGACCCTCTGCATGATTTTTCTCTGTTTTATGCACCCATATGCCTGCTCATGAACCAATCTTGCCACAAGAACCATCAAAGCTCATACTCCAAAGAGGTTAAATTTCAGATTTATCATTGTGTTGATTCTTGGGGCTTCCACTATGTTTGTCATTGTTTTGTTCTTTATGGTCTCCACCGTGTTTGCTGTTATATTCTATTTGGGCAAATTGTTTTGAATGTTCCTCCTCATTGTCCTCTTTCTGTTCAGCTGGTTGTTCATTTCTTGTCACTCGTACATTAAGGTTTTCATCATTGTAAAGGATAAATGAATCAAGATCAGTGTGAATGGAATAAAGAGGGGAGTTATCTGGATTTTCTTGACTTCTAACCATTTATTTTATGTGAGTTTCTTTGTCTAGTCTTCTAGGTTGGCTGAAGACATGTATGGTAGCATAGGTCATGTCCATTTGGAGGGTGCCTTGGAGTTTCGCTCCCCATGATCTTGAAAGGAGCATGACATATTTAGGAGGAATATCAGCCACTACAATATCCATTACTAGGCTCTTGGCTGGTATTTGTGCTAGATTGACACATAGATCTTTGATTATGCCTAGACATTTAATTCTACTATAATCAAAAGTATAAATCTTTGTATGGTCTAGTTATCTCAAGGCCTAGTCTTTCCATTACTATATTGGGCAGAAGGTTATGTGAAGCTCCTGAATCTAATATTGCATTGTGGAGGATTTTATCATGGATGTTAAAACTGACATAAAATGGAGGAACACCTCCCTCTTGAAATTTTCCTTCTACTTCTGGTCCAAATAGGAGTTCAGGTTTGTCATCATTTAAATTTATAGAATCAACATTTTCTCCTATGTTTAAATATTTCAAAACTTGGGATTTATATACATATTGAGTGACTAATTCAGTAGGAGGAATAGAGATTTTAATCTTGGCAATTTCACTCTCTAAGGTGTCTGAGTTTTAGAAATTTCAAATCATTTTTTTTAGACATTGTTTTCACAGCAATTTCAGCTTGCTAGTTTTTATTAGGAAACTCAGTAAAACAGTTTTGTTAGGAGCACTAGCTATGTTGCTAGTGCTTCTTTGGTCATTACTGTACTTTCCACTAGGTTGGATTTTTTTCTTTTATTTCTATCAGGACTTTCAGCTATTGTGTTTATATTTTCTGTTGTCTTTTTAGGAATGTGTTCAGGGATCTTCCTAGCAGAAATTTCCAGGTTCTTTCTCTTGGGACTGTCTTCGTTTTTCTTGCTCCTGAGGTCATACTGTCTATGTACTTCCATGATGGAATTTTGAAAGCCTTGTTTATAGTCTTCATATTCTAGGCTTTCTTCCTCACTTGGTGCAAATATGCCTTGTTCTTCTCAAGTGAGGAAAATAGTATCCTCATGGTTTACTCCCATTAGATTTATTTCACTATGTTCTAGTTCTTCAATTTCCCCCTCATCCTCATCAGCATATTTTTCCTGAAAGGGAGTTTTGATTTTCTGGTCAGGTTCCCTTTTATCTCTTTGTCTTATTTGAGGGGGATTCCTCCTAAAGTTTTGGTTTTGGTTTTGGTTTCTATTTTGAGGAGATTTTTGATTTTCTCTTGGGTAGGCTCTCTCATTCATGTTTACTCTTTCCATCATCCTTTCCATGGTTCTAACAAGGTGTTAAATTTTAGAATCATATGTAGAGGTTGCAACCTCTTCTTTATATGTGACTCTTTTCTCATTTTTCATTCTAGCCCTCTTGGCAATCAGATTTTCCTCTACACTTACTGCACCCCTCTGCATATCTTCTAATGTAAGAGGTTCTCTTTATCTTAGTTGGTAAGCCATATCCAGATCAAAGCCAGCTGGAAATTTCATTAAAGCTAGGCCTTGTGGAGGTTTAATGTGAGGAGGTAGGGCATTGTATACAGTATTGAATCTAGTGCAGTAATCTTGGAAACCTTCTCCTATGTTTCTCTTCATGTTTTCATATTCTGATAAGATTTGGAGAGGGTTCTTCTTGACTTCCCATTTGTTTAAGAATAATTGATGAAAAGTAGGGAGGTCATGTATACTGTTAGGGGTTAAGCCTTTGAACCATTTTCTTTCTTCTCCCCCTAAAATTTAAGCAAAAAATCTTAGTTTAACAGTTTCATCACCTATTTCTTGTCTATCAAAATAGTAATTCATTCTATCCACATGTAGTTGAGAAGTTATAGGAATACTTGCATCATATAAGGGAATCTTGTACTGATAGTCCTATGGTAGAATAACTAAGGGCAAAGGTAGGACTAGTGGAGCATACCATGTTGCCATGGCTGGGAGATGGGGAAATAAAGGAGGGTTTACAAAAGGGGGTACATGGTTAAATGGAGGAAGGTGAACATTGGGAGATGGAGTTAGCACAAAAGAGCTCTGATGTAAGGTGGATGGATCTAAAACTATTTGGGTTATCCAACTCTGAGATCTAGTCCTAGACAAGCTTTGTTCTAGGGGTGAATCAAATAGGATATTCTGCAAGTTTTTAAGGTTTTCAGGTAGGGAACTTTCTTTGTGGATAGGTTTGCTAACAATTGGGTTTCTGGATCTAGGAGACTTCTGAAGGATGCTTTCAGGATTGTCAACTATTGCAGGAGGATTTGGGTTAGGATGGGATCTGGTACAAATTCTTCTACAAGCCAGAATTTGGACCCAAAAATCAGAAAGGTTGAGAGTTTATGACAGTCTTAAAGGACAAAATGATCTGTGAAAGAAATAATTAATCCAAAAATTATTCTTGACTGGGTTATTTTGATGTGTGATGATAAAATTATTTTACCAGTGGATTCTATGGAAAACCAGTGGAGTCACCAGGTGAAGGATTTTTAATTGTTTTGAGGCTAGTTGTTGTTCACCATCAGCAACCAGATACCATTCTTGGCTAACACTTGATTCATCTAAGTTAAAATGAGGTTTTCTAAGTCTGTTGAGTTTCTATTTTTTTGTTCATTACTCAGTATATCCCCATTATGGTTGCCACTATGTTGGCTCCCCGTGATTTGCAAGATTGGAAAGAAAAACTCTGCAGGGAACCACATCAAACCAATTTGGAGTCCAAGGACCTAGCTTTCCTAGACTCAGAGAGGGCTCTCTATATATAAGTGTTTATAAATGATATGTCTTTAGTCTTTATGTTTTATGATCTTAGGCTAGTTATGAAGTTCTAAGGACTTGTTTGTTTTGATTGATTGAATGGTTAATTGATAGATCAAGGGTGTGATTGATTGATGTAATGTTTCAGCTGAATAGATAGACCATGAGAGAAATTAATCCATTAGGATATGGAGTCATAAAAGGATTTAATCATTCTTCAACTCAGCAAGTGTTTTCATAGGGAAAGCTAACTATATCAAGTGGATCTCTTAGATTAGGTGGCATATGAAATGAAAATAAGTTGTGAAAACAGTAAAACCAAAGGACAATCAAGAATCCTTTACCTCTACTTCAACAAGAAAATCCTTTTAGGTAACTGTTTGAGACAAAACAAAGGACGTGGCAAACCATAGAATTCTTTTGCCGGACTCTAATAAGAAAACTTTTCAAGACAATCTAGCAATCCTAGAATTACTTTCAGACAAAGAAAACATTAAGATAACAGTCAGCATAACTAAAGATAAATTAATAATTCTTTAATCAACTGAAAAGAACTTTGTAGCAACAGTTCAAGACATACCAAAGGATAGGGCATACCATAGACTTCTTTGGCAGGAATCTACTAAGTAAACTTCAAAGAAAGTTCCTAAGAACAATATTTCAAGCTACATCAAAGGACAGGGCATACCGTAGAATTCTTTGGCTTGACTCTATTGAATCCTTTCTAAGACAACAAGCTAGGTGGAACCAGAGAGAAATTAAGAATTCTCTAATCAGACCTTACAGAGGAAAACATTAAGATAAAGAAAGCAGACAGAATTAGGGTGCCAAGACAACATATCCTAATATAAAACTTTTGTTCTTTTATCAGAGAATTAATGGATAGAGTGGAAAACAGAAGGAAAACATTGACAAAGAAAGATAACTTCACCATTAATATAGCTCAAGAATCCTGTGAACGTGCTTGTATTACTGATGTCCAAAACATTTACATTACTCCAATACAATAGATCTCTGAAACTTAGATCTTTCTCAAATCTAGCCTAACAATCATCAACTAGCTCAAAAACTCATCAATCAACAGACTTAACCAAGCAACCCATAATGATAATGATCAATACATGCGGTATTTATCTGAAAAATGAGGAGGTGATCCTAAGATAGGGTTTCAGATGTTATTTATTACAGAGTTAATGTATTTTTGACCTTTGAGACCATGCAAGGCCCAAGTCAAAATATCTATGATTGACTCACTGCAATAATAACTCCTAACTTAACAGTTTGAGCTAATTTTGGGATATTATTGACTTCTGAGGATTTTTCAATAACTTTTCAATAACTACTTAGTAGTTGGAAAATATCTTTGACTGCTTCAATAACTGTGTTTGCCTTTATGTAGTAGAATAACACCATAGGTGGAACAAAGTGTTCCTAAAGGTTTTAAGTGTTATTTGATGACTTATTCGGATCTGCCTCTATGCTAATCTCTCTTTGTCTTATCCTTTAAACTCTGTTTTTAAGCTCTTAAACTTGGATTTATCTTTTAATTGTTTGCTTTACTATCTTTATTTTACTTCTGCCTTTATCTCTGATTTATGACTCATCCTTTTGATTTATCCTTTGATCCTTTAATCTTCACTACCACAATCTCCTAATTGTTCAGTCTTCTCACTGTGCCACTATCTTCAATTTTCTACGCAGGGGGCATCTTCTACTATCAGAGGGCTTAAATAACCATCAATGGTCATGACTTATTGATGATTACACTTGATTTTTTACCTCTGATCCTTCAAAATAAAACAAGATCTCTATATCGTCACCCATATTACTCATTCAAATGATTTCGGACCCTTGGAATGTATTTCTAGCATTCCCGCCATGAAACCTGCACAAAAAACAAATTTTTAAACTTAAATCCTATGTTTAGGGAATTTTATGCATTTATTCGGGGTTTTCGGGCCATCAGAGCACTTGCAGAGGTGTTATGGTGGCTGTGGGGCTTCATTCCAAAGCCACAGGGCTTCAGAGCATTTGAATGGGGGAGGCGGTGTTGATTTGGTGGGAGAAAGGATAGAATTTTTTGTGAGCGGGGAGGTCATATTCGCACGAGATAGAGGGTTGTAAATGGTATTGAGTGAAGGCATGTGATTCTATAGGGGAGATGTCGCGTGGTGGAGCGTACGGGCGGTAAAACCCCCGATTTCGTGAGGTTGGGGTTTGTTTAACCCTCGCGCAAATAAACATGCGATATCGACTGTGGGCCATCGGATAGGGGGGATGCAGATCGACGGTGGTTGGGGGATCGGTGCAGCGGGGAAGTCAAATGGAGTGGGGCCTGGGAAGATAGGTGGTGGGTTTCTAATGGAGCATGAGTTTTAATGAAGAGCGGGCCCCGGGGGGTCAATAAAACAAGCAAAAGCACCTTTTTGTTAGAAGAAAGGGGGTGGGGTCCAAAAATATAAAAAGGGTTGAAAATATTAAATCAGAAGCTTTAATATAAAGGGTCGGGGTAATAAACATAAAGGGATTAGGCTTATAATATATTAAAACAAAGTTTTGATATAATTTAAAGGGTTTGAAAGGTTAATTTCACACTAAAAATAATGTAAAAAGGAGTTTTACATTGTTTTAGTGCATGTAAGGAAGAATGATGAAGGGAGGGGGTTTTTTAGGAATGAAGGTGGGTTTTAGTGGGGAAAGTGAGGAAGTGAGGCTTTTGGTAGAGAAAAAGGGTGAAAATGAGGGAAATAAGCCCAATTTTGAGTCTTTTAAGAGCAGCAGGGTGATTTTGAGAAGGTGAACTGAGAGATAGGAAAAAGGCTTTATGAAGATAATGAAGGCAGTGAGATTTCTGAAGATAGATGATAGTCAAGGAATGCTATCTTTAGCTGATTGTAGAAAATCCATATTCACCTAAAGAATCTGTAGACTACAGGAAGATAACACACGATTTATCTATGCAATGAAATGCTAAGACATCTCTTGCTCAAACATGTTATCATACAATTCATAGTCTTATAACAATATATCTTTCTACACTCTCGAGTAGTATTTCCCCTTGATGTATAGGAATAAGGAGTATTAATTTTATTGGCATTATTTTTACTTCTCACACCATCCCTAACTCTTAAGGAGTTAATGAGTATCCCTTCATGTATAAAGAATAAGAAATAATATGTTTATATGCAAATTTTTAAGAGATAATAGGGGGTCTCATCACGAGCCAGCCTACCATGATCACGAGGGTTTAACAAGTGACATGCCCACAATGGCCAACACACCAAGGTGATGACCTTCTTGAGAGCTCAAACTGCTTGAAGGACAGGAGGTCTCATCACGAGCCAGCCTGATCACTCTATTGCAATCCCAGTGAATGGCACTGTGACTATCTGGCCACCACACTAGCATAGAGGTCTCTTCATAAAACAAATCAAAATTTCTACTTTTCAAAAAGAAATATTATGTTTATATGAAATTTTTAAGAGAGAATAGGGGGTCTCATCATGAGCCAACCTACCGTGATCATAAGGTTTTAATTAGTCACATGCCCACAATGGCCAGCACACTAGGGTAGTGACCTTCTTGACAACTCCAACTTCTTGAAGGATAGGAGGTCTCATCACGAGCCGACCTAATCACTCTGTTAGAACCCCAATGAGTGTCACCTTGAACATCTGGCAACTACACCAGCATGATGATCTCTCCATAAAAATGGCAAAATATCTACTTTTACATAGAGGATTCTAGCTCATTTTCCAGGTTAAAATAAAAACCCTGTCAAGGCTGTGAATGCCTTCTAGCAGCAGTGGCTCTATTTGTGGTATGAGAGTATTTTTCTAACAACATCCAATTACTTTTATATATGCTTTATTTCATATTTTCATCACTACTTGAATAAGTGATAATACTATTTACCCACATAATTAACTATGAATGAATTAGCCTTTCATGTTTGAATTAAGGGATGATGACACCAATCATTATTCATCACTATCATGCTTCCATCATACGATACCATTAAATAATGAAATCCTATCATAATAATTTCTATATCACTTTCTTCCCTTCTTCGGTCATTTCCACTTGATATACACTTATGACAATTACCAATTCTGGCCTTTCCATCGCATGCATTCATTATTGTTGAAATATCTCCTCTTTTCTTGAGCTCCAAGGCCATGGATGCCCTTCTCTCGTACAAACTATTATTACTGATTTCTAACCTTTTCCCCCATATGCATTCATGATTTCTCCAATCTCTCTTGTACTTAAGGACATTGACGCCCTTATTCCGAGAGAGGGGGTGTAAATATCCATAAATAATAAGCATGTGAATTCCATGCACAACTTCCTTTGGATACATTGATGGGACCAAAATATCATTGCATTTAGGATATGAAGTTACATACATTTACGACATAAGGTTGCAATTTCTTTTCTCTCTCACATGCAGTGTTTGTTCTAACCAACAGGGCATTAAGAAATGCATACAGAGGGAGAAATTAGTTCAGATAACACATCAGCCATGGGAGGAAATTCTCTCCAAAATGAACCCACAATCCTCCAAATATCAGACGCAGCTCACACCATTCTCCAGAAAGTTCGCTGGTTGCCATACCTACACAAATTGCAAGGTTTTGCCACAGAAATAGAAGTTGAATTCCTGTAGAAACTACAGGAGGGACATACCAGACTGAGAAGAAGGAGTATATCGGTCATAGAGGATATCATTGCTAAGGTCTCCAGAATACCAGTAGAGGGAGAAAGATGGACTGAAAAACATATCTTCCTATGTGAAGTAGTCTTAGCATACCAGGACCCAGGAGAACCAGTGGAATGGAAAGGAAAGGGGATTAACCATGCGTACCTACAACAGCCTTGGCAAGAATTGGTAGCGTTCATTAAAAGATACATCACATGTGATGGACGCCAAGATGTGGTAAAACCCCGCCAAATTAAACTGTTTGTTGTTCTTAAATGAAAAATTTCAGTTAATCTGCCTTATTTCTTGAATTCTGTATTACACGACACTGCTATTCGAATTAGAAAGTCCAAAAACCCCCAAGAAGTCGTCAGCCACCATGGCTTAATTAAATAAATTATCATTCATGAGCTCGAAAAATAGTAGACATCTTGGGATAGCTTTGTTAATCCTACCCTATAGGCCCCCGAGGAAAACCCTATCAAAATAGAAATTGGGCTTCCTAGAATAAACATACCTAGGAGAGGAAGAGGGAAAAGGGCCCGTTATTCGACCTCAGAACCAGGAAAATGAAAACACTCTGAAAGATTGAATTATGGAAAGACACCTAGGAATTTCCAGATGAGGCAGGGCCATCCCATAAACCACCTTCAAGCCCTCAAAACATGCCCTTACAAGACTATGAAGAAGAAATGGTTTGAGTCCTGGAGAAAATGAGGGAATCCCATGAAATTAGAAGCCCATCTAGGCAAGCTGAGGAGCAAGAGGACCCGTTGAATCAATATGCCACTGCCAACACCTCCGACCCACTGAAATATTACCCCACCAGGATGAATCACAGGCTTTTAGGGCCTTATCTCCTCCCGAGAGTGATTGGGTGAATATGGAAGATCAGGCTGAAGGGATATCTGAATTCGAAAATCAGTTGGGAGACACTGTCCCATTAGAACAAAATGCAAGCATGGAGACAACCCCCTAACACCTGAAGGGAAAAATATCTCATCCAGTTGGGACATTAATGCAGAAATAAACTCTGGAGCACAGGAAGGAAATATCATCACTGATAACTTTAGAACTGTCACCACCATTCCTAAAAACAAAGCTGCTGCTCCTCCATCCCCTACCAAAACCTTGCTAGAAGAGAAATCAGATGAAAAGAAACTAAGGAAATTGAGCAGGACCTGCAGAAGGTTAAGAAAGATGATAAAACATCTGAAGATAGAGTTGAAGGAAGTGAGCAAGGCTCGGAAGCCTGAGAAGGAATTGGCTACCATAGAAACTCAAACAGAGTTTGTCACCCAATTGATAGAAATTGTTGAGATTGATTACAGACTAACCTAGTGGACACTATTGATATTGAGGTACAAATTGACCAAGTGGACACTGTTAAAGCTTCTGTGAAGACTAAGATGGAACTTACAGAAGAAAATGAAACTCAAATGCAGGAGACACCTGCCTACAATCCCCTAGTAGAAAGGGCTGCCAATCAAAAATTGTGTAACGAATTGATTCAAACCCAACACGAATTAGCACAATACAGAAAGAAAGTAGTACCCACACAAGAACATCAGGCACTATTGAAGAAATTCAAAGACCTTTCTGCAACTGAGGATGAGACATTTTCCCAACTCAGAGAAGAAAAGGCGAAAGTAAAGAAAGCACAGGATTAGGTGGAACAATCTAAGAAGCAAACAAGTATGGTTTTCTCTCTCTACTCTAATGTACTATCGTGCAGAGCTCCAGAAACCAACTATGCTCTATTCTTAGTAGAGCGGTATTTACTACTGAAAATCTAGGCTATTAGGGCAGGGAAACCCACAACTTTTAAAACTGTACATAGGGATATAGTGCAGCATGAGTGGGAGTACTTCCAGGACATCTAGGGAGAAGCATTGGAAGAAACCAAACAGAGATGGCTAGCTTCCAAAAACAATGTGGAAAACAGAGAGCCATTTGGTTACAGGAACTTCAAAGTAGCTGCTTCCAAATTCCTTCTATACAACAATCTAATCTTAAACATGGTCCCTAAATGGATAGGGTGTAGATACAAGTTCCCTCTCATCTGGTACCCCCCTGAGGATTATCATCACGATTATGAGCTGCCAGAGGGGAACATGAACTATGCCTTTGCAAAGATCAGATAGAGACATGGCTTCAGGCTCTATAAAGAAGAGGTTTACCCTGCATATTCTCTAACTCCGTTACACCTCAACCATTTTTTTTTATGAGGACCTGCAAATAGGTAAGCATGGGAGTATGTTGGGCCAAGAAGAAGGTACATTTCATTCTATATTTACCACGATTTGTTATGTACTTCTATGAATTTTCCCCTCATCTTAGCAATAAAGAAAAGGGAAATAACGTAAATTCAAGACAAAATGAACTGATGATAAGAAGAATGTTTAACAATGGAAAATGACTTGTTGTATCTTTATTGATAGGGAAGCAAAGCAGTTGAACTGCTGATAACTTAAAGATAACTGAAAAGAGAGACAAATGAGATCACGATGGCTCCTATGGACTAGCGGGAGATGGAAAGGCACATCCACGCTTGGAGGACTCAAACGACAGTCACAAGCAGTAGGTTCAGTGTATGGAAAGGGTCCATTACTAGTTTTTATTTTCCTTTAAAATGCCGAAGACCAACGAGATAGACAAATCGGCATAGAGATTTTCCTCTGTAATAGACATATCAGGACAAAATTGTCAAGTTTTATTAATGTACTAATCTCCAGCTTAATAAATATTTTGGTGTTTTTAGAATAGTCAATCTCTGAGTTTTCCTTAGCAGTAGACTTCTAGTGGCTTTGGGCCCAGCCCTAGGAGTTTCTTTGCTACTTCTATGCTATACGTTTAATTACATAACTTGCGTCTCCAGTCATATAATGCATTTCATAGGATATCATTTAATTGGTTAATTGTGAACATAAGATGCTACGGCTTCCTCTTTCATTAGAATAGTTCACCATTCATGATTTATTGCTTACGATCAATGTTTCCATAGTTATTTAGATGCTTTCATCATTTCCCAATGCTTTTATAATAGTTCGATTAGTTTTAGCATGACTGTTGTTCAAGTCTGCATATAGTTAATGTTGGATATTTTCATTATCATTGTGAAGTATCTGGTTGTTGTTTGATTCATATGGATGTCATTTATTGGTTTAAAAGAGAATTCCATTGCAAAATTTAGATAAACAATAATTTATTAGAGTTGTTGTTCAATTTATTAAGATTGATGTTCAATTCATCGTAATATGCTCTTCAATCGTAGTTTTCTCTTTTCAGTCGGGATAGTCGTTTCTGCATATGCTTATAACAAAATAGTCAAAATCATTCTATAATTCCCTTCCAATTTGATTTGATTGAACTTCGAGAATTAGATAGTCTTCCTTATGATAATTTAGAGTATTTGTCCTTTGATATCACTTGCATATACTATGAGTACACTCTTGAAATAACAAGACTTGCCCTGGGTTGATAATTAAATGAGAATAATTGAAGTTGCCTGTAATAGTCACCTTTATGACTCAACACTTGGGACATTATGAAACGAGTTAATACGTAAAGGAAACACTTCATCGGTCAGAAGTAAGGAATCATACGATTAGGTGCCCTGAATAAATAGTTTATTGTGCTTTCTCCTATTCTTTATCCTGAATCGATCCTGAATAAATAGTTGTGAGTTGCACTAGCCTGATCCTGCCGAGTTCTCGGAATAATGATCCTAGACAAATAGTTCAATTCTCAATCCTGAATACTCGATCCTTACTGGGAATTTGACATTGGACCAGATTGAGCTTCCCTACCTAACTGCTATAAAAATCCCCTATCCCAATTGTAGGAATACGGGTCTTCTCTCTCTATCACAATCTATCCATAACTATCTATCCATCCTACGCATTCCCCTTGGAACATGCTTTACAAATCAATGATCCACATAGTAGGATTCAAGCTCTTCCTCTTTATAGATGAGCTTATCCATTCATTCAGAAAAAGAGAACTAAATATTATCACCTTTCATTGTTTGTTCCTAGATCTAACAGCCGGCTAGGAGATATTTTTTAGCACTTTGAGTGGAGTTTCCATTCTGCTATGGGGGTTTTCATGCATGGGAGTGCTCTACCTAATTCTGGATGTAATGGACTCTCTTTAAATCAGATAGAAGATAGACATTCTCTGCCATATTCTAAGAATCCTGGTAGAATGGCGTCCCCTTATAATGGTGTAACTACTGGGGCTGTAGGTGATTGCATGGCTCCCAGTTGTATAATGCCTTCAGAGATTAACTACTTTCTGCAACTTGTAGAGAAGAATGATATGGATATGCTTCAATGGCTTAGGATATTGATCTCGTTGA
Organism: Pinus albicaulis; assembly: GCA_034641835.2. Classification (NCBI taxonomy): domain Eukaryota; kingdom Viridiplantae; phylum Streptophyta; class Pinopsida; order Pinales; family Pinaceae; genus Pinus; species Pinus albicaulis. Next base: position 2,316,567 of record MU968493.1, on the reverse strand, counting down.
CACATAAAGAGGAGGAAGAGCACTTTTTTGTTATCAAGGGTGACAAACTTCCACAGATCTATAAAAAGTGCCCAAAACTTGTGGAGAAGAACCACAAGCTAAGCTTAGACATAGTTGGGTTTTAAAAGACCACAAGCTTGGCAATGGCAGAATTAATGATAGCATCAGCAAAAGCAACAATACACTCAGGTTTCAAGCCCTTCTTAAAGTTCTTATTCATCTTAGGTTAATAATGTCATTGCTACTCATTGGATAGCTCAGTAAGTAGTGTAGAATCAAGTACACGATAGTGCAGGCCCAGATGAGCCAAGCACGCATCTACCCTTGCATACAGGGATATAGATGCTCTGCACTCTGGAGGTTGATTCGTTGGAGTTGTTAGGTTTGAGGGTTCATACATACCTTTCTTGTACAAGATCATTATTTTGGAAGGGAAGGATGAAGCATTAAACAAAGCTTATGTTAAAGGAAATACAGTACCAAGATTCAAGTTCATTGGTCCAGAGAAATAGTTTTGTAGACTTTTTAGTTAGCTTTATCTGGTGCAAAAGACAAAAAAATGTATAAGAAAATGAAAGCTATGTTTATGTTTTGCAGGTGTGATGCTGATATGAGATGCCTCTTCTTTTTCAATCCATTATCAGAAGGATTATCCCAGGCCTTTGATAGCAATCTTTATTTCCTCAGTTTATTCTTCTTTGAGGAGCTGACGCTAAACCTGTGTAATTGAAACCCTTTGACCAACTAAAGTAGTATCTTCTAGGTACTATCATACAACTAATAATTAGCTTAGACTTTCACAAATTCTGTTAAGACGAATGAAATTGAGGGTGTTGAGTTTTCTAGCTTCAATGTCTAAGACTCTTGATTGATATGGATCTTTGATTGAAGCTACTAGTCTTGGATAAACGTGTGCTTCAATAGGCTCTACTTCAAGCTCTCGAGATAGATCTAGATATTTCTCATGAAGATATGGGTCTTTATCTCTAAATTCATAATCCTGATCAAACGCATCAGTATATGTGAATCAGTCAACTGCTTCACCGACAGAATCAATAGGGTATGCTGGGCAAGATGGTAGGGGATCTGATTCTTGATCTGGAAGGTATGCTACCTTTGCTCTAGTTATCTATGCCTATCTAGTATATACTCTTGCCTTTTCTCTTGGAACAGGAAGGGGTGTTACGGACTCTATAAATGGACAGGGTGTCATGGGCTTAGATGCCTCCTCCACCTTTTCTTCTCTTGTAGCTTCTGTCTCTACTAATTATGGGTATGGATCTCCCATATATGGATATAAAGTTGCACGAAGGGAAGCTTTGACTAGGAATGCCTATGCCTCTAGGACTAGTGCTGGGTCACCAGGGTTTAGAGATGAAAGTATATCATCGATTGGACCTAGTTCTATAAGGTATGCTACTGATGGGTAATTTGGATAAGCCACTCGTGCTAATGGTGGAGCCACTAATAAGATCGTTGGGCCACCCCTAGGCTCAGTAGAAAGCCCTAGTGGCTACGGTGAGACACTTTCCATATAGGGTATAACCTTTCCAATCTCACCAGGCCAGTAGTTCTCAACAATGCATACCAGGCATAGGCCCCACCTACAATTCCCTTCATTCCCTCCATTATCTCCATCCATTCTCCCATCCATATAGTAGCTCTGTCACTCAACTCGAGGTAGTGACTACTGCTCATTCATGATCGACACAACACATATTAGAAACTATGCGCTTGGAATGAAGATTCACCCTTGTCTATTCAAGAGATTGTATTTGGAGTTATGCATCTTGTTCTACAAAGAAGAAAAGAAATCCTCGAAACCACATAATAACCCGCTTTAGATAGAGAACACTTTCTATTGAGCTCGCTAAGGAAAGACGATTGGACTAAGATCATCTAGATTTTTCCCATCCTGATAGAGTATTGATTGATGTGCATGGAATATTGAAATGAAACACTTTCTGATTTACTTAAAGGCTTACTTATTGATTGCAGGAAAGGAGTTAAACTAGAAGAGGTATGCTGGTACCTTCATTATTCGGATCCCGCAATGAATTCTCTATATAGGATGATATGCTTTTCCCCACATCGCATTTCATTACATGGATTTGATTGGGTGAACTCCCTACCTTCCCTACTTCCTTGAACATACCAACTAACCTTTCTTGAAACTACCTTGTCTTGATATTCTCTCTTGATAGCCATTCTCCCTTTACACGACTTGAATCTTTTGCCTTTCTTCCATATCTTTCACTTTTCCTCCCATTCTTCATTTTTCTTTTATTTTTCCATGGATATGATATCTATATTCACTTCCATTTCAATGGAAACATTGATAGATTCTCTATAGTTCCTTGTTCTTTTCATTCTTGTGTTTTTTTTAATGCTTGGGTTTATATTAGATATGGAGTCGTAGGTGTCGAATATTGTTCATGTTACTAAGAAGCAGGGCACCATTAGGGTATGTATTATTTTTCGTTATTTATATAGTTCATGCCCAAAGGATAACTTCCCCACACCATTTATCAATCCAGTTATTGATGGCCCACACCTATCTATGTCTAGTGATTCAATGATGTTGTAAACATTGATTCCCTAACTAATTCAATACTTCTAATTTCTCCCTCTCCTTATTTGGGAGTCGACCATGCCACCAACCTTTTACCAATGCTCCTAGAATCAAGGAACCTCCTTCACCCGCTAGCAATAGTTATATTGTTTCCAACCCCGCCAGCTGGGGGAAAAATCCCCCCATATCCATGAAGGAACCTACTAAGTGGTGCAATGAAACATTGTGCACAAATCATCCATGCTCCTTGTGCCAAAAATTTGGCCATTACACCCATCACTGTATATAACTCCTCCAATCTAAATCTACCCTTTCCACCATCCAACATATTACTATGCCAACTAGTCCCCTTGTTGATCCTAGTCAGCATGAGTTTCCCCATCCCTTGAAAATACCACCACTTCCACCACTATATATTACATATCCACCTCCATAGGTTTCAAATCATCAGGCAGCTTTGAATCGTCCTTCGACATAGATATGGGCCCACCTCCTACGGTTGTTTCCTTCACCTCACCATGGGTCGATCCCCACTTAGTGTGTATGGTATCCTCATTGGTGAGAAATTCTCAACAAGATAATGAATCACATACATATGGAGTAGATAGTATCCGAAATGATTGCATTCCCTTCACAGTATCTGAAAATATCCCCGGCTCTAGTATCCACATCTTCCATTCTTACGAAGACATTATAGAAGCCATGAAAGCTTAACCCTAATGTGATGGAAGAAGGAGTGATTATTCCTTCCTTCTTTATAACCTCCTTGCCTTACCCTACATACCATCTTTCCCTTACCCTCAAGCCCATCCTAACCATTCTTATAAGCTCCTTACCATTCTTATAAAATCCTTACCTTATGCACACAGGGTTCACACTCCTCTTGATTTAAATCGCTTTGACCTTGATCCTATAACCACTCTTAGTATAGTTTCATTGGACCAATCAGGAGGGGGAATTATGTGCTTGCTTTTCCAGCTAGGGGAGCTACATTTCACATACAACCGACTAAGATGGGAAAGAGTCAAAGCCTTCCACAAGACTTATTTACCGGACTGAGGAAATAAACTGTTACAACACTAACTAACATGGATTATGTGGGGTGGGGGGATATCTTCCTTGTGGGGGGACACTATTGTATTTCTTCCTTTTAGAGTGGAAAGTTATCCCTACTTAGATATATACCTATGCCATCTCATACAAATAGACCTAACTAACTTCCACTTATATATATATGGGATACGGACACCACCTCGACTTACCCGGGGTGGTTAATTATTTTGTGAAAATACCCATCCCCACTTTCTTTTGTTCATGGGGTGACTAGGTATGAATCAAATTATCAGGGCATTTATGTAATATTCCTAAATTAGCATGCAGCTAATGGGAATATTAATTTTGTTTTTAACACCTAGTTAGATGAATAAATGGGTAAGGAGAACCATACATATCTTAAACAAGAATAAAATACCTAATGATGTGAAAATGGATCATAATAATAGCTATATCTTGGACCCTCATGTGTGAACAGGGGAAAATACATGTGGACAAGGTCAATTTTTACCAAGTCAACAACGCTGGAATGGATGGTGGAGATCATCAATGGAGACAACGCAGTGATAGTGGGAGGAAGATTCCATGATGGTGGAAACCCTAATGAGTGGGACCCAAGGTGAGAAGGCTCACACTTTTTTATAAGGAGGGCAAGGTAGCCATAGTGAGGCATGCTATTGATTATTTATTTTATGGTCTGCATGACTATTGTGCATTCTTCAACTGTTTAGTTGAGATCGTTGTGTTGTTTAGCACTGGGTGTTCCTGAGCGGGAATCCCATCTCTTTTCTTGAGAGGCCTGTTGGGGGAGCATTGCACTTCATTTTTACACATTCAAGCTTAAGGTCAAGCTTTAGTATTCATCTACAGTGTAGTTTTTGCAGAGGATTGTGTTGTGTTGCAGGGTGTTGTGAGGGTTGAGAAACCCACTTCCGGAGCTAGTTTTTCAGAGGAGGAAGAATTATTCTCTTTGGGAGATCAGTGAGGAATATTTTGGAGAATATTTCAGATCTTGGCTCTAGGCCAACATATTTCCCATCATCTAAAACATGGTATCCCTCTTTGACTATGTTATTTCAGTGAGCATTTGTAGTGAGGGGTTGCAGGGTTTGATCAGAGGGTGTGATCTTCAGTGATTGGATCAAACCTTCACTTGAAGGATCTATTGGAGGAGATCCATTCATAATATGTATTATCTACAACCATATTCATCCAATTCTTGAGTTGTAGCTGCTATTCAGTCTTAGGGATACATTCCGGCATTTTTGTAGTTTTGCACATTTCGGGAAATCCTTTCCGAGTTGTCTTGAAAATGTGTTTGGGAGATTAGATATTTATTCTTGGCATTGTATGAGCCATATAGTTTCATATATGTGTATTGACACTTTCCAGCAGCAGTTCTACTTAATAAAATCGCGCTGTCATAGCCTTGGGCATTATATGTGTAGCATTGTTCTTCATATTTCATGTACATGTTCTCGTGAGGCTTGTGTTGCCTAACTTGAGTGATTATTTCCTCAAGATCTTGTATAAATTTGCTGCTATGACATTGATATGATGGCTATATGATCTTCTTACATTTTATGTGTTGATTTATCACTGCTATTTCCATTATTGTGTTCATATATTGCTGCTTCCCCATTTTGGGAATATTACAGTGGTATCAGAGCATAATATTGGCTCAGCCTATGGATCTCAACCATTATTCTATCAGGAGAATAAGAAGAAGAAGGAAAATATTAGAATGATGGAAAGAATGAGCTTTGTATCATCATTTTTTAGATCTATGAAGAACCTCTCCAAGGAGGTTAAGCAAATGAAAAAGGAAAGTTGCAGTGAGATCTATAGAGGGTTTTAAGAGGAGGAAGGCCCATGTACTTTCTATGATCAGAAAAGAGAACCAGTGTTGCAGAGGGCCCCAAAGCATTCCACTATGCCCTTTCCTTTTGAGGAAGAAGACAAGAAGCTTGGAGATGGAGGGCATTTGGAACATGAGATCCTAAGTGGATACCTAGCAGAATATAAGTCTCAACCTAGAGCTTTCAAGGAAACTTTAACCCTTCCACAGTTCATCCAACCTGAAGAAGAAAGGAGACCTTGCAACAATAGTATAATAAAGGGAAATATATTTCTATTGTCTACTTTTGATGGATCATCCACATGTACAACAAGGGCTTGGGCAAGGAAGCTAGATGCATTCTTCCTACTACATCTAGTAGTATAAAGAGAGGCTGTTGAGATTGTAGTGCTGCACTTGGAGGGTGAAGCAATCATTTGGTGGTTCATCCATTTGAGTCATGCAAGAGTGAATGCTTTTGCAGATTTCACTTGAAGGTTGATCAAAAAATTTGACAAGAAGAAATCAAAGGAGGAAAGGCCTTCACCACCACTTGAGGATACTTGTACCAGTGCTGACATAACTATGGAGGAGCAGTCATCATCATCAACAGCTGGGGGAGCCAACACATTGGAGGAAGGAACTCTTACAACCATACAAGATGATCCCATGTTCCACCAAGGTATGCCTAAATTTCCACTTTCTGTTATTTTAGCAAATATTACAGAAGGTTGTGGAAATATGCTATTGCATGACCAAGGGTCAAAACACATTGCTGATCTAGAGCAACATAATTTCACTACGCTGTGCAGTCTTGATTTGTTCAAGGAGGGGGTGAACAATCATCCTAGTGTGTCATTGTTGGGTTTCACACAACACTTGAGGTTGAGGTGTGGATTTTTGAAGGATGGAATGAGATTTTTCCTAAATAATCCAATGCAGGACTATATGTTTAGCATTGATCTTGAGCATGAGACAACCAATACACCATTGTGGAGATCAACAACGCTGTCATTGAGCAACAGTGATGAGTTGGGAGCTCAGCTATTGATAGAGCATTCTGATGACCATTGCACTTGTGTGACATTGGAGGAGTAGATGATTGATGAGAGTCCTCTCATTTTCCAGCATTGTGATGGGTCTTTGTTGTTGAGAATTGTACAACTCTATGAGGAGACTTTTGTTTCAACATACTTGGATCCCTGTGGATTCAATACGGTCATTGGTGTGGGATCTTCACTGGGAGATCTCCAAGAGGTTGCATTTCAACATCCCATGTAATGCAAAGGTAGAAATCTGATATGGGAGGGTGGTATTCTCCATGGGAAGGATACCAAGATGGAGCATGGTAGGAGACACCCACATTTTCATAAGAGGGTGTGGATGGTGAGCAGGAGGTTGGTAAGCCACTTGCATATCTATGACACATGGCAGTAGGAGGCATGGCTACGTTGGTTACTCTTGAAAGAGTTTGGTCATCATATGACACATTCTATTTCAAAGAGTAGGTTGGAGTATGGACCTTGGCATGGCACTTGCATCATATGGTAGCAAGGAGTTTGGGTGTATTGGGGTGATGTGATATCTTTCATGTTAGCCATCACGTTGTTGCTCCATAATTTATATGATGATGGTGTGGGGAGGCAACAAGAGTTGTTGTTGCTTTGGATATTCTTGGGAGAGTATGGATTGGTTTTCTTCCATACTTTTCATAATGTTGCAAGAGTAGGTGATGGTACCATCATGGTGCAAAGAGGATACTCCTTAGTCTTGGAAGACTAGGAGGTAATTCCACTTTGGAAGGAGTCAGCTCTCATATATAGCAACATTATGATTGATGAATTTGACATGTGGAATTTCAAAAGATGGAACTATGAGATGACATGAGCCTTGTCACAAAGGCCAACAACACTGTCACTTGGGAGGTCGGGTTTATTGATAGAGTGTTCCTAGGATCACTTCACATATGATGCACTTGGTGGGCAAGGAGGAGGTGAGAGTGATGGAGTAGTGGATGGAGACATCTATTACCATGATATGATCTCCTTGACTTGGATTTCCAAGCATAAGAATAAAGATCTCCATGCATCATATGATTCATTCCTTTTCACGAAGATGTGTCATACCACCATGGAGGAATCATTCATGGATCTTATTATCAGCTTACTCTCAGTATATGGTAAGAATTATGATTTTTCATTTATTGATTTTCTAACATAGAATTTGCATTCTCTTACCATTTCTATACAGTGCATTGCTCCACAAGAGGGCAAGTCTCTATGTGGGCTTCATGGTCACTTTGAGACCAACATCAGGGATGGGGATAGCCATATTTTATATGGATTTGGGAAAGTGTTGCACTATTCCTTGCATGCTAAGTTGATAAACAATGCCATTCACTATTTACTAGTAGATGAAATGACATACACAACTAGCAACTTGTGGGGAGATGGCTTGCCATGTTATGTTTTGCAACAACAGTTAGAAAAACTATGCTATGACCACTTGGGAAACTGTTGGTACCTTTTAGCACTACATGAAACCTTCAATATTTTTCTCATTTGAATTCCATATGGTGATAATGTCCTGTCCATCATATATAGGATGGTTTGGGCCAGCATGATTCATGACATTGGAGAAAGGATCTTTGGAGATATAGTCTTCTTCTTTCCACTTGAAGGCAACATTATTGCAGCCCAAGATCAGCAGCTACTCTACACTTATAATAAATAGAGAGAGGGACAACGTGGGGTAGGCTATTTTTTCTACCATGATCAGTCATTCAGCACACCTACATTGCAAGAGCCAAAGGTGGAGGAGATTCTTCATGAGTTACCATTCTGGAGGGTGGCTCATTTTGTATGGATGATAAATTGGGGATGGGAGATTCACATGGGGATGTTAGACCCCAATATATATCAGATCTCATGCCTCAAGAAGGCCTCTAGCCAACACATTTTTTCCTCCATGGATGTTTTACTTTTACATGATGATAGATATTTGGGATTCTCACCAAAAGCTAGCTTGCATACTTGGGAGGGGCAACTTGGAGATGTATTGATGAGACAACATCTTGTTCCTTAGAGGAGTTTATCCTATGAGGATGCTACAGGGGAAGGAGAAAAGGCTCTTCAGTTCTATCCTTGCAATTGCTTGAGGACAAACAACATTTGGGAGGGGAGGACTATAATATTCCTAAATTAGCATACAACTAATGGAAATATTAATTTTGTTCTTAACACCTAGTTAGATGAATAAATGGGTAAGGTGACCCATACATATATTAAACAGGAATAAAATCCATCATAATGTGAAAAGGGATCATAATAATAGCTGGATCTTACAACCTCATGTGTGAACAGGTGCAAATACATGTGGACAAGGTCAAGTTTGACCAAGTCAACAACGCTGGAATGGATGGTGGAGATCATCAATGGAGATAGTGCAGTGATAGTGGGAGGAATATTCCATGATGGTGGAAACCCTAATGAGTGGGACCCAAGGTAAGAAGGCTCACACTTGTTTATAAGGAGGGAAAGGCGGCCATAATGAGGCATGTTATCGATTATTGATTTTATGGTCTGAATGACTATTGTGCATTCTTTAGCTATTTAGTTGAGATTGTTGTGTTGTTTAGCACCAGGTGTTCTTGAGCAGGAATCCCATCTCCTTTCTTGAGAGACCTCTTGGGGGAGCATTGCACTTCATTTTTCCACATTTATGATTAAGGCCGAGCTTTAGTCTTCATCTATAGTGCAGTTTCTGCAGAGGATTGTGTTGTGTTGCAGGGTGTTGCAGTGGAGGGTTGAGAAACCCACTTCCGGAGCTAGTTTTTCAAAGGAGGAAGCATTATTCTCTTTGGGAGATCAGTGAGGAAGATCCTGGAGAATATTTTAGATCTTGGAACTAGGCCAACATATTTCCCATCATCTACAACATAGTATCCCTCTTTGACTGCGTTATTTCAGTGAGCATTTGCAGATAAGGGTTGCGGGGTTTGATCAGAGGGTGAGATATTCAGTGATTGGATCAGCCTTTCACTTGAAAGATATATTGGAGGAGATACATTCATCGTATGTATTATCTACATCCATATTCATCCATTTCTTGAGTTGCAGTTGCTATTTAGTTCTAGGGTTGCATTCCGACATTTTTGTACTTTTGCACATTTCAGGAAATCCTTTCTGGGTTGTCTTGAAAATGTGTTTGGGAGCTTAGATATTTACTCCTGGAATTGTATGAGCCATACAATTTCAGATCATTTGTTTGACACTTTCCAGCATCATTTCTACTTAATAAAACTACGCTTTCATAGCCTTGGGCATTATTTGTGTCGCATTGTTCTTCATATTTCATGTACATGTTCTCTTGAGGCTTGTGTTGCCTAACCTGAGTGATTATTTCCTCAAGATCTTGTATACATTTGCTGCTATGAAATTGATATGATGGCTATATGATATTCTTACATTTTATGTGTTGATTTATTACTGCTATTTCCATTATTGTGTTCATATATTTATGCTTCCCCATTTTGGGAATATTACAATTTATTTTTGAATTTACCATTGCCTTTACCTTGGGCTTTGAGCTCTCTTGCTTGCATTATGGTCTGGTTGGCTTTCAAGTGGGCATGGGACTTGGCTTACGTGGATTGAACTTAGTCACCGACAGCATGAAATATGTACCTCTCTTACATTTTGAAAGGGTTACCTCACTACAATAAAAAATGACATCGGTGAGGGGCGAAAAATGTCACCATAAGATCATTCGTGAGGGTCAAAAGAGCCTTCGTCACCAAAAACTAAACGTCACCAAAGGTGGCGTTGCTGAAAGTATAGGTGTTGTGGTGACATTCAAGGTCCATCACCAATAATTATTTATAATGATGGATAGTGACCGTCACCATTTCATATGAGCAATAGTGACGGACAATAGCCTCCATCATTAAAAAAATGAACGTCACCAAAGGTGGCGTCACCAAAAGTATGTGTTGTGGTGACATTCAAAATTTGTCACGAATATTGATTATAATGAGGGATAGTGACCATCACCATTTCATATGAACAACAACGATTTTTTGTGATGGAACTTTAATGGCCATCACTATTGGTGCATATATATGGCGAAATTCGTTGACCGTCACCATTTCATATTTGGTGAGGCACAAAAAATGTCATCATAAGCTCATTGGTGACATCAAGGTCCATCATGAATAATGACTATAATGACAAAAAATGACCCTCACCATTTCATATCAACAACAACGATTTATGGTGACGGACCTTTGAGGGTTGTGACTATTGATGTGTATATATGGTGGCATTCGTTGACCGTCACCATTTCATATTTTGGTGAGGGTCAAAAAACATCACCATAAGCTCATTAGTGATGGTCAAAAGAGAATCTGTCACCAAAAACTGATCCTCGCCATTCCCTAAGAATATCAAGTCATGATGGAATCAAACCACCAACCTCCTGCTTGTAAAGCAGGCGCTCTTCCATTGAGCTAGCGCCCTTTAAAAAATTAGAATTTTAAAAATTATATCTTGAAACCTTTATAGATTGTAAATTCTAGGGTCTTTTCCACTAGACGGTATTTCCCTTGTACTGCAACTTGTTCGTCACTAATGATGGCCTCTTGCAACAAACCTTGTTTGAATTTGACATATTGCATTAAAAGAATGAATTACTCTAAAGAAATCATTCCAACTAAGCAATTTATATAAGTAAATATGGACATATTCATTAAGTAGAAAGATTATTCTAGCATAATATCATGTTAGACAACCTAAATTATATTAAACACCCTTTATATACATCTATAATATCCCCTCAAATTCAACTATCTCTTTATGCAACATTCCTTCAAGCTCTACAATTTGTCTCCTTGATTCAGTAACCTTAATACCATAATAAAAGGATCCAAATGTAGCGATTTTCTGTCCTATCTAACAAAGGAAATTAAAAAACTCTCTAAACAACACTTTATCTGCAACCTATACATTTACATCAAAATTCACATTAATTTGGATCTGAGGGGTATTATGCCATAGGTATGATAGGCATATAAACTAATGACCAAAAATCTACCCATATGTATAATTTGTTTCATAAAGTACCTTTACAGCTTCCTTTCTAAACCAATCTTGTTGATGTGGATCATGGAACTCTAATTTTGAAGGTGGAAAATGCAGAGACAAAACATTTATGGAGGAATATCATAAACATACAATAATACTTCCAAATCTCTGACATTGAATTTGGGAAGAACATAGGTCCAATATATTAGTATAGTATAGCCATTAACTATCATACACAAGTATGGGTACTCTAGAAAAATCACGAGTTACATAAATTATGTAAGATATCAAAAGGTAAAAACAAAAAATTAATATGAAAACTGCTTCCAAAATATAAAGGAGTCAAATTCAGTGGCATAAGAAGAGAGAACATTGTGGCAATGCTTTAGGTGTAGCTTTAAATTTTAATTCACGTTTTAGCATATTTCTTAAAGCATGGTGGCTGAAAAGGCTGGCAAAGGGTAAGTGGAGAGAGGAGTCAACACTGCTGGTAAATTTGATGGAAAAAAAAATCATATTTTTCTACAAGTTCACAAAGGAAGCTTTGAGGCCATAATTTGAATAAGTTGTTGCTATCTTAGATGGATAAGACAACATATAATTGGAAAGAAACATCATTGTTGGTGCATTTAGAGAGGGTACTGCAGATCCTAAGGGAAGATACCATGACATCCTTGATGTAGAGTGAGGTATAGATTCTTTTCTCAAGAAAAACAATCTCAAATCATATGTAGTGTGTTTCAGTGGTTCTCCCATTTATAACACCTACAACTATTATGATAAAGAATTTCATGGAAAAATAAAGTAGGCTAAAAATGAGGGTCAATAATTATGGTGAATGGCCTTGTCTTGGACATATTTTGGTAGAAACTCAATTTGATCATTGAAAAATGAGTCACTGCCTTGTGTCCAGGTCCACATTCAGACACCACTCTAGCTTGAGGTTACTCTTATAAAGTTAAATAGTGAAATCAATAGTGAACACATGAATTTTAGAAAAAAGGGAGAATGGTAAAATAGAAACATATAGTTGAATTTTCTGGCAGAACTGAAGAAAGCTCTTGTGGTTAAATCATCTCAGCATCTATGAGGGAGTAATAGACAAGAAATCCATTTTGAATTTCAATAAGAGTGGGGAGCTAAAAATGACACTCAATAATTTCAATAATTTATGTAACTCATGATTTTTATGGAGTACCCATAATTAGTTTTCATACACAATTATGGGTACTCCATAAAAATCATGAGTTACATAAATTATTTAATATGTCACAAGGCCAAAATAAAAAAAATAATATGAAAACTGCTTCCAAAATATAAAGCAGATGAATTCAGTGGCATAATAAGAGAGAACATTGTGGCAATGATTTAGGTGTAGCTTTAAATTTTACTTCATGGTCTAGCATATTTCTTAAAGCATTGTGCTTGAAAGGGTTGGCAAAGGGTAAGGGAGGAGAGGAGTCAACACTACATGGTACATTTGACGAAAGAAAAAAAAAATTGAATTTTTTTTACAAGCTCACAAAGGAAGCTTTGAGGCCATAATTTGAAGAATTTTTTTTTGTCTTATATGGAGAACGAAACATATAATTGGAAAGAGATGAAACTGATGGTACATTTGGAGAGGGTATTGCAGATCCAGAGGGAAGATACCATGACAACATTGATGTAGAATGATATATAGACGTTGTTCTCAAGAAAAATAGTCTCAAATCATATGTGATGTGTTTTAGTGGTTATCCCATTTATAACACCTACAACTATTATGATAAAGAAGTTCATGGAAAAATAAAGTAGGCTAAAAATGAGGGTAGAAATTCAGTTTGATTGTTGAAAAATGATTCTTTGCGTTATGCCCAGGTCCACATTCAGACACCACTCCAGCTTGAGGTTACTCTTGTAAAGTTAAATAGTGAACTCAGCAGTGAAAAAGTGAATATTAGAAAAAAGGGAGAATGGTAATATAGAAACAATATGGTTGAATTTTCTGGCAGGACTGAAGAAAACACTTATGGTTAAATCATCTCAGCATCTTTGAGGAAGTAGCAGACAAGAAATTCATTTTGAATTTCAATAAGTGTGGGGAGCTAAAAATGGCACTCAATAATTTTAATAATTTATGTAACTCATGATTTATCATGAGTACCCATAATTAGTTTTCATACACAATTGTGGGTACTCTAGAAAAATCATGAGTTACATAAATTATGTAAGATGTCACACGATCAAAATAAAAAAATAATATGAAAACTTCTTCCAAAATATAAAGCAGCCAAATTCAGTGGCATAAGAAGAGAGGACATTATGGCAATGCTTTAGGTGTAGCTTTAAAGTTTACTTCATGGTTTAGCATATTTCTTAAAGCATGGTGGTTGAAAGGGTTGGAAAAGGGTAAGTGGAGAAAGGAGTCAACACTACATGGTACATTTGATAAAAGAAAAACAAAATCAATTTTTTTACAAGCTTACATAGGAAGCTTTGAGGCCATAATTTGAAGAATTTGCTGTTATATTAGATGGGGAAGGCAACATATAATTGGAAAGAGACAACACTGCTAGTACATTTGGAGAGGGTGCTGTAGATCTAGAGGAAAGATACCATGGTAGCCTTGATGTAGAATGAGATCTAGATGCTTTTCTCAAGGAAAACAGTCCCAAATCATATGTGGTGTGTTTCAGTGGCTATCCCATTTATAACACCTACAACTATTATGATAAAGAAGTTCATGGAAAATAAAGCAGGATAAAAATGAGGGTTGAGAATTATGGTGAAAGGACCTGTCCTGGACATCTTTTGGTAGAAATTCATTTTGATCATTGAAAAATGAGTCACTTCCTTATGTCTAGGTCCACATTCAGACACCACTACAGCTTGAGGTTACTCTTGTAAAGTTAAATAGTGAACAAGTGAATGTTAGAAAAAGGGGAGAATGTTCAGATAGAAACAATATAGTTGAATTTTCTGGCAAGGCTGAAGCAAACTCTTGTGGTTAAATCATCTCAATATCTTTGAGGGAGTAGTAGACAAGAAATCCATTTTGAATTTCAAAAAGAGTGGGTAGCGAAACAATGTCATAGTTAGTGAGGGACTCGTAGATGATGGTGAGGCTGATGATATTAATTCGAGCATTGTTTTCACACAGAGAAAAAATTTATGAGGATGAGTTTTTTCCTATGAAAAAGGCTTGACCTTACCCTACAACACTTGAATTAAATTTGAGGAAGCATAATAAGTACGGTATGCTCCCAGATAGTTGCAAGGGAAGCATTTTAGTTTTGGAGAGATATTCATGGGCTGGAAGTTTTTATGATGGCCATTTTCAAATATGTGCACTTAGAAGTTATCTCAGTTTTGAAGTACGATGGAATTTGTGTTGGGTTGTGTTACACCATTTTTTGGTCATCTAACCTATTATCATTAGATGGACCCAAGTACACCATGTAAGACCAATTTTACCCTAAGTAAAATTGCTTTCACTATGTGAAATAACTTAGTAAAATACCTTTATTAAGTTGTTTATGGTCTAAACAAGAAACCCCAAAAGGAAATAATAAACAAATCTATATTTGTTTATATTTCCTCAAAGAATAATTAGTTAAACATCAATTTAATTATTATTCCTGGTCATATTTAACCCAAAACAAGGAAATCAATTAAATAAATCCTTATTTATTTGATTATTTCCGAGGAATAAGTTATTTAATCCTTATTTAAATAATATTCCTAGTTAAATTTGACTAAATCATTTATAAATAATTAAATAAGTCATTATTTATTTAATTAAATTTCCACCATTTCCTTAAAATAATAAATAAATAATTTATTTATTTATTATTTATAAATAAAGAAATTGACCCATGTCAAAAATCTTTTTCCCTCCAACAAATATAATAAAATATTCCTAAAAGGTGGTTCTAGAATTTGGTTAATAATATTTTATTCATGCACCAAGTCCTAGATCACCCTAATATATTGTTATAAATAGAAGGGTTTTCTCATTCATTTGTCAACTCCATTTCATTAGATCACTCCGGATCTACTCTTGGTCACCATTTTCCATTTTTTCCTTGTGAGCTCCCATTGAGTTCTATGTTTGTCTAGGTTTTCTACCACAATAAGAGAGAGGAATTTTAGATCTAAAACGCTGAGGACTTTCAAGAACCCATCCCATTGAGGAGAACCGGAAAACAAATTTCTTGTTTTTCTCTCAGGTGCCCCCTTTTTAATATAAAATAAAAATTCTTTCAAATACATTGTTCTTGTCTTGTCTATTGGATGCATGGAGCCACATTTTACTTTATCTGCTTAATGTCTTTCATGCTTAGATCTGGATTTGTGCAGTATTATTTGGATCACCTAATTGCAGATTTAAAGATATTTGGCAGCCATAATCGATGTTAGGGCTATTTTTTATGCGTAGCTAAAGTGATATTTTACGACGAAAGATTCATACTAACAGGTTGAACACCCATCAATGTGGGGCGTGAAAAATATCTTTATACCCTGTTCATGCATAAGGAATTGAGGATTCTAGCACTATGTTATCATGCAAAGACAAAAGTTATGAGAATGAGTTTCTTCCTATGACAAAGGCTCGACCTTATCCTATGAGAACCAATAATGTATGCTCCCATATAGTTGTAAGGGAAGTATTTCAGTTTTGGAGAGATATTCATGGGTTGGAAGTATTTATGATGTCCATTTGGAAAAATGTGCACTCAAAAGTTATCTCAGTTTTTAAGTATGATGGAATTCGTGCTGGGTTTCACAACCATCAATGTGGGGTGTGACAAATATATATGGACCCTATCCATGCACAGGGAATTGAAAATGTCCTTGAATTAAGGATTACAACACTATGTGCACTCAAACGTTATCTCAGTTTTGAAGTATGATGGAATTTATGTTGGGTTGCACACCCATCAATGTGGGTTGTGAACAATATCTCTCGAAAATGTTCGTGCACAGGGAATTGAGTATGTCCTTGAATTAAGGATTGCAGCACCATGTTTTCACGTAGAGAA
Source organism: Pinus albicaulis (assembly GCA_034641835.2). Lineage (NCBI taxonomy): Eukaryota > Viridiplantae > Streptophyta > Pinopsida > Pinales > Pinaceae > Pinus > Pinus albicaulis. The sequence goes on along the minus strand of MU968493.1, from coordinate 2,300,001 downwards.
AAAAGTTATGAGGATGAGTATATTCCTATGACAAAGACTCGACCTTATCCTACAACACTTGAATTAAATTTGAGGCAGTATAACCAATACTGTATGCTCCCGGATAGTTGTAAGGGAAGCATTTTAGTTTTGGATAGATATTCATGGGCTGGAAATCTTTATGATGGCCATTTGCAAAAATGTGCACTTAGAAGTTATCTCAGATTTGAACTATGATGGAATTTGTGCTGGGTTGCACACCCATCAATGTGGGGTGTGACAAAGATCTCTGGAGCCTGTTCATGCATGGGGAATTGAGGATATCCTTGAATTGAGGATTCCAACAAAAATGTGCACTCAGAAGTTATCTTAGTTTTAAATTATGATGGAATTTGTGCTGAGTTGCACACCCATAAATGTGGGGTGTGACAGAGATATCTGGACCCTGTTCGTGCACAAGTAATTGAGGATGTCCTTGAATTGAGGATTACAGCACCATGCTTTCACGTAGAGACAAAAGTTACGAGGATGATTATCTTCCTATGAAAAATACCCGACCTTATCCTACAACACTTGAACTAAATTTGAGGCAGTATAACTAGTACTGTATGCTCCGAGATAGTTGCAAGGGAATCATTTCAGTTTTGGAGAGATATTCATGGGCTGGAATTCTTTATGATGGCCATTTGAAAAATTGTGCACTCAAAAGTTATCTCAGTTTTGAATTATGATGGAATTTGTGTTGGATTGCACACCCATCAATGTGGGGTGTGACAAAGATATTTGGACCCTGTTTGTGCACAGGGAATTGAGGATGTCCTTGAATTGAGGATTCTAGTACTATATTTTCATGCAGAAACAAAAGTTATGAGGATGAGTTTCTTCTTATGACAAAGGCTCAAACTTATCCTACAACACTTGAATTAAATTCAAGGCAGTAGAACCAGTATCGTATGCTCCCAGATAGTTGCAACGAAAAAATTTCAATTTTGGAGAGATATTCATGGGTTGGCTAGAAGTATTTATGATGGACATTTGCAAAAATGTGCCCTCATCAGGGATTATACTCATAAGCACTTGGTTTCTTATATCTTCGAGTTGGGCACATCTAAGGAGATGTATGATAAGTTGGTTGGCATGTTCAGGGCTAGCAATGCTAATCAAATTCTCTTTTTGAAGAACAAGTTGAAGAACATTAAGATGGACAAGGGAGAGTCCATCCAATCATATTTCATAAGGCTCACTGAAATCAAGAATGATCACTTAGCTATTGGAGAGGTTATAGATGACCGAGATCTCACTCTCTTTTCTCTTGGTGAACTTCCCCAACCATGGTATGTATTTAATACCATTATTATTAATAATAATATAATTCTTGATTTTTATGAATTGTTGAGAAGATGCACTCAAGAGGAGACAAGGATGATGGAGAGAGACCATCCCTCAAATGGGAATGGAAGTGACCCTACTGCCTTCACTTCTCAAGCAAAGAAGAAGAAAAATGTTGGACTGAGAAATAAAATTCATTGAGGAGCGAGTCACAAAGGAAGAATGGGAAGATGTTACAATTGTAAAAAGTTTGGTCACTATGCAAGATAATTCCCCAATAAAAGGGACTCTCCCCGATATGATGAATACAACAAAAATAAAAACTTCAGAGGGAATGGAAATCAAAGGAAAAATAGGTTTAAAGGAAAGAGGAAGGCTCCCTCTGATCGAAATGGAAATGGAAATGGTCAACCTTTTAAGAGGTCAAGGAACTCTCGATATGATGAATACAATGTTGTGTACTAGCAACATAATCTTCTCCTTACCTTACATCAGATTCAATTTTTATTATTGTTTCCCCCCACCTATGAAAATCGACTTCATCAACAACTTCTTAATTTCTTCACTCCACCCACAACTTCTCTAAATCTACTTTATGTAAGATTATAGATAAATTTTTGTGTAGATTTACTAATGTCTTACATTTTGTGTGGTCTCACCACCCATCATCAGGGACACATATTCTTTGGGAGGCTATCAAATATTTCTTCCTTCATAACCTTCCTCAACGGTGACTCACATGCCCCCTGAGCTCCAGAACTATTAACAAATGGTATTATGATGATGATTGTAAAGCTATATATAGAAGGTTCAAATATGATCTAGACCTTCATCCCAAGATAGCCACAACCACCCATAAGGAGTATAATTGACCTCCTTCATAGATCTCCCAATCCCTTTTGGCACATACACCTCCCTCAAAATAAATTACTATCAACCGAAATTGAACCCTACACTTGGTGGCCACACACCTCCTTCCTCTACAATACTCCTAGCCATATTCCCACTTAGGTATCCTCTACCCCTTCGTCTTGTCTCCTCTCCATTTGATGCACATAATGAATAGTAATCATATTTAAATCACTACTTATGCAAGGCCATGGTGATTTTGTGATAAACGTGTCTCTTAGACATTCATGCACTATGCATCAAGAAGCATTTGTATATATAAGAAAAATACTCAGATTATATTATCAAAAACATTTAATAAGATTTGAATGTAAATTTATCACAATCAACTATGACAAATTTCAAGAGTCTATCCTCCGAACCACCTTTGTCAATATAATTCCTTGTTAAGCACAATAGAAAATCATTTTTTTAATCAAAGTGTTATATTTTGGATCAAGGATACAACATATTTCTTACTCAAGTAAGGCTCTAATATTATTTTGAGGGTGAATCAAGGAAAGAGAGACTTGTCATAAAACTCCATATACAACATTATAACTATTATAATACATTAAATAGTTTATATTTCTAATATGAAATATCAAAACCCTAATATCAAAATCACATAATAAAGGGAACATCCAAGGTTTGAAGGAGTGAGAGAGTGTTTGAGAGTGAGATTGTCAAGAGCATCATTTTCCCAAATCCCCAGGACTCTATGTGTGTGTGTGTGTAGAGAGAGAGAGAAATTATATTGCATTTATATTCATAAAAAATATCTAGAATGCCAAATTGGTTGTAAAATATATGAAAACCTACATATTTTACATCAATAAATATAGAAATGGCATCCATAGTACACTAATGATTAATCATTCAAGCATCAACCTTCCAGAAACTAGATTATATCAATTACAAACAAACATACAAATTTTTAAGCCAAATAATAGAAGCTAGACCATAGCTACAATGTGCAGGAGATGAATAGTGCATATGTGGAAGAGAATTCAAATGAAAGCAAAATGAGTAGTACCCGTCAACCTAGAGACTATGAGAAATCTCAATTAGAGGATGTTAAAGTATCAAGAAGAGCAAAGCCATGTGAACAAATAACTGTTGTAGAGTCAGCTAGCAGAGATGCAAATGTCACTTAAGTGGAAAAATAATTGGTATGGAAGTAAATATTCCAAGAAAATATCTAGAAAATCTAGAAAAACTTCTATTTCAACCTTCTCAAATTCATCAAAATGATCTTATAACATATGTAAGAGAAAAAAATCCCAATGATATAGTCTTCAAAGAAAGATTAAGGGATCCAAATCACTTAGGCTCAATGGTGAAACGAAATTTTCTATGACACAATCTTAATTTGTGAAGGTATAGTGGTCAATTTTTTTTCAATAGTGATTTTTTTTCGTTGAGAGAGCAGCACCACTGTAGTTTTCTTACGTGTTTATGCAGTATGACCATGACGATGACATCAACATTCTGGAGATCTGTGACCACATGTTGGTAGGCTTCGATATGAGAAATCCGTAGGATCTCTCGGTTTCACGTGGCTACTCTGGCTACTGTGGAACTTAGGGTAAGAGAGGTGAATGTATAGGCAATGATGAGATTAGAAAGAGACAGATCAGTGAGCTGAAAATGGCCCATGGGAGGCGCACACAGTTGAAGCCAGGAGCTGATGGTGTTGGTGATATATTATAGAGGTTTGGTGTTGAGGCCCTCCGATAGCATAGGTTCCATGTGACCTGCCCAATTAACACACACAAACTTCACTCGCCTACCGCTTGTTTCATCCACGATCCATCGTGAACGAACTTGCAGGGGAAGCAAGTACGCCAAGCCACACAACAGAAACACCACCAACAAAATTATGTACTTACTCATTGTCGGTAGAATCCTTTCCCTGTAATCTTCAGCACTTGAATTTGACTTGAAACCTCTTAAAGTAGGCCCCAGTTTTTCTGGGCTTTCATGAAAACCATGGTTGTTGATCTTCTCTCTCTTGCTACGACCTCCTACTCCCCCATCATTTATCAAAGCTAAATTGTAGACTAGGGTGCTACTAGTGGAGTCACTTGTACTCGATCGACTGAGTCAACTGTGAAATCATGGAAGAGGGCCATATTCTTTTACAATGGAATCTCAATCCGGTGGGATGGTACATGCCTTCACTTTAAACCTTTATTATCCATCATGCAGATCTCAGATCATAATATGTATACGCGACAACAATACAACTGGTTGCAGGTTCATGGATCCGCTGTTCTTTAGTGACTATCCGACATCGATGAAGGAGAGAGTTGGCAATCGACTACCTTTATTCTCGTCAGAAGAGTCGAATTGCATGAAAGGGTCACTGGATTTCATGGGCATTAACCATTATACAACATATTATGTCAATAACAACAAAGCCAACATCATCTCAATTTTTCTCAAAGATACTCTCGCTAACTATGGCGCTCCGTGAGTTTCGATCATATACCATTCCACTTGCTTTATTTTTTACCTTCTTTCCATTCTTGACACAAGACAAACATTCTACGGACATAATATTTAGATGTTTCTCGAATACAAAAAAGTGAATTGTAACTATAAGTAATTGGTTGTTATTTAGGAGATGATACTTGCATTTGCATAATCTTATATTTTCTGCAAACAACTCTTTCGAACAAGACTCCTCTCAGATTTCAGAAAGTGGAAATAACTCTGTCATACAAGTAATTTGTAACCTAACTTACTCTTATATGTTCGAAAGGGCTTGAGAGACAAATCAACTCGTATAAGGATTAATTTACTTAAAAGTTAAGAAAGACATTGAACGGGTCCAATTTTAGACAATTGTATTTTCATCTATAAAAAATGGTGAAAACATGTAATAATTTATGTTACCTTTGATTTGTGATATGGTATGAGCCAATTTCAGATTCCCCTAACGATATTGCAGCTACACAGAGATTTCCAATTGGGATGGTACATGCCATCACATTAAACCTTTATTATCCACCATTACATCTCATACTCATAACAATTTGTGTACTCAACACAATTATATAAGTAATTGCAGGTTCATGGATCCGTTTTTCTTCAGAGACTATCCAGCATCGATGAGGGAGAGATTTGGCAATCGACTGCCTTTGTTCTCATCAGAAGAGTCGAATCGCATGAAAGGGTCACTGGATTTCGTGGGCATTAACCATTATACAACATATTATGTCAAGAACAACAAAACCAACATCATCTCAATTTCTGGGCTTTCATGAAAATCGTGGCTGTGGATCTCCTCTCTCCTACTATGACCTCCTACTCCCCCCTCATTCATCAAATTTAAATTATAGACTGGGGTGCTACTAGTGGAGTCGCTTGTACTGGACAGACTGAGTCAACTATGAAATCATGGAAGAGGGCCATCTTCTGTTACAATGGAATCTAGATTGGGTGGATATAGAGGGCTTGTACAAGTGACTGGGTTGGAATATACCCTCAATGATGTATCCAAAGGTGAGTTAATCTCGGTTGCTATTCTATTTCTTCAAACAATAGCTATTCTATTTCTTCAAATAATGTTCTAACCACATCATACAATAGCAGAGAAATAAATGGGAAGAGTACCTTGTTCATGGAATTGAAATCAAAGTAGCAGGTGGAATTTGATGGTGGTTTGTGTGCGTAGTGCCAATCTGTGTGATTTGCTTCCTCAAAAGCACAACCATTGTCGAGCTTTCCACTGAATGTGTGACTGCTAGACATGCCCAAGCTTCATCACCAAAGCATCCTTGCAGATATTTAACAATGCCTCTTTCTGACCTCTCTGCTCATTGTATGTGCTCATGAGGTGCATTATTAGGGATAAAACATAGCACAAGAAGGGATAAAAACATCGCACAAGAGGGTTTTTATAAACCCTTTATAGCAGACTTAAATATTTGTTATGTTCCCGCCTGTTAGTGTCAGTATTTGCATACTTCCACCAGGGATCAAAACACATTTTTCATGTGCATCTTAGGTGTCCCACTCTAAATAATTTTCAATCATTCCATTAGGTCATGATATAAAATTTTTCCACTGGTGATTTTCCTTGTCAAGTGTCCCATTTTCCTTCACAAGTATATGCATGCCGACCCTCTTCCATGTCTTCATCATGCTGAAAACAAGTATGCTCTCATTCCACTTTTAGTCAAAGTCACTTATTGAGTCAGTTTATTTCATTTCTCATAGGGTCACTAGGGTTTCATTAGGTCAAATCATTGCATTGTTTCAATAAAGGGCAGCAGAAGGTGTGAAGGTGATCTAGAATAAACTCATGATTTGCTTTAGTCAGTTCAAATGTAATAAGTACTTAGTCTCCCAAGGCTGCCAAATCAGAGTTCCACATGCCAACACATCAAGTGTCAAATACAAAAAAAATGTACTTCAACAATTCATCAAATGTCAAAGGGAGTTGTATTTTCCCAAGGGTGCCCAAATCATCATTATTCACAAGCACTAAACCCTAATTTCCTCTCCCACAAAGCTAGGGTTGGCTATGGAAACATAACATTTGAGTAGAGGAGCCATAATTTAGGTCATATAATTAAGTAAGAGGCCATTTCAGCTCATAAACATCATTTCTACATCATTTTTTCAGAAATCATTCCAAGGGTCAAGTCATTTGCCACTCATAGGGCCAGTTTTTATTCAAACTATGTTTCTGACCAAACAGAGATGAATTTGACAAAATTGAGAGAGGTTTTTGTCCATAATAAGTTCAATAAAAAAACATCCTTCAGTTTTTACACTGGTGTCATGTTTTTATAGAAATGTCAAAAATACATGTGCCACAAGAGAGTTGCTGCACTTCTGGAGTGACCTTGGGAAAATCAAGTTTTCTCATAGATGGATTGTCCAAAAAACTTACTTGATGATTCAAATGATAACTAGACAGCAATATATTTCCAATGAGCTATAATGATCTCAATTTTCAGCTGAGGAAGGCCTCCAAAAGTTTCCTGCGCTAGCACTATGCATTTCTGCACCCTCATTCATTACGTTTTTACCAGTCTTGGTAAAATCAATGTTTGACAAGGTAAATAAACTCCAATCAGAAAATAAAGGTATATTTTGAAATTAGACAAAATAATATTTCCAACGAGCTATCCTGGGTCCAATTTGGACACCGGGAAGGCCTCCAAATGTAGTCTTCAAAAAGGTGTTTTACTGCTGCTGTGCGTTTGACTAATTTTACCAAGGGCACAACACCTTGGGAACTGTGCTCTTTTTTGGGGACAAAAATTGATAAATGGACATGATCATCATGTTCATAATTATGAATACATCAACCCTAGGAAGTTTTAGAAAATTTGGAGGAGAACTGGTCCTTCAAAAGTGTAAAAAACCACCAAATTTTCATGTTTCTACCTCCTTTTTTACCTAGGCGCTATGCGTTTACCACTATTGGGAGATTCACGTTTTGATAGGGAAAATGAGCACCATTTTTGAAACTAGAGGCATATTTGGAAACTATACTCAGAGAGATTTCCCGTGATCTATCTTGGAGCTGATTTGGACACTGGGAAGGCCTCCAAAAATTTCTTGCAAAAGAGGATATTTTTCCTGTTAGGGCGCTGCGCATTTGCCAGGAAAATTGCATTTTCACTGTAATATTCCTAAATTATCATGTAGCTAATAGGAATATTAATTTTTCTTTTAAAATCTAGATGGATGAATAAATGGGCAAGGAGGCTCATAAATTGCTTAAGTATGAGTAAAAATCCCTCATAGTGTGAAAAGGGATCGTGAAATAACCAGATCAAACATCCACATGTGTGAACAATGTCTAAACTATGTGGACAAGGTCAAGTTTGACCAATTCAACATGATTTATCCTCAAAGAGTGGATCCTAAATAAAGACAACTCAATGTGAATGAAAATCAAGCTAGCAAGTCAAAATGAAGACACCTTGAGTGTGAAAGGAGACAAGGCATGGAGACTCAGTCAACGATGATCCAGTCAAGCTTGACTAAATCAAACTGCGCTATAAAAGGATTACCCTCACTAATGAGGACAACATAATTGTGATGGAGGAACCTTTGCATGGAAGCAACCTCATAGTGGGTGGGACCCTTGGTGAGGAAGCTCATCAATTATATAATGGAGGGGATGGAAAGCATATGGGAAGATTGGAGATTATATTCTATGTGGTCTGTTTAGACTTCCTACATACTTTGGCTGTTTAGCTAAGTTTTCTGCATTTCTTAGTGCAAGGGTTTTCCTGGGTGGGAATTCCCTACTCTTTCTTGGAGATCTTGTCTAAGAGATCTAAGAGAATATTTTTGAGCTGCATTTTCCACTACCTAGTGTTGGGCCAAGCACTTACCTTTAGAAAAAATGCGGTCCCTTCAGAAAACTGCGTTATTTCTTAAGGTGTGCAGTGGGAGGGGTCAAAACCCCATTTTGAGGAGATAGTTTCCCAAGAAGAGGATCAACCTTTCTTTGGGAGAGCTAGAAGAAGAGTCTACAACCATTTCTTTGCATGTTCAACCATCATTATGCAGAGCTTTAGCTATACAATGTGATTCATCCATAGATCTGGAAAAGCTTTCTCTTGTATATCTTTTCTGTCAAGAAACCTTTGCCGGGTCTTCTTGGATCTGTATAAAAGAGATTAGGTCTCTATTTTTATGCCTCATTGAGTAATATAATAAGAAGATCTGATTTATTTCTCCATTTTCTGAGTTTGATCTCCATTATACTGCACAGTCCCTTATGCAACAATTTCTGTGTGTTGCAGTCTTGGGGTTTTAACAATTTTAAACTGTTTTGAGCATGGGAGGCCTGTTTAACTAGGCTAACTACATTTTTTTCTGAAACTATTTTGCATGCAAGTCATATATTACATATGCTAAGGTACACAACCGTTATTTTCCACTGTTATAACTCCATCTTCAGAAAATAACATTTTTGGGGCCAATATTGCTACTTTTGCCCATTTGGTGACATTGTATAAAGGCATAGTTTGTTGTTATGATTGTTTAATGATGGCTATGTGTTTAAATACACTACATGAGTGGATTACTTGCTTCTCTCCAACTTTGGAATACCTTAAGGTATTCTTATTGTTGTAGAAAATCCCTATTTTGGGATATTACAGTGGTATCAAAGCAACTTTCTTGGCTCAACCTGTGAGCTTCAAGAATTATGGAGTATTCTCATGGGGAGGAGGATATTTGCAAAATAAATTAGAGCAAACCTTTGTTTTCTGGATAAAGGAGGTTCTCAAAAATTCTCTTTTCAAATCTACAGGGCAAAAGCAAGGGCATCAAAGAAATGAGGAGGGAAAAACATGAAGATCCCTGAACAAGATCTCTACAAGAGGAAGATTCTAAGTCCTCATCTTATGGATATGAGCACTCAGCCATATCATCAGATCTACCATGTTCTATCAGAAATTTCTTCATGAAGAGGAAGAAAGGAGATGTGCCAAAGAGAGATACTCTTGGTGATTATTTGTAGGAGTATGAAGCTCAATCTAAGGAGTTCAAAGATAACTTGAACTTCCAAGGATTATGCAAGATCAAGGAGGACAGAAGCACAAAGGGGAAGTAACATGGTGTAGGTAGATTCTTCCTATCTACTTTTGATGGATCACCTAAATGTCCAACTAAAGTTTGTGTGGAGGAGCTAGACAACTTTGTGCAACAACATCAAGTTTCAAAAATTGAAGCCATCAAAGTAGCAGCGCTACATTTTGAAGGTAAAGCATATGCTTGGTGGTTGTTTGAATATTTTTCCTTCAGAAATGAAAATACACCTACTTATGCAAATTTTATTGAAAGATTAGTAGAAAGGTTTGATGAAACTTCATGTGTAACATCTTCTATTGAAACTAGCAAACCATATCAAACAAATCTTTTGCATGAGTTGGAAGGGTCTATAAATCCAAATCCATTTCTAAAAACCACGGAAGAGAGTGTAAGCTTGTTTGATACCTTGCCAAGGGAAATATCTCCATTTGGTGAAGGGATTTCTTCTCAAGAGGGAGGCATGGAGATTCCTCCTTCAATAGAAGACCAAGATCTAAAGTCTCTTATTGATGATGAGGCAACTTCAACTATTGAAGAGGAGGAAGGGAAGGCAGGAGATGATAACGCAGTCATAACAAGAGCACCTCAAGCACCTCTTGATTGGAGGAAAACTAAAGTGTTCTCTCAACTATGGGCAACATTTGCATACTTGGCTAGGGAAGGAGCCTTGGGGGAAGCTAGCATAGTGCAGAGGGTCTCTCATGAATTCAGAAAAGAGGTAAAAAACTTTCTGAAGTGGACATTGCTACCTCCCACTCAGTTATCTGCGCTAAGAAAGAAGGAATCAGAAACCTATGATGGCATGGACATGGGGACACATGGAAAATCGATATCTTTGGGGGAGCCCATGGTATTCTCATTTACAAAAGAGATTTCTAAACATGAAAAGAGGATATTAACACCCTTGCATGTGTGGGCCAAGTTGAGGAAGTTTTGGAAGACAAAGACTTTCCAAGAGGAGGTTGACTTCCATCTACTTCAATCTTGTCTTGAACAAGATCTGCTGCAAAGGAAGCAACAAAAGAAATTTTTTAGCACTCCAACATGTGACTTTGGCATCAATTATGTCAAAAAGGAGGTCCATGTTATGACAGGGGCTGCATTTCAGACTTCTATAGTGCTGTCATTTTTTAGGAGCCTAGATCCTTGTTGGGGTTCCCAACTCTTGATGGAGTACTCCAAGGACCTTTTCACATGCAAGGTTCTTGATGGGCAAGAAATGGATGGGGGGTATAAGGTAGTTGAATGAGTCATTTATTCAAATGATCAGATCTTTTTAGCCAAAGATTCCAAGCTCAAGGAGAAACTACTTCATGCAGTCTATGAGATCTTGCTCTACAAACCCACTGGTTTCATTAGAGCATACCATACTATCTTAGATGGATTCATGTGGTAGGATTTCAAAGAAGAGGTGCACTCTCATATGAAGAAGTGCATATATCATTTACTGGATGGGGTGGAACATAGCTCTTGGCAAGAGTTATCATCTACACCTCCTTACTCCTTAAGTGTGAGAGGGAACTCATCCATGAGTTACCTCACTGATGTAAAACAAGTATATGGAGAGACTTGTCTTTCTGAATATTATAATGTATCTCCTATATGCTTATATTTTTCTAATACTCATTTGCAGGACATGGCTCCAAAAGGGGGCACTATTAATGATGAGTTTCATGGGTCACTCAAGGCCATGAACTATGTTGATGCAGATCACTCCTTGGAGGATCTTGGAGAGTTATTATATTCTTCATGGTGTGATTATTTTACACCAGTTATGATGCACCTTGTCCAAGCATGCAAGAAGGATGGGGCAGCAAACAAGTGTTGGGGGAGGCACTTGTCATCTTCTATTCTATGGCAGTTAAGGGTAAAACTGCGTTGGTTGCACATGAGAAAACATCTTCCTTCTCCTTGATCATATATGGCAGCTAGCATGATTATAATCATGATTCCATATGATGGAAATGTTCTTACTCTTGGGAACATGGTTGGAGGAGAGGCACATTGGTGGAATGTGTCCTTGGGGAGAGGAATTTCCCACATTTTTTGCACTACATGTTCTAGAGGGAGCATGGGGAGAGATATGGCTACCATTGTACATCACTTGTTTCTCCATGAGGTAGGCCATATGATTGGTTGGAGCACTTGGGACATCCCTCTAATGAGTATTTGGGAGGAGCTTTTATATGGATTACCACACTGGGAGGTAATTCATTTAATTTCGATGATAGCATGGAAGTGGGAGACTTTCATTGATTATGGAATTCCCCATGACTGTCATTACTTCTATCTTAAGAAGGCCACAATGAGAAGAGGGGAGATTTTGCAGCACCCTTGCAGTTGCTTGAGGAAAAGAAACATTTGGGAGGGGAAGACTGTAATATTCCTAAATTAGCATGCAACTAATAGGAATATTAATTTTTCTTTTAAAATCTAGATGGATGAATAAATGGGCAAGGAGGCTCATAAATTGCTTAAGTATGAGTAAAATTCCCTCATAGTGTGAAAAGGCACCATGAAATAACTAGATCAAGCATCCACATGTGTGAACAAGGTCTAAAATATGTGGAAAAGGTCAATTTTGACCAAGTCAACATGATTTATCCTCAAAGAATGGATCCTAAATAAAGACAACTCAATGTGAATGAAAATCAAGCTAGCTAGTCAAAATGAAGACACCTTGAGTGTGAAAGGAGACAAGGCATGGAGACTCAGTCAAGGATGATCCAGTCAAGCTTGACTAAATCAAACTGCACTGTAAAAGGATTACCCTCACTAATGAAGACAACGTAATTGTGATGGAGGAACCTTTGCATGGAAGCAACCTCATAGTGGGTGGGACCCCTGGTAAGGAAGCTCATCGATTATGTAATGGAGGAGATGGAAAGCTTATGGGAAGATTGGAGATTATATTCTATGTGGTCTGTTTAGACTTCCTACATACTTTGTATGTTTAGCTAAGTTTTCTGCATTGCTTAGTGCAAGGGTTTTCCCGGGTGGGAATTCCCTACTCTTTCTTGGAGATCTTGTCTAAGAGATCTAAGAGGAGATATTTGAGCTGATTTTTCCACTACCTGGTGTTGGGCCAAGCACTTACCTTTAGAAAAAACTTAGTCCCTTCAAAAAACTACATTATTTATTAAGGTGTGCAGTGGGAGGGGTCAAAACCCCATTTTGAGGAGCTAGTTTCCCAAGAGGAGGATCAACCTTTCTTTGGGAGAGCTAGAATAATAGTCTACAGACATTTCTTTGTATGTTCAGCCATTATTATGTAGAGCTTCAGCTATACATCATGATTCATCCACAGATATGCAATATCTTTCTCTTGTATATCTTTTATGTTTCAGCTATACATCGTGATTCATCCACAGATCTGCAGTAGCTTTCTCTTGTATATCTTTTCTGTCAAGAAACCTTTGCCGGGTCTTCTTGGATCTGTGTAAAAGAGATTAGATCTTTGTTTTTATGCCTCATTGAGTAATATAATAAGAATATCTGATTTATTTCTCCATTTTCTGAGTTTTATCTCCATTAGACTCCGTATTCTCTTATGCAACAATTTCTGTGTGTTGCAGTCTTGGGATTTTAACAATTTTAAGCTGTTTTGAGCATGGGAGGCCTGTTTAACTAGGATAAATACATTTGTTTGTGAAAATATTTTGCATTAAAGTCATATATTATATATTCTAAGGGACACAACGATTATTTTCCACTATTATAACTCCATCTTCAGAAAATAACGTTTTTGGGGCCAATATCGCTGCTTTTCCCCACTTGGTGACATTGTATAAAGGCATAGTTTGTTGTTGTGATTTTTTAATGATGGATATGTGTTTAAATACACTACATGAATTTATTAATTTCTGCTCTCCAACTTTGGAATACCTTAGGGTATTCTTATTGTTGTAGAAAATCCCTATTTTGGGATATTACATTCACTATCTTCAGCAAATTTTGAAGTTTCACTCTAGTTTGACTTTTTACTTGGGAAAATGAAGCAATTACTGATGTAAATGGTCATGGTGAATGTAAATGTCATGTTTTTACTTTCATCTAAGGTAGATACATTAGGTCAGTCCTCTAGAGGTCAAATGAATCAGTTTCCTCTCTTTTAGAGGCAAATTGTTGGGTCTTCCTAGTCTTCAGTTTCTTGTTTGGCATTAGGTGAAACTGATTCCCATCTCATGGATTCAACTCCTTGATGCTAGGGAGAGTGGTTTTGAGGTCTATATGATGTATTTTATCAGTAATTTGTAGAGGTTAGACTCATTTGGAGGTTTGGATTCTCAAGCGACATATCTTTGTATTAGTTTTGGCCTGGACATCAATCAAATTTTCAACTATTTTTATGGGATCCATGTGGTATTGTGTTTATTTTTTAGTTTCTTCTCATGTGTTCATATGTTATAATTTTTTGTGTATTTCATTCATTATTTCATTGCTATTGAATTAATGTTTTAAAGTTAGATGAACATAATCCATAATTTTTATGCTCTATTTTGGGTAAACATTCATAATTTGTAATTTCTTCAGTTTAGAAAGAAACCATGAATTCACCATGCTCTTTCTAGCTCCTCACCTGTCTTGATCATCCCACCATAAAAATCCTTAAGTGCTAAAAATTGTACCTACCTTGCCCCATAGAACACCTTGCAAGTCTTGACCTAATTTCCTTGCCCTGGCTGCTTGACTCCTCCTGATATAGAAAAACCCTATACTATCAAAATCAAAAACCCTGAGCTACTATACCTAGCCCAAAATCTTCTTTCCTTGGTCATTTTGGCTGTGATTTATACAGAGAGAGCCCTCTCCTAGACTAGTAGGGCTAGCTACTTGGCTAAGCATGGTTTGAGGTTACCTCGGAATTGCCTTTCTTAGCCCGAGGTCCAATCCGAGTGATAAGATTTGCGACCATACTGGGAAGCAAAAGATCATATATTCCCTGGGAAAGAACAAAAAATTTTAGATCTAATTTCTGATGGTGGACAACGATCTGATGAATATGAAGGCTGAACCCTTCACCTGGCAACTCCAACTTGATGTAAAGACTCCACTGGAGGATCGACCTTACCCGTAGGAAAATGGAAGGATCTTACACAAATGTCAAGTATTCAAAGTGGAATTGTATTCAAGATCTATTCTTATTTCTTGTAAATTACTTCTTTTATTTTCCTGAAACTATCCTGAATGTTTTCCGGAGTTTGTTGTATGATAAAGATGATCAAAAACTTGATTCTACTTATTCAAAAAGTGTAAATACTGAGTTTTTCTTTGATCTTGGTCTCCATCCTTTTTCCGAATCTTATGATGACCATCTTAAAATTGATGAGCCTAAAGAGATCAAGACTGATCCAACAACTTCTGTACATACTCCTACACCTTGTAAAATTCAAGATCGATATAAACTTCTCATCTTACCTCCTATACTTCATGCTTTTCCTGAAAATAATTACCTATATCTGCCGAGGTTTGATGGTGAATATGAAAACATCATTGCTGAGAGACATATGAAAAATTTTGAGACTTTCCTAGACCTTTTTTAAGTTGATGAAGAGGATGTCAGTATCAGGCTATTTTCTCTTTCTTTGCAAGGCAGAGTCAAGAGTTGGCTCAAAAAATTTCCTGCTGCCAGCATCTCAGATTTCCCATAGTTCGTCAAAGTTTTCCTCAACAGGTGGGTGGTAAAAAAAAACCATTTATTGATCCTAAAAGAGTATGACCATCTGAAAAGACAGCTAGGGGAGACAATACAAAATTTTTCTTCCAGATTCAATCAAGTCTATTATTTGATACCTACTGATATAAGACCTCCTCCTGGCTCAACTCTCTTACATTATCCGAATGTCTTTGATCTGGAAATGGAGTTTCAGATGAGAGAAAAGAACCTTGCAACACTTGAAGAGATGCAGAACAATGAAGTAGATGTAGAGGCTAATCTGTTTATCAGAAGGGAAAAGCTGAAGGAAGAAGAGAAGAAGAAAATTGTAAAGCGACTGACATCTTCAGAGGTAAATATCAACATTTTGATAAGTACAATAGAGGAAATGATGCAAAGGATCACCATGAGAGATGTATTTTCTGTTCAATATAATCATGACCCACTTATCCTAGAAAAAGAAAAGATTGCAAGCCCTAAAGATTTTCCTGCTAAAACCAGCCACCATAGATCAGAAAATGGATTTGTAGATCAATTCGAGGAGAAAAAATATGATAATATAATGTGTATGGTTGGTGACATTACTTATATTGATGATTTGCCGAATTTTGATCAGTATGACGATGATTATGTTCTCCAAACAGAAGCTAATATTGCAGAGCAATCAATAGTTGGTTTGTGGGAGGAAGTTCAGTTTCAGCAGCTTGAATACAGTGATCAGCCGATGCATATTTATGATGAAAGAGATGAGGAAAATGCTAAAAAATTTTAAACAATTAAAGGATATTTGCCTTTATGTTTTTCTTCATATCAATTTCTGAAAGAAAATTTTTCCAATATTATAAATCAACAGTCTTTTAGTTTTGATGTTGAGGTTGAGGTAGATAATGAACTTCTTGAGCAAGTTGTTAATGAGAAACCTTCTCCTAAAATGGTTGAGGAAATCATTTGCGACATAGAATCCTCCTTAGCTCCATATTTGCAGTCACCAAATGCCATTGAATGTCAGGTTGCAGATGAAGGCTTGGAAATTGAAACACATAATCTAATGATGCAAGATGATTCTATACCATTATGTTTTGAATAATTTCAGTTTTTAAAGGAAAATTTTCATAATATCTCTAAAGAAAAGGATGAGCAGCCTGTAGAGTGTCATGCAGTACCATTAGAACCAATGGAAAATAGGTTGCAGCAGTATTTTCAAGTTTTTCATGACCCAATAGCTAATGTTTCATATGATATATGTAGTAAAAGTCCTTCTCCATTAGCTAACTGTGAGCCTCAAAAGAGTGTTGATATAAACTTGATTCGACAACTGACTTCATTGTCTTGTTCAGCAGGTGTTTCATTACAATGATTATACCAAGATTTGCAGTCATATCAAGAGAGTGATGAAGAAGAAACTTATTTTTTTGATGATCATCAAGAAAAAATAGTTATTCATGGGTTTCAGGATCCTTTTGTCAACTTGCCGCAGTCATCAAAGAAAGAAAGCACAGATGTTAGGAAAATTTTAAAACCAAGGTACGAAGACTACCTAGAGCAGAGCAGTAATGCATTAGATGGGATGGAAATCAATATGTGTTCCTATGAAGATCCTTTTGTAGCATTCTTGAGGTCATACGGTGGGCTCGTGCTTTGCAATTTCATCAAGATTCGATCTATTGACAAGTTTTCATGGGAGTTTCCTTTTAGTAGTTCTTTCTTCTTGCTCATTAGCAAGCACTTGTGGAGAATTCAAATAGTAACTAGAATGCTTACATGGTTTCATTGGTTGTTCCATTTCACTTAATCAGGTGATGAAATGGATCAATTAGAGTAGGTTTTGATGAATAAGCTCAATTCTGAGCATCTTTTTCAGTTTGTCAGTTGTGTTTTTGTTTGAGTTAGTCTTAATTCAGTTTTTTGAGTCAAGTTTCTTTTAGTATTTAGTTTGGTTTTTAGCTATTGAATTCATGCCCAATGGATAGGCCTTGGTCTATGGTGTTCTTGGCACCTCCAAGTAGCTACCATTCCCAGCTGGAGCCAATGTTAATGTCAGTAATTGCATACTTCCACCAGGGATCAAAACACATTTTGAATGTGCATCTTAGGTGTCCCACTCTAAAGAATTTTCAATCATTCCATTAGGTCATGATATAATATTGTTCCACTGGTGGTTTTCCTTGTCAAGTGTCCCATTTTCCTTCACAAATATATGCCTGCTAACCCTCTTCCATGTCTTCATCTGTAATATTCCCAAATGGGGAATGCAATAATAGAAAGTAGATTTGCAGGAAAATAATGCAGATATTCAAAGAGACAATAGGAGGCAAATAAGGAGACCTTTCAAATGTATTTACATCAACAAAATAGATGTACAATGAGGCCCATAAGATGCATAACTGGAAATACAAGTCACCAATAGAAGAAAATCCTCAAAAGAGGTGCTGCAACCATGTATTAAGACTGGAAATAACTTGACAGAGTTATTTTATTGGGTTGAAAACAGTTGTTGATTACACTTCAGATCTAGAGCAAAAAACTACATGAAAATTCAGATTTGTGACAGATCCATACACTATATTGGCTCTTCTTTAGAATCCCCTTAGGGTTTTCAGCATTACACCATGTACAAATTGTAGATCTGAGTTTTAAGACTGTAGATTTGAAAAAATATTCAGATTTGGAACTGGATCTGATCTGATATGAAACAAGAGAATGATAACTCCAATGGATCTCCAAAGTGAAGGGCAGATCCCCAACACTTGAAAACTAGCTCTCCAGATGGTATGCCAAAAGACCCTGCAATAGAACCTACAGGAATAATGCAAATCTAGAAGTAAAACTGTGTTGTATGGTTTAGAACATGGTTGGCCTTATGCCAAGATCAGAAAATGTAGCCCAAGAAGTCCATTACACTCTTTCCAATGGAGTAGAAGCCTCCTCCACTGAAAAATGGCACTTAAATGATCTAGATCTGAGTAGATATAGCCTCCACTTGTTGTAGCTTGCAAAGACAACCAAACCCTCAATAGGATCTGTGTCGTAGTTGAAAGAAGTAGCTTGGCCTTCAACTAGATAGTGGACAATGTAGTAAAAACTCTCCCAAGAGCTACTCAATGGGAAGAGGTGGGATTCCCGATCAGGAACACCCAGTGCTAAACAACACTATTTTGAGCTAAAAAGCAAGAGAATGATATATGTCTAAATAGAAAATAAATTCAGAAATACATAATCATTAACAACCTTCTCATGTTTACATCCTCTTCCTTTTATAAGTTAATAGCTTGTGAACCCTAAAACACCATCAATGAAATAGCTTCTTTCACACAAACCATCTCCATCTAAAACTGCACTGTGCCTCATTGATGGCCACTCCTCCAAGACAATGTTGTAGATTTGGTCAAGGTTTACCCAGTCAAAACATCCAGCCTCTTTCACACCTAAGGGTGCTTGTTAAAAAAACAAAGATTTAGCCTTTTTCACATTTGGCATTGATTTATTCATTGTTTAGGAGTTTTATGGACCTCCTTTATACTTTTATTCTTTGAACAAAGAAAGAAAAAAAAAAACAATGACGACAGCGTGAGTGTATAGGAGACATCGAGTGGCAACTGCGGGAGGGAGTGCGATGGGAAGGATGGCTATGACTCATATACGAACTAGATGGTGGTATATGAGGGCTATAGGAGGAATGGCTGGGACTCGGGCTGCGGAGGTCAACGTGGATAGGGGTGGTGTTATCCCGGTTATGGGCGGGAAGGATGAGGTCATGGGTGGAGAGGACTTCCAAGAGGACATCCTAACAGGAACAGAGGGGATGAAGAGAGGAAGGGAAACCACATGACATGGAAAAGCTACTTAGATCATCAGTATGGGAAGAAAGGCTAACATACAGATCGTCACGGGGGATGACAGAGGAACAGATAAACAGATGGCCAAAGGATGTTAAGCCAGGGTGGTCGCTGAAGGGGGGTCGAGCGAACCATCAGGGGAGGAATCTGAGGGAATTTTCTTCGAGGGTCTCATGGATGATGATAGGTAGCAAATGGTGGTGGTAGGCTCGGACATATGGACATCAGGGGGGGGATGTCGATGGGAGCGGGTGGATCCTCAGACTGACCGGTAGCATACTGCGCAAGTATGGGAGAGGCGGATTGATTTTTTTCAACCTCATACTCTCGAACTACCTCTAAAGAGGCGCGGTAATGCGTGAGGTGAGGACAATGGTGGGAATAATGGCCATGGACACCACACAGAGCATAGGGTTTGTTGGTGCAGATAGTCTTGGGGTTCTTGGTTACGGACGAAGAAGGGATGGAGGCTTCCGGGACCGTAGACTCGAGGAACGCGACTTTAACCATGGGTTGAATATGGGGCAATTCAGGACAAGCATGGGTGGCGTGACCAATGACATCACACAAGGCACAAGGCTTTGTAGGTGGAGGGGGGGCCGGGTCAGTCGGGGTGGCCTTGTCTTTGGGTGCCCCCTTGCGAGCTTTGCCTTTCTTCTCGGGAGCCATCACGACAGGAGAAGGGTCCTGTGGAGGTGCTGGGGGCACAGTGGCAACGGAGGAAGCGAGGGGGACCGGTTGAACCGGTGTCAAAGCGAGGTAGGGTTTGGGGTGACCAGGTGGGGTAGCGGCTGGAGGGTCAAGGTACCAGATGGGTATGCCCAGGGTCAGGTTGGGGAGAGAGAGGGTGGCCATGACGGGGACTGAATAAACTCCGGGAGGGGGAGCCAGGAAGGGTATCTGACCGAGGGGATAGTGACCAGGAGGGACGGCTCCGAGGTGGTTGAGGCCTGGGGGAACCGACCCAGGAGGATAGAGGGGTTCAGGGATGCCAGCTGTAGGAGAAGGGCCAGAAGGAGGAGGTCCAGCTGGCTGAGATGAAGGGCTAGGAGCGGGTTGCGGTGGGCGAGGTTGAGTCGGAGGTTGCTGACTAGCCGAAGCGGGTCGCTTAAGGGCAACCCGAGACGATTGCATCATGCAAACATTCGATAAGCTGGGATCAGAGATAGGGGGAGGAGGAAGACCAGGGAAAGTGCCAAGCAAAGAGGAGTCTTTGTAGACGCCGGGAGAGACAATGGTCAAGGAATCGACGATTTGCTTATTGGCTACAGAAGAGATGGTCGGCTCAGGGGAGGTCTGAGACTTTGGCTCATGATACGTCAACTGGTCAATGGTGATTATCTTTCCATTGTGAGGAAAAGACATCTTGCGAAAAACCAATGTGGAAATGGCAGCAGGAGACTGTCCCAAGTCATCTACTATGCTATACGAATGAGAAGCTCGACCAGGAGCAGCATTTCGGCGTAATGGTCCTTTAGGAATCTTGATATGAACCTCAAATTTGGGTTGAGGGATATGCAAGGGACCATTAGATGTCGAAAGAGGCTCGGTGGAACCTGAAGAAGGGGACTCAAAGGCAGACTGAGTAGAAGGCTTGGGGTACTGGCAAGACCGAGTTTGAAGGTGAAGGTCGACGGTTAGGGATGGATCAGAGTTCATCATGAGGATCTGGTAATCGGAGGAACCAGAAGGGGAAGGTTGAGTGGCGACCTGTTCGTCAGGTGGTTGGGCAGCCACGAATCCTTGCTGGGGGAAAGGATCGGTAAACACAACTGGTTGAGTAGTGGGCACATTAGGGGGAGCATGAGGGGAGGCATGTTGTCCTCGCAATATGGCTTGAGACTCCCACATCTGCCGCATCTGTGGTAAGAGGGGACAATCGTGAGTGTAATGACCGTAAACACCGCAACACGAACAAGGCTTATTTGTACGAATAGGCTTGTCCGGCTTGGGCTGAGTGCCCTGTTGCTGGTTAGCAGTGTTAGGGTCAGTACCTTGAGGATTGGGTCCACGAGTACCAGGGGCAGATTGATTTTGATCGCCTCTCCGCCTTCTTTGAGAGGAAGGAGGATTAGTCGCGCCCTGCTGTGCAAATACTTGCCCTGGAGGGGGCTGTAGGTGCTGTTGCTGGGGTGGAGAAGGCAAGGGAGGTGGAAGTGCATATGCTGGAGGAGCGGAAGCACCAGGCTGCGGATAAGGATAATGGTTAGGTTGGGAAACATTGAGGTAAGCAGGAGGTTGGGAAAAAGGATAAGGCATGCTGTATCCTGGATACATGCTACCTAGAGGGGGAAGAGTGCTAGTTATGCTGGCCCCTCCCGGAGGGGGACCATAGCCCATAGGAGGTTGAGCATATGGATGAGAAAGGGATCCAATGATACCGTCGGCGGAGTGAGATGCCCCCGGGGCGTTAGCGCCACCAGGCCTAGGGAGGTTAGGAAGGATGGTATAGACATAACCAGACTGAGCGTAGATCAGATCATACTTCAAGGCTATTTGGAGGGCGGCTTCTTCGGTTTGAGGGAAATGGGAGGCGACATCTTTGCCAATGGGAGGTAAGAGAGTGTGAAGGAACCAGTCCATATAAACCCGATCTTCAAAGGTGGGAGCTCGGCATAAGCTTCGTCTTCTCCGCCATTCCTGGACATGAGTGGAAAGGCGGGTTGAAGAGGTTTGACGGAAGGAGGTCAAAAGCTCGGTACCAGTGTCGTATCGGAGAGGGAGCTGGAAATAAGATAAAAAGGCTTGGGCAATGGTCGCAAAGGTGGTATGGGAAGAGGTGGTCTGGTCAACATACCATTTAGAAGCTTCGCCTGTAAGCGTGCGTTGGAACAACCGAAGATGGATGGAATCATCGGTAATGGAATTGGAGTAACATCACATGTGGAAATATCCGACGTGATTGGTTTGATCTTCTCCAGCAAGGCCTTCAAACTTAGGGATGTCAGAGGGGAGCTTATTAGGCATAGCAGGCCAACCAACATCGTGGCGGATAGGGTCATTGATCAACTGATTAATATCGGGGAGGCTGAGGCCTGCCATGTAAGGGAGCAAGGGTGCAGCCTAGGTAGTTCCTGTGGTGGTTCCGCTAGTAGTAGTCTCGGCATTAGGGCCGGGAGTCCCGCTAGCGTTAGGCCCTGGACCAGACATAGTGAAGGTGATAGGGGGAGAACCAGAAGTAAAAGGAGAACCCAATGAATCAGAATAAGAGTTGGAGTGCGGACTCGGAGGAGGACTAACTCGACGACGGCGGGACGGAGTAGGTCGACCGACCGGAAACTGAGGGTGAAGGCCAAGAAGTCTCCAGGAGGTGCGCCTTGGGGGCGCAATGATGACAACACAAACACGGCACAAGGGGAAGAAGAACGACCACAAGGGCAGGGAGGTGCAAAATCAAGTGAGTACAATGTCGAAACAAGGGAAGATAGGTGCAGTGTCAATTGATTTTAAAGTCTTTTCCTGGCGGTGTAAACCAGGCTCTTCTTCGCTTAGGGTGAGTGTGTGGCGTGCGTTAATTTTAATTTTTAAACCCTTTTCGTTTTGAGAGCAAGAGAAAAAGTGTGCTGCGTAACTGAAAATAAAGCTGCATAGAACAATATATAATGTTGAAATAACAGAAAATTAACAGCTACTATTGCATCGATTCAACCCAAAAAGGTGGGTCTCTCAAAACTAATCTAAAAGAGGGAAAAAAATCTAGTCAAAACACACTAAAAAGAGGCCAATAGATCTAGGGTCGAAAGGGACAGGGATCTAAAGGGAAAATCTGCTGAAAAGAGGTGCAGATCACAGCCAAGAGGCAGAGGCAAGGTGGCTGGAAAAAAAGAGGAAATCAACAGATGGGGCAGGGAGGAGGCTGCGGGTGGGTCCAAAAAATCTTCGAGAGGTGATTTGAAAGGAGAAAAGAGTGGAAGATTAAAGAACTGCCAAAGGAGGTATCGGATGCGGGAAAAGGGAGTTCGAAACTCTGAAAAAACGATTTTGACAGATAAAAATATTCCACCAAAAAAGTGGGTTCGAGGGCACAGAAGCCCTAGGGGGCTAATGACACCACTTAGATGAGAAAAAAAAAATCAGAAATATGAGTCGAAACGAGGTGAGACGAGAGGGGGTTTGGAAAACACGGCGGGAAGCTTCAGAAAAACCCAGAAAAATTGCAGAAAAAGAGCAGAAAAATTGGCAGGTCGCAGGTTCTGACCTGTTTTCTGTGCAGGTCGCAGATAATGTGCTGGAAAGTGCGACCTGGAGGTCCAGGTCGCAGTTTCTGGGCTGAAAAGTGCGACCTGAAGCTCCGCGTGTCCCGACGGCAGATTTCCGGAAAAGTTGCCGTCTCAGTTGCGGCTGATGTCTGTCACCTGCGCAATAGGGCCAAAAACACGCGAAAGTTAGAAATTTTAATGTTTTAGGGTTTTATGTGAGAAAAACAACATGAAAATAGGAAAAACAAAAAGCTGAAAAGAAACCCTAGGGTCTGAAGTAGCTGGATATGCAGGAATATGAAAAACGACAGTGGTCGTAATTGAAAACCCATGTGGAGTCGCCAATTGTTAGTATGAATCTTTTGTTGAAGCGTACGAAAAAATACCACTTTAGCTACGCATAACTTATAGCCCTAACATCAAATATGGCTGCCAATATCTTCAGATCTGCAGTTAGTTGATCAAGACAAGTGCTGCAAAAAACCAGATCTGTGCATAGAAAGACATTAAGCAGTAAAATCAAGAGTTTGATCCATACATCCAATAGAAAAGACAAGAACAATGTTTTTGAAATAATTTTTGTATTAAGGGCACCTGGGAGGAAAATAAGAAGGTGTATCCAACTCTCCTCAATGGGATGGGTTCTTGGAAGTCCTCGGCACTTCAGATCTAGAATCTCTCTCTCTTGTTGGTGTAGAAAACCCAGACAAAGATAGAACTCAAAGGGAGCTCACACAACAAATAATGAAGAATGTGACCAAGTGTATAGATCCAGAGTGATCTAATAGGCAACAAAAGGTGAAGAATGATAGGAAAAAACCCTCCTATTTATAACAAAATATTGGGTCATTCTAGATCTTGGTGCATGATTAAAATAACATTAACCAAATCTAGATCCACCTTTTATGGAATATTTTATTATATTTATTGGAGGGAAAAGGTATTTGACTTGGGTCAAATCCCTTTATTTGTGAATATAAATAAATAAATGATTTATTTATCATTTTAAGGAAGTGGTTGAAGGATAATCAAATAAATAATGATTTATTTAATTATTTATTGGTGATTTAGTCATATTTAACAAGGAATATTATTTAAATAAGATTTAAATAATTATTCCTAGAAAATAATAGGATAAATAAAGATTTATCTAATTAATTTCTTTGTTTTGGGTTAAACATGACCAGGAAAATCAAACAAATATAGGTTTGTTTAATATTTCCTTTTGGGGTTTTCTGTTTAG
Source organism: Pinus albicaulis (assembly GCA_034641835.2). Lineage (NCBI taxonomy): Eukaryota > Viridiplantae > Streptophyta > Pinopsida > Pinales > Pinaceae > Pinus > Pinus albicaulis. Next base: position 2,275,299 of record MU968493.1, on the reverse strand, counting down.
ACCATAAACAACCTAATAAATGTGTTTTATTAAGTTATTTTACATAGTGAAAGCAATTTTACTTAGGGTAAAATTGGTCTTACGTGGTGTACTTGGGTCCATCTAATGATAGTAGGTTAGATGACCAAAAAATGGTGTAACATGAATATTACCATTATCTTAGGACTAATTGGGAATATTACAGTCCTCCCCTCCCAAATGTTTCTTGTCCTCAAGCAACTGATGAGGTGAGTGATGCAACTCTTCTCCTCCCCCATTGGTGACACCATCATGTGATAAGCTTTTTATATAAGATAAGTGTTCACCAATCCAACCCTCCATGAATTGTTCCTCCAAAGTTCTCATGAGATGTAGATAGTCCATCCCATAAGGAGACAATAACTCAAATGAGACAAACATGGCTTGCTCAATGTCCTCTCTGAAATATGTAGCATAAGATACATGGAGAAGCTCCATCCCATAGGGCACATACATACCTCCCATCCTCCCTCCATAAATTCCCATAAAAAATACAAGTTTATCATCAATGTATGGGAGCAAAACTACATACATACAAATAGAAATTTGTACATGTGGAGGTGGGTCATAGTCCCACATGTGGAACCAACGTAGTGCATCTCCTTCCTGCATCAAATCAAGATGTGGTAAGTGGTTTTCCCACCACTTACTTTCTGCCCATGTCATCTCACTATGGTTGAAAGTGTGAGATATATTTGGTGCCTTAGGAATGCACCCATCATGAAACAAGATCTCCCTTTTTCCACCAAGGAAGTGGCCAAGTTCAGAAATTTTTGTGGCCCAAGGTCGCCCATGAAGTTTAAAAGTTACAACAATCCTCCTTGTAGTCATGGCCTACATAAACATGGTGAAAGAATACATAGAATTAGAAATTAAAATATGACTTACATGAGTATGTTCTTCACCAACAATCCTCCTCATACAAATGGAGTGGTGCATAGATCTATCTCCTCTCTCAAAATAAGGAGGAGATGGCTGAAATAACTCTTCCATATAGTCATATTTCTGTCCCAACTCCACATGGTTCATGCATTCTCAAAAATGTTGATGTAGTTCTCCTCCAAAGCCTTCCCAATCAAAGCTCCTCATGATGATGTTGTAGATCTTCAAGGAATATTTGTGGTTGGAACATAACTCTTTATAAGCCCCTTGTAGCAACTTCTCCTTAAGCTTGGAGGCACTAGACAAGAAGATCCTACCATGATGATAGATGACTCCCTCTTGGACTAAATAGCCCTCTTCATGCAGCTGGTCATCAAGTATCATGCAAGTGTGAAGATCCTTGGAATAATCCACCAACAGCTGGGATTTCCAATATGGATCTAAACTCCCCAATAATGATAGTGTTGATAATCTATCAACTGAAATGTCTATCATGTGACTACTCTCCTCGTTGAAATATCCCATGCTAAAGGTATATGTTTGAAGGCCATTCTTTCCATTCTTCTCCTCCCACAACACAGAATTAGAAATGAGAGTGGGTGATGATGATAAGGGGAGAAGATCTCCCTCCTCCTTGAGCCTACCCAAGACTCCCAAAACTGTATCATTATCTTCCAATGCTCCCATCCCTCCTAGATCTGAATTTGGAGCATCATGTTGTGAGACATCTCCCATTAAAACTGAATCAGGTGGCCTCCCAGGTGGTTTGCCACTAGATAAAAGTGTCCCATGCAGCAACCTCATGAGCATGATAGATGGGACTGTAAGGTCCTTGCTTCCACTGTGCAAATACATCTCTATTCTTTGTGTGGAAGTGGTATGTGAGGGGTGGGTAGTCATGCCTTTGATCATTTTAGTTTCACCACTCTTCTCGTCCACCCATTCGATTTGCAAAGCTTCCCAATCAGTGGTGACTTTTCCCAATGTAATCAACAATTGAACACCCAAAATCACATTGGTGTTAGGCATGTCAACCAAAAATAAGTGATCAACCAAAGTATAAGTCCCCATGGTGACTGAAAGTGATGGGACATAATGCATGCATTGAATTTTTCTATCTCTTGGGACCAAAACAAAGAATCCATCAAAAGCATCAGTGGGTATTGCCCTCCTTTGCAGTAGTTGGGCATCAATGAAATTGTGGGTAGCCCCACTGTCAATTAGAACAGAAACCCTCTGATTCAAGATGGAACCTTGAACTCTTAAGTTCAAGTACTTAGTTACTCCTCTGAAAGATGCAAGAGCCCATCCAATAGGAGGAAATTCTCCATTCCCATCTCCTAATGGTGTTGGCTCTCCTCCTGCAGTGTCAGTGATGTGACCTCTTCTTGGTTCATCTTCTTCTTCCTCCTCATCATCTGAGAAGACCTCTATGTAATGTGCTTTTCCAGCAGCACATCTATGTCCAGGTGCCCATGATTCTTGGCAAGTGAAGCAAATCTTCCTTCTTCTTAGATCTCTATAGACTTCATCATCAAGAGGCTTCCTGTATGAGCTCTCCTTTGAAGGTGAAGCTTTTTCTTCCTTTCCCTTTGAAGGAAAAGAGGGCTTATGTTGGAAACTTGCTTTTTCTTTTAGCAAGGCATCTTGAAGGTCTCTATCCCTTTCAATAGCATGATGCAGGGTAGTGGGCTTGGTAGATTTAACCAACCCATGAAGAGGTTCATCTAAACCATCAATGAACATGTACACCCTTCTTGCTGCAGACAAATCAGGAACCATAACAAATAAGCTTAAAAATTCAGAAATGTAAGATTCTGTATTACCTGGTTGTTTGTTAGGTCCCTATATTACTAGTATAGTCCCTTATTATTGTTAGTGTAACCCCCTTATTGTTATTATTGTACCCTTGTAACCCCCATATTGTTATTATTGTGCCCTTAATTTATTATTGTTAGGTCGGATAGGATTACATTGTGGCCCCATGGACTCCTATATATAGAAAGGAGGTTTTGTAATTTGAATCATCCAAGAAATTTTCATTCATGTAATGTATTGGAGGTTTCCCCCTCGAAGTGGCTTATTTCTAAGGCGTTGATATCTCTTTTCTTCTCTTTTGGGAACTGGTTTCACAACATTTGGTATTAGAGCTTTGAGATTCTAGGGTTTCCCTGCTCCAAACAGGTTATCATGTCATTTTCGCTATAAATTTTTTTCTACGAAGGTTCAGAATCTGAAATTTTTAGAGTGCGAAGCCAAAATCTTGAGGAACATTGTTGCAAAATTTTAGATCCCAGTTCACAACATTTTTAGAGATATGATCCGTGCAATTTAGGTAATTTTGCAGGTTCCTGAATTTAACCTAAACAGGTCATCATGGTATTTTTGTAATAAATATTTTTCTACGAAGGTTCAAAAGCTAAAATTGTTATAGTACGAATCCGCAATCCTAAGGAACATCTTCAAAAAATTTCAGATATTGGTTCACAAAATTTTCGGAGATATGATCTGTGGAAGATACAGATTTTTGAGGCTTCTGAATTTCATCTCAAAGAGGTGATCGTGGGAAAATATTCATATCTCTCTCTATGAGCATTGGATTGGAATGCTGTAAAAAGTGGTTGCAAGTACACTGAATGTAGTTTTCATTCTATCAATTTCAGAACCAAAGGGGGAAACAGTGACATGTGGAAAGTCGTACAATTTCGCTCTACTGAACCAGTCCAAAATTGGGTCATTGTGGGAGATTGGACATAACTTTGCCTTGAAGAATCAAAATCATATTAGACCTGGGGAATTGGTAAGAAGCTTCAGAGGGCTACTATAGGGCTTAATTTCAGATATTGAGGATCCAAAATTATAGAGATAATTCAATTTCAATATCGAGCTCCTCAAAAGCAAGTAAAATGTGTGTATTTTTTTTCCGAATTGCATAAGTCTTGTTTGAAGAATCAAGTTGAATTGATTCCAAGGACATATTGTAGAATAGATATTAGTATTGGATTCTAAAATGGCCCCTAAAAAGAATTCAACACCCATTAAGCCTTTGGAAAGCTCTACTATGACTCATTAAGACGAAGAATTTCAACATGACATATCAAAATTACAAGAGCAAGTGCAACAAATTTCCCTCTCACAAAGAGCAACAAAAAATGACATGGAAGTTTTGAAGAAAGGCGTGGAAACTAAGATGGATGGTTTGAAGAAAGGCGTGGAATCTAAGATGAATGGTTTGAAGAATGGCATGGAATCTAAGATAGATGGCATGGCGGCTGGCATGGAATCTAATATGGATGACATGGAAGCTAAGATCGATGAGAAAATGGAAAACATGAAGAATGTTCTAAAATTAGACATGGAAGGTTTGACAAAGTTGACACAAGAAATGTTTCCTAATGGTGAAAATATGGTAGAGGAAACTCATGATGAGAACAAAATAAATGTTAATCGTGATTTCAGAAAATCTAATGTTGGCGGGAAGAACCACCATATTCCAAAAATGGATATGAGGAAGTTTGATGGAAAGGGTCCTGTAACATGGATACTACAGATGGAGCAATATTTTGATCTCCATAATGTGAAAAACACACAAAAGGTACGCATTGCAACATTACCTTTAGAACAAAATACATTTGTATGGTATCGATGGCTTTGCTCCTGTAAAAAAATTGTCACTTGGTCAATTTTTACAGAGGAAATTATAGCACATTATGAGGATACAAAGAGCAACACCTTCTTTATCCAATTGATAAATCTAAAACAAAAGGGTTTAATGGGGGAGCACATTGAGGACTTTCAAAAATTGAATATAAGGGTAACTGATATTCCAGAGGAACACAAGATTGATCTCTTCATAGGTACTTTAAATGATATCATCCAACATGAAGTTCACATTTTGGAACCTGATTCATTGGAGAAGGCATTCAGGTTGGCAGGAAAAATTGAATGTAAAATTATGGTAACAAGGAAGCCTACCACTCACTTCTATAAAGAGGGAAGTGTTGCTACTCCTAGATTTCCACAACCTACAAGGTTGACACCACAAAAATTGGAAGAAAAAAGAGAAAAAGGGATTTGCTACAGTTGTGATAGAAAATACACTAAAGGTCATAAGTGTGTTGAGAAGAAATTATTTTACATAGATTGTGAAGAGGAAGAAGAAAATAAACAAGAAGAGGATATACACCAGGAACCAACCCAAGAAGAGGAAGAAATGAGTCCGACCATATCGTGTAATGCATTGGTAGGAATTACCACTCCTCAAACTCTCAAGATAGAAGGACATATCAAGAAGAAAAAGGTAATAGTGTTGATTGATTCAGGTAGTACCCATAATTTTATTCATTGTAAGGTAGCCAAGGAATTGAATTGTTTTCTATACCCAGCACCAGAATGTCAAGTGATGGTTGCAAATGGAGGAACTATAAATTGCTCTGGAAAATGTCATAATATCAAGCTAACCATGGAGGAATATGTATTGAATATTCCAATGCTTTCCATTCCTATGGGAGGTGCTGATGTTGTACTAGGAGTACAATGGTTACAATCTTTGGGGACGGTATCTTTTAATTTTCAAGAACTTTTCTTGAAATTTTTTTCAGAAGGAAATGAAGTCGAATTATGGGGTATTGCAGGGAAGCCAGGAAAGATAATAAGCTCTAATGTCATGAAAAAGCTTCTAAAGAAAGAACAACGAGGCATAATTGCATAATTATGCTCACTAGAAGTTCCAACATCAAAATCATCTATTTCTGCAGATCTCCAAAAAGTCTTGGAAAATCATTCCAAGGTTTTTGAAACTCCCAAAGGACTCCCACCTATTCGTGATCATGATCATGCTATTCATTTGATTCCAGGAAGTGTTCCTCCAAACATCAGGCCTTATAGATATCCTTGTGTCCAAAAGAGCGAAATTGAACGTATGATTGCAGAAATGTTAGAGGCGGGTATAATTCAACCTAGTCAAAGTTCTTTCTCTGCTCCTGTGGTATTGGTACACAAGAAGGATGGATCATGGCGAATGTGTCCGGATTATAGGGAGCTCAATAAGCTCACCATTAAAGACAAATTTCCCATTCCTGTGATTGATGAATTATTGGATGAAATACATGGAGCAATTTATTTTACCAAGTTGGATCTTCGTTCAGGATATCATCAAATTAGAATGAAGACTGAAGATATTCCAAAAACAGCATTTCGAACTCATGAGGGTCATTATGAATTTTTGGTCATGCCTTTTAGCCTTACCAATGCACCTTCTACATTTCAAGGGTTGATGAATTCCATTTTCAAACCCTTCCTTAGAAAATTTGTGTTAGTATTTTTTGATGATATACTAATCTATAGTAGGTCTTGGAAGGATCATGTTCAACATGTTGACGGGGTGCTCAAACTATTGGAGGAGAAACAATTATATGCAAAAACCTCCAAATGTTTCTTTGGAGTACAAGAGGTGGAATATCTAGGTCATATTGTATCTCATGAGGGTGTTAAGGTAGACCCTAACAAAATTAAAGCCATTAAGGAATGGAAAGTACCCACAACCATAAAGAATTTGCGAGGATTTCTCGAGTTAACAGGGTATTATCGAAAGTTTGTTAATAATTATGGGAGAATAGCAACACCTCTAACAACATTATTGAAGAAAGATGCATTTTCATGGACTCCTGAAGCAACTAAGGCCTTTGAACATCTTAAAGAGGCAATGTGGCTAGCACCAGTCTTAGCTACGCCAGACTTCACAAAAACCTTTATTGTGGAATGTGATGCCTCAGGAAATGGAATTGGTGCAGTTTTAATGCAGGAAGGAAGACCCATTGCTTTTGAAAGTCGTCTAATCAAAGGAAATTATTTACAGAAACCTATTTATGAGAAGGAAATGTTAGCAATACTACATGCACTAAAGAAATGGCGAACTTACCTAATGGGAAGACACTTCAAGGTAAAAACTGATCATGATAGTCTTAAACACTTTTTGGAACAAAGACTATCATCAGAAGAGCAGCAAAAATGGGTCACAAAGTTGTTGGGTTATGACTTTGAAATAATCTACAAAAAAGGAAAGCTTAATGTTGTTGCAGATGCACTCTCAAGAAAGAATGAAGAGGTGGAAGCATTGCTTTGTGCCATTTCTATTATCCAACCAGATTGGATAACCGAAGCAAGAGATGAATGGAAGAAGGACGAAGAAGTGTGGACACTAATTCAAAATTTGCAGCAAGATCCTAGTAAATCTGATACATTTGGTTGTAAAAATGATTCCTTATGGTAAAAATATAGCTTATATCTTTGTAAGAATTCCCAACTAAAACAAAATATTCTTTTGGAATTGCACACTTCTCCTTTGGGAGGACATGCAGGATTTTTTAAAAACTTACCACAGGGTGAAGAAAGAATTTTTTTGGGATGACCTTAAATCTGATATTCAAAAGTTTGTGGCAGAATGTTTGGTTTGCCAACAGAATAAAGTTGAGACAATTAAGACCCCGAGTCTTCTACAACCTTTATCCATTCCAAGTCAACGTTGGGAGGAGATTTCAATGGATTTTATCACAGGTTTACCTAAGTCTTGAGGAAAGAGTATCATCATGGTGGTAGTTGATAGACTTACCAAGTATGCACACTTTTGTGCATTATCTCATATATTTAAAGAAATTACAGTTGCTACTACATTTATGGACACAATTCAAAAGCTACATGGAAACCCAAAGGTTATTGTGAGCGACAAAGATCCCATTTTTAATAGAAATTTTTGGACGAAGTTATTTTCTTGTTTGGGTACTCAATTAGCTCATAGCTCATCTTATCATCCTCAATCTGATGGTCAAACTGAGATAGTAGATAAATGTTTGGAAGGATATCTTCATTGTTTTGTATCTGATAAACAAACACAATGGGTCAAGTGGTTACCTCTAGCTGAATGGTGGTATAACACTTCCTTCCATACTGCAGCAAAAATGAACCCATTTATGGCACTTTGTGGATATCATCCACCATCCATCACATCATCTTTAAGAGAAAATTAGAAGGTTCAAGCAGTGGAAGATCACATCGAGCATCAACAAGAAGTTCTCCAACTCTTAAAGGACAACCTGAATTTGGCACAAAATCGAATGAAACAACAGGAAGATCAACATCACAACAAGAGAAGTTTTGATGTAGGAGACAAGGTTTTTTTACGGCTACAACCATACAAACAAATTTCCCTCAAGCAAGCTAAGAAGGATAATAAATTATCACCAAAGTACTATGGTCCTTACGAGGTGTTGCAAAATATTGGTACTATGGCTTACAAATTGGAGCTTCCTGCTTCTTCACAAGTGCATCCAATTTTCCATCTTTCATGCTTAAGGAAGGTTATAGGTGAAAATATTCCAGTTCAAACAATATTTCCAAAACTTGATGAGGAAGGAAAAATCATATTGGAACCTGAAGTAGTCACGAAAACAAGAACTAGACAGCTACGAAATCAATCAATTTTAGAGTATCTCATCAAGTGGAAGAACTTACCCACTGAAGATTCTACATGGGAGGATGAGAATTTTATACAGAAGCACCCAGAGCTACTCAAGCATTGAGGACAACACTTTTGTGAAGGAGAGGGGCATGTTAGGTCCCTATATTACTAGTATAGTCCCTTATTATTTTTAGTGTAACCCCCTTATTGTTATTATTGTACCCTTGTAACCCCCATATTGTTATTATTGTTCCCTTAATTTATTATTGTTAGGTCGGCTAGGATTACATTGTGTCCCCATGGAATCCTATATATAGAAATGAGGTTTTGTAATTTGAATCATCCAAGAATTGTTCATTCATGTAATGTATTGGAGGTTGCCCCCTCAAAGTGGCTTATTTCTAAGGCGTTGATATCTCTTTTCTTTTCTTTTTGGAGTTGGTTTCACAACATTATTTCAACTTTGCAAGGCTCATGAATGGTGCCTATGGATCTCTTCTATCAAATATTTCCACCAGACTTATAGTGAACTCGGAATAAGTAGTCACATTGAAATGACCCAATGTAGACAAGTCATGGAACCACCAATCATGTGCTTCACCTTAAAAGTGTAGCGCTGCAATCTTGATAGCCTCCATCTCTGGGACATTGTTCAACTGGAAGCAGATGTCAAGTTTTTCTACCCAAGCTTTGGAAGAACACTTGGATGACCCATCAAAGTTGGGTAACAATAATCTTCCCATAGAGTGGTGTCGATAATGATTCTGAGTGAATCCACCACCTCTATGATGATGCCCTCGTCTTCTTTTGTCCTTTATGTGAAAAAATTCCTGAAAACTCAAGTTATCTTTGAATCTTTGATTTTGAGACTCATATTCTTCAAAATAGTCTTCAAGGGATTTATGCTCTTGAAACCCTTCATTTCCCATAGCCAAAAAGGTAGGCATGGTAGAGCGTTGGGAAACTTATGGCTGATGCACTGGTTGATCGTTCCAGTGATGAGACATGCCAGAGCCTTCTCCAAGATGAAATCCTTTAGGGGATTCTTTGATTCTATCCAATCTCATCTCTTTGATCTCTCTATCAAGATCTTGCATGGCTCTAAGAAGGATCTTAGGAAAATCCTTTTCTTCTTCTTCACTTCCAGATACAGGGGCTTTACCCTTGTATTCATTGTCATTTGTGTAATCAAATTTCTTCTTTTGTCTTCTCTTTAGATACCTCTTCTCTCTATCAGTAAGAGGTTCTTCTTCTTCAGAAGACATATTGGCTTCTTAGAAAGCACAAGTTGTGCCAAGATGATGCTACGATACCACTGTAATATTCCCAAATGAGGAATGCAACAACAGAAAGCAGATCTGCAGGAAAATAATGCAGATCATCAAAGAGACAGTAGGAGGCCAATAACGAGACCTTTCAAATGTATTTACAACAACAAAATAGATGTACAATAAGGTCCATAAGATGCTGTTGGCAGATAAATCCGTCTTGCGAACAAGACCGATCTCCCTAGTACTAAAAGTATCTAGCAACAAACAACCAAATAAACTAATGTTTCTCTAAGCATATATGATTTACAAAAAGCTCTATAGAGGTGTAAAAGACTTACCGTATGTCCAACGCTTGTTTGAAGTCGTTGTTGTCCCTCGTGCACTTGAAGGATTTTTCCTCGTAAACCTGCAGTCACAAACAAGAAAAATATTACATAGCACCTGTATAGAAATCATCATAAACCATGCTTATCATAGTGATCAAGGAATCTATGAAATAAACCATTGACTGAAAGCTTATTGAGAAAAATGAGTATATTTGTATTAATTTCAAAAGAAGAAAATCCTTACAACTTGAGCCTTGATGTTGCACAGGACTTTGCGGGGTCCGAAGCAGGAATATCCTTTACTTTGATAAGCTCTGCACTCCTCCAACCAAGACTAATAGAGGTATGTAATCTCTCCTCACAAAATTCTTAATCAACTGAGTCTGAATCTCAACAGCACTTAACTTCAAATATTCTAAAGCTTGCTCCTTTCTCAGCTCTCCAAAAATTAACCCTTTGAGGCTACCCAATGCCTCTTTTTATAAACAAGGAAAAAAGGAGGTTTCTGTTAAACATGAAGGACGAATCCTCCTTCGAGATCATCCCTCACGTCAAGGAGTTGGCTCCATAGGTAAGGGATTCATACCTCACGAACGATTACCTTGCCGCCGAATACGTCTGGCTTCTGATTAGCACTATGAGATTTTGTGATTTACTTGCGCCTTTTTAATCTTACAGGGGTCCGCACCTATAACAAAGATAAAGTGTGTTCAGGAACGCAGGAAAGCTGAACATTGGGTACGGGACCGCAGGCAAGATAGCCAGAAAGTGCGACACCAAATTTTAGGAGACTTTTAGGAATTTTTTCTGATTTTCAAGGCTTGATATGAGGAACTGATATGTTATAATTGCCAAAGGGGGAAGTATGAGTAATAATAAGCTCATACTTATGGAAGAATGTCAAGTATATCGGGTAATTTTTTACAATATGTGATTATACTAAGTACAGTACGGAATAGATGATGCTGAAGTCTGTCATATATGAAGAGTGCGGTACTTTATCATTTCAAGGATCATACTGCAGACACCCCAGTCGGAACCTGTAAAAACATTCAATGCAAAATATATATATATATATATCATTGCTGAGGTAGGCATTCCCATACTCAGATCAACACTAACTAGAAACTATTCAAACTATTCTGATATAGGAATGATTTTGAGTACATCATAGTATAGACATGTGTAGACACAGCATGGATGCAGCCATCTATTTATAAATATTCCACTGTATAAATGATAACAAAATTCCTTGCAGCCTGGATGGTAGAAACTAGATCCAGGGTCTTGATTTCCGCATCTCGAACTAGTACAATTCTATCCATGTGAATGAATGTGTCGAAGTCGAACATGGTAGAAACCACTTGATTACCGATCAATAATATGACGCTAACAAGTGTGAGGTAACCACCGGTAATGTCAATGGCTCTCAAAGTACCCGGTACAATCCATGATCTGTGAATGAATAGACTGAAGTCGAACATATCACGGAATCATTCGATGAGAGGTCAATTGTGAAAACCTATTGTCGACGAGGAAGCACATGCATTAAGGCATGCGGTTCAAGGTGCGCGTTTTAGATCAACTTCCTAGATAATGAGTTGTCGTCGATGAAAGTGATCCGTCGTAGGCAAGCCCACAACACGAAATCATAGATCAAGTTTTAAAAATAGGTTGAGGTGACTCAGGGATGGTAAAAAATGGATGACAGATATTTTGCAGATGAATGGTTTATTTGAACTATCCTCTTGAACACATAACGACACTGCATATGGTTTGGTGACAATTGACCCAAAGCTAATACCCAGAAACTGGCTGAAGACTTTCAATATGGTTTGATGAACTGTTAGGCAAAGGATTTCCCCAACCCAGGTGAACAAAAAGTGTCGTGTTCAAGAGTGGTTGACTGGATTTTCGAAAAATTTAAAATACAAAAAACACGCCTATTTTTCTCTTTTTTCCCCCACCATTTCTGGCAAGTACCTCTTTATTTTTGACAAGCTTGAGGAGGATAACATTTGATTGTTTATAAGCTCATTCCTTTGGATGACTCCAACTTAGTTTAAGATTCGAACCCTAAGAAGGAGTGGTTCGTTCTTGTTTAAAATTGAACGGACCTGTTCAATTTTAATGAGTCCAATATAGGAGAAACTCGGTGTTTTTCATTTTTAGGGAATTAGAAGAAAAACTTAAGAAAACTTCATGAGTGTACGTTTTCTTAAATTTAGTCTCTCGAGCCCAAAAAAGGATAAAATAATGCGAGAGAGAACTCTATTGACCGTAATTGGTCAACGTATACCTTTTTCGTAAATAGTCCATTTCGGTCGAAACAAAAGGGATAAACTTATACTGAAAGGACGATCATTCGTTTACTTTAACGGGTTCGAATAATCAAGTGCTTGGCAATCTTTTCATGTTTAGAGAGTCTGAAAAGGGCTTAAAAGAGAACTCAAGGGTTTCACTTTTTCGTAAGTTTTAACGAGTTCGAAAAAGGGATAAAAATGTACTCATGGTTTTCACTTTTTCATAAGTTTTAATGAGTTTGAAAAAGGGATAAAAATATACTCCTGTGGCCGACTTTAAATTTAATTTACGAGCAGGAAAAGACGGAAAGAACTCGGAATTTTCATGTGTTTTACGAGAATGAAAGATAGCAAAATAATCTCGGGATTTTCACGAGTTTAATGAGTCTTGAAAATAATAACCAAAATCGACTTAAGATAGGTTTCATTTTTACAAAAGCTTGAAACAAAGAAAAACTATGCTTCAGATTGGTTTCATTTTTACACAAGCTTGAAACAGAGAGAAAAATGTGCTTGATGCCTCCTAAGCGTAACTGCTAGAGCGCATGTCCCCCCAGCTTCATTTCATTCAACTAAATAGACTACTGGTAACTAATAGTTGGATGGAATGAAGGTTCATTTACAAGATCATATGAAAGACCTGACCTAAAAATGTAAGAAAATTATGCAAAAAACTGAAATAACTAACCTAAATATATGACTTAACATTTACGAGATCTAGTCAAAGACTTGACTCAATTAGGGGAGGATTTGTTTCATTTTTTGACGAGCTTGACACGAGAAGAACTATACTCATGGCAACGTGTTTCATTTTTAACGAGGTTGACATATTAAAAAAGCCCCATCCTCTTCCACATGTTTCATTTTTTAATGAGGTTGACACCGTAAAGAAACATCTGTCGTATCTACTTTCTAAAATCTACCTATATAACCTACGAATTCATTTTTAATGAGGTTGACACGGGGAAAAGAGAATTGATCATACACGATTCATGTTTTAACGAGGTTGACTTAGTAACAAGAACTATCCTCGACCAGGCGATTCATTTTTTAACGAGGTTGACACAGGAAAAGAACTGTCCTCATACCTGATTCATTTTTTAACGAGGTTGACTCAGTAATAGGAACCATCCTCATATCTACTTATTTCTAATCTATTAATCTACTCTCTACAATCTACCTACTGATAATTTTTTTAATGAGGTTGACACAGGAAAAGAACTGTCCTCATCACCGTCTCATTCATTTTTTAACGAGGTTGACACAGTAAAAGGAACTCTCCTCACCACCCACTGATTCATTTTTTAAACGAGGTTGACACAGTAAAAGGAACTATCCTCAAAACACTGATTCATTTTTTAATGAGTTTGACACAGTAAAATTAACTCTCCTCACTAGCCACTGAATCAAGGCTTCCAACTGGAAGAAACACATGTCAATGGATACACCTTGATCATGGCTTCCAAGAGGTCTTCGTCAGATAGAAGAACAATTCTATGAAAGGAAGACATGTCAAGGGACTCAAAAGGGATAAGAACATCGCGTTCAAATAATACCATAGAGTTTTCCAAGTCAATTACCGGATCTAAGTCAAAGGAAGACGAGAAAACAGTAAGAAGCTCGCTTACATCAGTAACTGAAAACATGGGACCAGTTGCCACATAATTAACCCATGGCGGGGTAGATACCACTTGCGTATGAGGAACATTCAGGTATGTTAGATCATTGGTAGCCGAACCAAGACTAGGGAATGAAAGCTGGTCTATAGTCACAATGTTGTCGTTGTGAGGGAAAGACATTACGCGAAAGAGTGTCGATACGACAGCTTTCATTGCATAAACATAGTCTCGCCCGAGGAGTAAATTGAAATCCAAGGGACCTCGAACTAGCATAAGATCAATACAGATAGTTTTACCTTCCAAAGTAATAGAGAACTTAGGAAAGATCCCTAAAGATTCACTAATGGTTCTATTAAAAGCTTTCAGATTCTGCGTAATAGGCACAAGCTGAGGGGAACCCAAAGCTTTCCAAGCAGTTGAGGATAAAATACTAACAGAAGCACCTTCATCTACCTGTGTGTGGTGTATGTCCCTACCACCTAACTTCACAATGATTTGGAAAGGGATGGAGGAAGGAAGACGAGGTTCTGTCAATCTATTCCAATCAAAGGAAAAGACCTCAGTACTTGGAGGGGGTTCTGTAGAAACAGGTGAAATGCCCCCTGGCGTAGAAAAATCCAATGTAACAAGAAGAACCTGAGCGGTATGAAGTTCACCCTCCACAGGGAGAGTGGGATCGACCAAATGTGAAATCGAATCGACCACTTGATCAACTAATGGATCATCAACCTGAGTGATATGAGTTTCACTCTCCAATGGAAGAGTGGGATCGACTATACTTGAAATTAGATCAATCACTCCGTCAGTTGACGGTAGGTTGGGAGAAATTTTACGGTAACCAGTTGGAAATTCTTGCTGTGGAACAGTAAGGTTTTCCAATAATTTTGAGGCTTCATCCATGTGAGGGAAAATATGAGTTTGATGACTCCCTTTGCATAACTTACAAGGAAACCTAACTTTACCCTTTTTCCCAGGAACCTGACTATCACTGGTTGATGGATCAACGGAAAGTTGATGAGATTTTTCTGACCATACTTCCAAGACCTTTGGAATACCGAGACAATTGATAAGGAAGTGGTCACCCTTACAAAGCTTGCAAGGGTATTTGGGTTTACGATGCATGTTGGAGGTTTCCTCAACACAACTAACACTTACAGCCACGGTTGGTTGGTTGACTTCTTTCTTATCTTGCTTCTTCTTCTTCTTCTTCTTCTCTTTCTTCTTCTTCTTAGCCACCTGGTTACTAGCGTCAAGGCTTTTACCAAGCGAAGAGGAAGAAATGGAGGAAGAAATATTAGGCGAAGAAGGTAAAGGGTCAACAGAAGGTTGGTGATGTTGAGATGGTGAACTCTATTGAGGTGAAGCATCCGGTTGAGGTGGAACAATTGGAGTATTCGGGGCCAACGAAGTTGAAAATAACCATATCGGTAAACCTATTGTAAATCCAGGTAATGACAAAGTAGCCATATAAGGAGGACCAACATTTCCAAAGTAAGGAAAAGTACTAGGATTCTCGTTAAGAGGGGTTCCTTGGTTGGTAAATTCCGGAACAGTTGCCATTATATTCAACTTCAGTGAATTTTATTAACAATTTAAAACTAAAATTAACAATTCACAATTCACACCTAACAATTAAAATTCACAATTCACACCTATGGTATCTAAAAGTAAAAACAAACAAATTAACACGTGCTATCAAATCTAGGAGTCAAACCACACACAAACAGTAACTTCCCACACTAAAAACACTAGTTGGTGATGAAATCCAACATCATAGAATTTAATACAGAAAGGGCAGTTGGAACAGTTACCCCGACAACCTGCTTAATGAAACAGACTGGCACAAGTTTCCTCACAAAACCATCATGTGTGAAGAGAACCCCCCAGAGAGTCCAAGTGAGTCTAGTCGATGTCTGTTCCAGGTATAGTGAGATATTTCCTTCACCGTCACCTTAGGAAATAATATTAAGCTTATGGACACTAAGGTTACCAACATTAACAAATACAACTGGGGGAATAGTCTACGATTTGATTCCATGCGCAAGGGCAGAGTAACAAAGCTCAATCCCCTTGAAGGCTCCTCGACATGGTCAATCCGAGGTTTATCGACAAGTGACCCCAGGCTCCTCGACAATGGTTAATCCGAGGTTTATCGTTTGTAATGTGCGCAAAATCTTCTATCTTCCCCAATGAAACATAATTGATTGTTTCAAAGGTTCGGACATGATCTCGTGATTGACTTCTTTAAGAGAAGCTTCCCAGATTATACAAATTACAATTGGATTTATTTCCTACCGCAAGATTTGTCTACTTTTTTGTTTTAGTTATCTTGGAGAGTTAATTACTCCCTACTCCAAGATACTAGCCTAAGCTATGTAGGTAGAAAGACCCCTAAAAATGTAAAAATTACTAGATGAATTTTAATTAAGCGTTGTGTTATTTAGGTTGTTATTACTCAAAAGGGTAAATGGATATGAAACGAATGGTGTTATGACCCGAACCAAAACTGAATGCAATCGAATATGATAATGTAATATTTTCAATTCGATGAATCCTAACTAAAGTAGGGAAAGAGTTTCCATTCACTTCCAACAATGCAAAAATTGATCACTAAGAGAAAATATAACAAATTCTCTAATGCACTAATTTCATCAATAAAAACTAATGCAAATCAATCCCAAAACAATTTTTATATTTTTGTGTTTTTAAAACAAGCATAAAAACATCTAAATTCAAATCAAAGAAAATTGATCTAAATCTACGATTGATATTTCAGAATGTAAATTATGCAGTTGTAATCTATGCACAATTCACTTGAAAATTATGCAAATGTAATCTATGCACATTTTTCATTCATATTCTGAAAATGAGAATTCTAATTATGCAAATGTGATCTATGCAAGAGAATTCTCAAACACAATCAAGTGCAAGCCAAGAAAATCGGGTGAGAGTTCCAAAGATCAAAAAATGCTCAAAGGCGATTAACACTCATACACAATTTACACTCATGCAAAAAGATGGAAAATTGTGAAAATACTGAGACAAACCTTCAAGTAATGACCAAAGGAAATCAAATTAAGAATTTCTCAAAAAAAAAGACTCAAAACACCCAATTAACTTAATGGAGATTGATGAGATGAAAAATTGCTAAAAGAAATTCATAAACAATAGATTTTTGACAGAAAAATATAGATATGGGTAGATGCTAAGAATCCTAAATTAAATCTAAACTAAACTAGAAAAAATAAATCTAAAGTTTTTCAAAAAATTTTAACAGGGTCCGCAGGCTCCTAAAAGTAACAGATGCAGTCTCGCACTGTTTACTCAAGGAAAGTGCAAAAATGTCCGCACTGTGCAAAAGAACAAAGTGCGGTCCCCAAAAAAGTTCAAGAAAAACGTAAAAGATTTCAAAATTTTCAAAAACAGAAAAAACCAAAGCTACCCAGGCAGATATCCATCAATCAAAAACCAGGAAAAACTTTTCCTCAAATCAAAATAAAAGAGAACCAAAAACAACAAGTTCTTTCCCCAACGGAGTCACAAATTTGTTGGCGGATAAATTCGTCTTGCGGACAAGACTGATCTCCCTAGTACTAAAAGTATCTAGCAACAAACAGCCAAATAAACTAATATTTCTCTAAGCATATATGATTTACAAAAATCTCTATAGAGGTGTAAAAGACTTACCATATGTCCAACGCTTGTTTGAAGTCGTTGTTGTCCCTCGTGCACTTGAAAGATTTTTCCTCGTAAACCTGCAGTCACAAACAAGAAAAATATTACATAGCACCTGTATATAAATCATCATAAACCATGCTTATCATAGTGATCAAGGAATCTATGAAATAAACCATGAATAGACAGCTTATTGAGAAAAATGAGTATATTTGTATTAATTTCAAAAGAAGAAAATCCTTACAACCTGAGCCTTGATGTTGCACAGGACTTTCCGGGGTCTAAAGCAGGAGTCTCCTTTACTTTGATAAGCTCTGCATTCCTCCAACCAAGACTAATAGAGGTATGTAATATCTCCTCACAAAATTCTTAATCAACTGAGTCTGAATCTCAACATCACTTAACTTCAAATATTCTAAAGCTTCCACTCCCTTTCTCAATCTCCAAAAACTTAACCCTTTGAGGCTACCCATTGCCTCTTTTTATAGTGGAAAAGAGGAGGTTTTCTGTTCCAAATATGAAGGGATAGAATCCTCCTTCAAAGGGATAAGCTCCTCACATCAAGGGGTTAGCTCCATAAGGTAAGGGATTCATGCACCTCACAAGAGCGGTTTTGCCATCGCAAGATCCATTCTAGAAGCTTCTAGAATTCACTTTTATTGAGATTTTTGGAATTTACTTGTGCCTTTTTAATCTTACAGGGGTCCACACCTATAACAAAGAGAAAGTGCGTTCAGGTACGTAGGAGAGCTGAACATTGGGTGCGGGACCCCAGGAAATATAGCGAGAAAGTGCGATACCAAAGTTTAGGAGACTTTTAGGAACTTTTCTCTGATTTTCAAGGCTTGACATGAGAAACTGATATGTTAGACTTGCAGAGGGGGAAGTATGAGTAATAATGAGCTCATACAGTTAGCAAAATGTCAAGGTGAAATTTTTTTGTGTAACAGATGCATAACTGGAAATACAAGTCACCAATAGAAGAAAATCCTCAAAAGAGGTGCTGAAATGATGTATTAAGACTGGAAATAGCTTAACATCGTTATTTTATAGGGCTAAAAACAACTGTTTATTACACTTCATATCTAGAGCAAACAAATGCATTAAAAGTCAGATCTGTGACAAATCCATACACTATATTGGCTCTTCTTCAGAATCCCCTTAGGGTTTTCAGCATTACACCATGTACAACTTGTAGATATGAGTTTTAAGACTACAGATATGCATAAATATTCGTATCTGGAACTGGATCTGATCTGATATGAAACAAGAGAATGATCCCTCCAATGGATCTCCAAAGTGAAGGGAAGATCCACAACACTTGAAAACCAACTCTCCAGATGGTATGCTAAAAGACCCTGCAACAACACCTACAGGAATAAAGCAGATTTGGAAGTAAAACTACGCTGTAGGGTTTAGAACATGGTTGGCCTTACACCAAGATCAGAAAATTTAGCCCAAGCACTCCAAAACACTCTTCCCAATGGGGTAGAAGCCTCCTCCACTGAAAAAGGGCATTGAAATGATCTAGATCTGAGTAGATATAGCCTCCAGTTGTTGCAGCTTGCAAAGACAACCAAACCCTCAACAGGGTCTGCGTTGTAGTTGAAAGAAGTAGCTTGGCCTTCAGCTAGATAGTGGAAAATTTAGTACAAACTCTCCTAAAAGCTACTCAATGGGAAGAGGTGGGATTCCCGATCAGGAACACCCAGTGCTAAACAACACTAGACAAAGAGATATTTCCAATGAGTTATCTTGAGTTCAATTTGGAGTTTAGGAAGGCTTCCAAAAGTTTCCTGGACTAGCACTCTACATTTCTGCACCCTCATTCAACACGTTTTTACCAGTCTTGGTAAAATCAAAGTTTAACAAGGTAAATAAAATCTAATAAGAAAAAAGGTATATTTGGAAAGTAGACGGAATAAGATTTCCAATGAGCTATATTGGGCCCAATTTGGACACCGAGAAGGCCTCCAAATGTAGTCTTCAAAAAAGTGTTGCACTGGCGCTGTGTGTTTGCCAGTGGCATTGTGCGTTTGACTAATTTTTCCAAGGGCGCAGCGCCTTGGGTGCTGTGCCATTTTTTGGGGCCTAAAATTGACAAATGGCCACTACCATCATGTTCAAAATGATCAAGACATCAACCCTAGCAAGTTTCGGAAAATTTGGAGGAGAAATGGTCCCTCAAAAGTCCATAAAACCACCAAATTTTCATGTTTCTGCCTCCTTTTTGACCTAAGCATTGCGCGTTTACAAGTCTTGGGAGATTCACTTTTTGACAAGGTAAATGAGCACCATATTGGAAAATGGAGGCATATTTGGAAACTAGACTCAGAGAGCTTTCCAATGAGCTATCATGGAACTGATTTGGACACCGGGAAGGCCTCCACAAGTTTCTTGCAAAAGAGGTTATTTTTCTTGTTAGGGCTCAACCTGTTTGTCAGGAAAATTGCATTTTCACCATCTTCAAAAAATTTTGAAGTTTCACTCCAGTTTAACTTTTTCCTTGGGAAAATGAAGAAATTACTGATGTAAATGGTCACGGTGAATGTAAATGTCATGTTTTGACTTTCATCTAAGGTAGATACATTAGGTGAGTCCTTTAGAGGTTAAACGAATCAATTTCCTCTCTTTTAGAGGCAAATTGTTGGGTCTTCCTAGTCTTCAGTTTCTTGTTTGGAAGTAGGTGAAACTGATTCCTATCTCATGGATTCAACTCCTTGAGGCTAGGGAGAGTGGTTTTGAGGTCTATATGATGTAGTTTCTTAGTCATTTGTAGAGGTTGGACTCATTTGGAGGTTTGGCTTCTCAAGAGACATATCTTTGTATCAGTTTTGGCCTAGACATTAATCAAATTTGTAGCTATTTTTATGGGATCCATGTGGTATTGTGTTTAGTTTTCAGTTTCTTCTCATGTGTTCATATGTTATAATGTTTTGTGTATTTCATTCATCATTTCATTGCTATTGAATGAATGTTTTCAAGTTAGATGAACAAAATCCATAATTTCTATTGTCTGTTTTGGGTAAACATTCATAATTTGTAATTTCTTTAGTTTAGAAAGAAACCATGAATTCAACATGCTATTTCTAGCTCCTCACCTCTTTTGATCATCCCGCCATCGAAATCCTAAAGTTCTAAACATTGTACCTACCTTGCCCCATAGAACACCCTGCAAGTCTTGAGCTAATTTCCTTGCCTTGGCTGCTTGACTCCTCCTGATCCAGGAAAACCCTATACAATCAAAATCAAAAACCCTGAGCTGCTATACCTAGCCTAAAATCGTCGTTCCTCAATCATTTGGCTATGATATATACAGAGAGAGCTCTCTCTTGGCCTAGTAGGGCTAGCTACTTGGCTAAGCGTGGTTTGAGGTTACCTCAGAATTGCCTTTCTCAACCTGAGGTCCAATTCGAGTGACAACACTGCCTAAAAATATTTTTGTTTGTTTTGGGTTGGGTATGGATTTGATTTTATTTTATAGTGTAAGTTTTAAAATTTGTTTTTTTTTTTCTATTATAAAAGTGGAACTTTATATTCATTTCTTTCAATCTAAATTTTGATTCTTAATATACAATTTAAATTAAGATTCTTAATATACAATGGATTAAAGTGGGGAGGGGAGATTATGGTATTGAACTAATTATTTTTAGTTAAAATATATAAATTATGTAAATAAAATTAAATTATTTTAAATAATTAGTGGTAATTTATGGTAAATATGTAAAAATTAAAAGGTAAACACAATAAGTTTATTTCCTAATAATTAAGATAAATAAATCTTATTGAATTCTACAATTTTTTATGTTGAGGGAGATGGAAATTTGGACCATGCCCAAATCACCAAGATTGTTCCCTGTTACACACATGGCCAACGTGAGCTACCAAACCATGGAAAAATTGAAATTGAAATTTATATTGATATTCCCTAAAGACAAAATAGGTCAAGCAAGAGATTATACCCATCATGAGAATCCGATATAAAAAGGCGGGGTGTGTGGGCAAGAGGCCCTGTGAAGATGAGAAATAAATAACCATTGAAGTGAACAAGAAAACTACTAAACTAATTACCATAAATGAAAGAAAAACATATCAAAACCTAGGCATACAAGAAGTTTATCCCAAGGAGGAAAAACCCATCATTAAGAAAATAATGAGACAACACTGGAGGAACACAAACAACCATGTCCAAATAGAAGTAAAATTGCAACTAAAAGAGTAGGGAGAATGTGGGCACCTAATTAGCAGAATTTTATAGGTGCCACTAGCTCCAAGTCAAATTAATGATATATTTCATAAAATATTACAACATACAATGAAATTATGGCGTACAAAAAGCAAAGAATCAAAATTTATTCCAAGATATTAATGACAACAATCTAATCAAAATGGAAGATTGGAATCTCAATATTTCCATCAAAGTAAAATGAAGTTCCCCTTGTATATACATAGGACATCCATGGATTTTCACTTACATTACAAATGCAAAACAAAAGTAAAAGTGATAATACCTACCAAAACCAAATAATTTGATCATCGACTTCAATGTATTCATGATACTCCATATGGTCTTTCCAATCTTGTACACATAAATGTTGACCCTTCCCATAAACATTAGATCCAGATATTCAAATTATAAAGCTAGAAGAAATTTTAGTCTTGAATTCCCAAGAAAATAAAAAAACTCCTAGGAAAAGCATTTAACTTACTCTACAACTGGGGTCACAAAATGACATTGAATCAACATTTTAACATATCAGTTTCAATTCATACTATTTAGTGTTTACAACCAAGTCCCTACCTCCTTGAAAAGGTTCCATGACCTTTTGGGAACCCAGTTCTTCAACTTTCGTTACAAACATGAGTCCTAGTAGATCTGAGTCTAGAATATCTGAATACATTTCCAATATTTCCTTGCAACTTGAATACAATTATGAATCTGCATCTTGCGTATCTTCTGAGGAGATATAGATACCAACCAATTTCTATTCTTGCAGAAGAGGATACTATTATAAGCTTCATTGTATATACGCTTCCACCTTTTGATTTGTTGTTTGTAAATACATTTATGTAAAATATACGACATATTTTGACAACAAAAACAAAAAAAATAATGGGTGACCTAAAATAAAAGCCACTGATTTTCTTGCATTCTTCAACTATGTTGGACCAAAAAAAGAATGATAGTCACTAGAAAAATATGCATACCATCAGAATTAGAGATTGGCTAAGCTAGTGCAAACAAAGTCAGTGCCATGGAGCACATGGTTCTGTATTGGGATAATAAGGTATATGTATATAATAAGTTGAAAGGAGTACCATGTATGCTTATATGGCATAACTTCTGATCTAGTTTATCTTAGCTTTAAAAAAAATTTAGATGGGACTATGATAAGCAACTATCAACCAACAAAAAAAATATTAATGGGATTTCAACTTTCAAGGGATTTTATAGAATTTGATCCATTCAGTCGTGATATCTAAAGAGATTATCTAGTATTAAATACATAACATGATGCATATCAAAATGTATGATGACAAGAAAGAATCATAGGATGGCCAGTGTGGGTTGGATAAGGCTAGCTAATAGCCCAGCCAACAGAGTTATTTCCTAAGCCAACACATATTTTTGGAGACATTAGAATATATAACTTTGGATGGTCCAATTGATTCTCCTTCACTCAACCAGGGGTGTGGGAAACATCCTAACCAATCTTGATACTTTACTATCAAGAAGGGGTGAAGCTCTACTCACTCAATGCTTTCAACTCATCATTTACTTATTTCCATTCCTAGGGATGGTATAAGCCACTTCGTTAGACTCTCCATACCAAAGCTAATATACAGGCAAGAAACTTGAACTGCTTACCTACTAATTGAATGGATTTCAATCCATAAATAATCTAGCTCAATCATTGGAACCCTAACCCCATCCACTGTCCACTACCCTGCCACCGTTTGATTGAGCTAAGAAAGTCTGTGCCAAAACCAATGCATCGAAATCCACTTTGTGCAAAGCATGGATTTTGTGGCATAGTAACCTCAAGATACACATATGTACCCTCTTCCTATCTAGTCTCAAAATAATACGAATCATACTTCCTTTTCCTTGAATAATTCCTCTTCTTGTGAAGATTCATTCCAAATTATTGTGCATCAATCAAATTTGTTTCTCATTAGGCATTATCCTTAATCCTTATGCTCCTCATTTTGGGGGTCATCAAGGGGGTGCTTAGCTGTGATACAAGGTTTTTTTGTGCTCACTCTTTGGTGTAATTTAAATTTGTCTTATAGTCCTAAGAATGGGTGGTATTGGTGAGCTTTATTACTACTATGCCTGCTTTACCAATATCATTTTCCTTGGTCGTGCTATCTGTTTATATTATGGTACGATGCTTCGTATCTTTATGGCGATCGGTGTTGGTAGAGGTGATTTGACAGCCCCCTGTTGTCTCTCATGCCATGCTAATATTATTGCTTATGTTAGAGGGTGAGATGCATGCATTTATTGGTAAGGTGGATGTTAGTTTCAGGAAGGTGGTTTCCTAGTTGATCCCCTTCCTTGTAGAGCCTCAAGCCTCTCACTTGCACACTTTTTGGGAGGAGGTAGGGGAACCTTTCAAATCAGAGATAGCTCTGACCGATCAGAAAACCAACCAATCAATTTCTCTAATGGTTCCTTCTCATGGAGTCACCCCAACGATCTAGTTGGCAGGGCAGACTCTTTTGCTCCTCTGCCCAAAGAGTTTGACTTTGGAACAATTAAGCTCTTACAATAATTTCGTTGTTCTAGGAGGGGGCCATTTCTCTTGCCCTTTTGCCCCCACATGGATTTCAATGTCGAAGAGGATGATTCTTGTGAACATTATGTCAAAGTTCTTAGTTCGATCGATGCTTTCTTATATGTTATGAAACCAGCTCCAAAAAGAGAAGAAAAGAGATATCAACGCCTTAGAAATAAGCCACTTCGAGGGGGAAAACTCCAATACATTACATGAATGAAAAATTCTTAGATGATTAAAATTAAAAAACCTCCTTTCTATATATAGGAGTCCATGGAGCCACAATGTAATCCTAGAGGGCCATAATGTAATCCTAGTCGACCTAATAATAATAATTTAAGGGCACAATAATAACAATATGGGGGTTACAAGGGTACAATAATAACAATAAGGGGGTTACACTAACAACAATAAGGGACTATACTAGTAATATAGGGACCTAACATGCTCCTCTCCTTCAAAAAAGTGTTGTCCTCAATGCTTGAGTAGTTGTGGGTGCTTCTGTATAACATTCTCATCCTCCCATGTAGAATCTTCAGTGGGTAAGTTCTTCCACTTGATGAGATACTCTGAAATTGATCAATTCCGTAGTTGTCGAGTTCTTGTGTCTGTGACCGCTTTAGGTTCCAATATGATTTTTCCTTCCTCATAAAGTTCTGGCAATATTGCTTGAACTGGAATATTTTCACCTATAACCTTATTTAAGCATGAAACATGGAAAATTGGATGCACTCGTGAAGAAGCAGGAAGCTTCAATTTATATGCCATAGTACCAATCTTTTGCAACACCTTGTAAGGACCATAGTACTTTGGCGATAATTTGTTATCCTTTTTAGCTTGATTGAGGGAAATTTGTTTGTATGGTTGTAGCCGTAAAAATACCCAGTCTCCTACATAAAAACTTCTCTCGCTGTGATGTTGATCTACCTGTTATTTCATTCGATTTTGTGCCAAATTCAGGTTGTCCTTTAAGAGTTGGAGAACTTCTTGTTGATGCTCGATGTGATATTAACTGCTTGAACCTTCGAATTTTCTCTTAAATATTATGTGATGGATGATGGATGATATCCATAAAGTGCCATAAATGGGGTCATTTTTGCTGCAGTATGGAAGGAAGTGTTATACCACCATTCAGCTAGAGGTAACCACTTGACCCATTGTGTTTGTTTATCAGATACAAAACAACGAATATATCCTTCCAAACATTTATTTACTATCTCAATTTGACCATCAAATTGAGGATGATAATATGAGCTATGAGATAACTGAGTACCCAAACAAGAAAATAACTCCGTCCAAAAATTTCCAGTAAAAATGGGATCTCTGTCGCTCACAATAACCCTTGGGTTTCCATGTAGCTTTTGAATTGTGTCCATAAATGTAGTAGCAACTGTACTTGCTTTAAATGGATGAGATAATGCACAAATGTGTGCATACTTGGTAAGTCTATCAACTACCACCATGATGACACTCTTTCCTTCGGACTTAGGTAAACCTGTGATAAAATCCATTGAAATCTCCTCCCAGCGTTGACTTGGAATGGATAAAGGTTGTAGAAGTCCTGGGGTCTTAATTGTTTCCACTTTATTCTGCTGGCAAACCAAACATTCCGCCACAAACTTTCGAATATCAGATTTAAGGCCATCCCAAAAAAAATTCTTTCTTCACCCTGTGGTAAGTTTTTAAAAATCCTGAGTGTCCTCCTAAAGGAGAAGTGTGCAATTCCAGAAGAATCTTTTGTTTTAGTTGGGAATTCTTGCAAAGATATAGGCGATCTTTGTACCATAAGGAATCATTTTTCCAACTAAATGTATCGGATGTACTAGGATCTTGCTGCAAATTTTGAATGAGTGTCCATACATATTTGTCCTTCTTCCATTCATCTCTTGCTTTGGTTATCCAATCTGGTTGGATAATAGAAATGGCACAAAGCAATGCTTCCACCTCTTCATTCTTTCTTGAGAGTGCATATGCAACAACATTTATCTTCCCTTTTTTGTATATTATTTCAAAGTCATAACCCAACATCTTTGTGACCCATTTTTGCTGCTCTTCTAAAGATAGACTTTGTTCCAAAAAGTGTTTAAGACTATCATGATCAGTTTTTACCTTGAAGTGTCTTCCCATTAGGTAAGTTCCCCATTTCTTTAGTGCATGCAGTATTGCTAACATTTCCTTCTAATAAATAGGTTTCTATAAATACTTTCCTTTGATTGGACAACTTTCAAAAGTAATGGGTCTTTCTTCTTGCATTAAAATAGTACCAATTCCATTTCTTGAGGCATCATATTCCACAATAAAGGTTTTTGTGAAGTCTGGCTTAGCTAAGACTGGTGCTAGCCACATTGCCTCTTTAAGATGTTCAAAGGCCTTAGTTGCTTCAAGAGTCCATGAAAATGCATCCTTCTTCAATAATGTTGTTAGAGGTGCTGCTATTCTTCCATAATTCTTAACAAACTTTCGATAATACCCTGTTAACCTAAGAAATCCTCGAAACTGCTTTATGGTTGTGGGGAATTTCCATTCCTTAATGGCTTTAATTTTTTTAGGGTCTACCTTAACACCCTCGTGAGATACAATATGACCCAGATATTCCACCTCTTGTACTCCAAAGAAACATTTGGATGTTTTTTCATATAATTGTTTCTCCTGCAATAGTTTGAGCATCTTGTCAACATGTTGAACATGATCCTTCCAAGACCTGCTGTAGATTAGTATATCATCAAATAATACTAGCACAAATTTTCTAAGGAAGGGTTTGAAAATGGAATTCATCAACCCTTGAAATGTAGAAGGTGCATTGGTAAGGCCAAAAGGCATGACCAAAAATTCATAATGAACCTCATGAGTTCGAAATGTTGTTTTCGAAATATCTTCAGTCTTCATTCTAATTTGATGATACCCTGAACGAAGATCCAATTTGGTAAAATAAATTGCTCCATGTAATTCATCCAATAATTCATCAATCATAGGATTGGGAAATTTATCTTTAATGGTGAGCTTATTGAGCTCCCTATAATCCGGACACATGCGCCATGATCCATCCTTCTTGTGTACCAATACTATAGGAGCAGAGAAAGAACTTTGACTAGGTTGAATTATACCCGCCTCTAACATTTCTGCAATCATACGTTCAATTTCGTTATTTTGGACATAATGATATCTATAAGGCCTGATGTTTGGAGGAAAACTTCCTGGAATCAAATGAATAGCATGACCATGATCACGAATAGGTGGGAGTCCTTTTAGAGTTTCAAAAACCTTGGAATGATTGTTCAAGACTTTTTGGAGATCTGCAGAAATAGATGATTTTGATGTTGGAACTTCTAGTGAGCATAATTGTGCAATTATGCCTTGTTGTTCTTTCTTTAGAAGCTTTTTCATGACATTAGAGCTTATTATCTTTCCCGGCTTCCCTGCAATACCCCGTAATTCGACTTCCTTTCCTTCTGAAAAAAATTTCAAGAAATTTTTTTGAAAATTAAAAGCTACCATCCCCAAAGATTGTAACCATTGTACTCCTAGTACAACATCAACACCTCCCATAGGAATGGAAAGAATTGGACTATTCAATACATATTCCCCCATGGTTAGCTTGATATTATGGAATTTTCCAGAGCAATTTATAGTTCCTCCATTTACAACCATCACTTGACATTCTGGTGCTGGGTATAGGAAACAATTCAATTCCTTGGCTACCTTACAATGAATAAAATTATGGGTACTACCGAATCAATCAACACTATTACCTTTTTCTTCTTGATATGTCCTTCTATCTTGAGAGTTTGAGGAGTGGTAATTCCTACCAATGCATTACATGATATGGTCAAACTCATTTCTTCCTCTTCTAGGGTTGGTTCCTGGTGTATATCCTCTTCTTTTGAAGATTCTTGTTCATTTTCTTCTTCCTCTTCACAATCTATGTAAAATAATTTCTTCTCAGCACACTTATGACCTTTAGTGTATTTTCTATCACAACTGTAGCAAGGCCCTTTTGCTCTTTTTTCTTCCAATTGTTGTGGTGTCAACCTTGTAGGTTGTGGAAATCTAGACGTAGCAACACTTCCTTCTTTATAGAATTGAGTGGTAGGCTTCCTTGTCGCCATTATTTTACATTCAACTTTTCTTGCCAACCTGAATGCCTTCTCCAACGAATCTGGTTCCAAAACGCGAACTTCATGTTGGATATTATCCTTTAAAGTGCCTATGAAGAGATCGATCCTGTGTTCCTCTGGAATATCAGTTACCCTTATATTCAATTTTTGGAATTCCTCAATGTGCTGCCCCACTAAACCCTTTTGTTTGAGATTTATCAATTAGGTAAAGAAGGTGTTGCTCTTTGTATCCTCATAATGTGCTATCATTTCCTCCGTAAAAATTGACCAAGTGACAATTTTTTTAC
Source organism: Pinus albicaulis (assembly GCA_034641835.2). Classification (NCBI taxonomy): domain Eukaryota; kingdom Viridiplantae; phylum Streptophyta; class Pinopsida; order Pinales; family Pinaceae; genus Pinus; species Pinus albicaulis. Next base: position 2,246,565 of record MU968493.1, on the reverse strand, counting down.
GGGAGCAAAGCCATCGATACCATACACATGTATTTTGTTCTAAATGTAAAGTTGCAATGCGTACCTTTTGTGTGTTTTTCACATTATGGAGATCAAAATATTGCTCCATATGTAGTATCCATGTTACAGGATCCTTTCCATCAAACTTCCTCATATCCATTTTTGGAATATGGTGGTTCTTCCCGCCAACATTAGATTTTATGAAATCACGATTAAAATTTATTTTGTCCTCATCATGAGTTTCCTCTACTATCTTTTCACCATTAGGAAACATTTCTTGTATCAACTTTTTCAAACCTTCCATGTCTGCTTTTAGATCATTCTTCATGTTTTCCATTTTCTCATCAATCTTAGCTTCCATGTCATCCATCTTAGATTCCATGCTAGCTTCCATGCCATCTATCTTAGATTCCATGCCATTCTTCAAACCATCCATCTTAGATTCCATGTCTTTCTTCAAAACATCCAGCTTAGTTTCCACACCTTTCTTCAAAACTTCCATGTCATTTTTTGTTGCTCTTTGCGAGAGTGAAATTTGTTGCACTTTCTCTTGTAATTTTGATATGTCATGTTGCCATTATTCGTCTCCATGAGTCATATTAGAGCTTTCTAAAAGCTTAATGGGTGTTGAATTGTTCTTAGGGGCCATTTTAGAATCCAATACTGATATCTATTCTACAATATGCCCTTGGAATCAATTCAACTTGATTCTTCAAACAAGACTTATGTAATTCGGAAAAAAAATGCACACGTTTTACTTGCTTTTGAGGATCTTGATATTGAAATTGAATTATCTATATAATTGTGGATCCTAAATATCTAAAATTCATCCCTGTAGTAGCCCTCTGAAGCTTATTTCAAATGCCACAGGTCTGATCTGATTTGGATTCTTCAAGACAAAGTTATGTCCAATCTCCCACAATGACCTAATTTTGGACTGGTTCAGTAGAGTGAACTTGTACGACTTGCCACATGTCACTGTTTCCTCCTTTGGCTCTGAAATTGATAGACCGAAAACCACAGTCCATGTACTTGTGGCCACTTTTTACAGCATTCCAATCCGATGCTCAGAGAGAGAAAGCTATGAATATTTTCCCACAATCACCTCTTTGAGATGAAATCCAGAAGCCTCAAAAAGCCCTAAATTCCACAGATCATATCTCCGAAACTATTGCGAAAAAATATTTGAAATTTTGTGAAGATGTTCCTCAAGATTGCACCTTCGTACTCTAAAACTTTCAGCTTTTGAACCTTCGTAGAAAAAACTTTATTATGAAAATACCACGATGACCTGTTTAGGTTAAATTCAGGAGCCTACAAAATGACCTAAATTGCATAGATCATATCTCCGAAAATATTGCGAACCAAGCTCTAAAATTTTGTGAAGATATTCCTCAGGAGTTTGGCTTCGTACTCTAAAAATTTTAGATTTTGAACCTTCGTAGAAAACAAGTTATAGCGAAAATTCCACGATGACCTGTTTGGAGCAGTGAAACCCTAGAATCTCAAAGCTTTGATACCAAATGTTGTGAAACCAGCTCCAAAAAGAGAAGAAAAGAGATATCAATGCCTTAGAAATAAGCCACTTTGAGGGGGGAGCCTCTAATACATTACATGAATGAACAATTCTTGGATGATTCAAATTACAAAACCTCCTTTCTATATATAGGATTCATGGGGCCACAATGTAATCCTAGCCGACCTAACAATAATAATTTAAGGGCACAATAATAACAATATGGGGGTTAGAAGGGTACAATAATAACAATAAGGGGGTTACACTAACAACAATAAGGGACTATACTAGTAATATAGGGACCTAACATTATATATGTAATTATGCTTTTCTGATTCTTTTCTTCGACAATTCTTTATTATACATGTAATTATACTTTTTCCTTTTTCCGTTGGTCCTTGCATATATTATATCTATAATTATGATTTATGCCCTAATTATATACTTAATTATGATTTATTATATATGTAATTACGTTTTAGTAGAAAATTCTACTATTATATATGTAATTTTGAAATTATTATATATGTAATTACGCTCTTGAATAATTGAACAAATAATTGATCGAAAGAGCTTCTCGCCCCCCAACCTTGTTCTAGGGGAGAAACCCTCATCCATATGAATGAGCTTCACATTAAAACCCTATGGTAAATCGAGCAACTTGGTTTGAAGTTATGACTGTGTCAGTGGGGGGGAATATTAGGGCTCAAGAACCTATTGAAACCCATTTCATTTGATGCCAAAAATAAAGGCATAATTACATATATCATGAGATATATCCTTTTATATGATATTATTCTATGATTGAGTCACTTACTGACAAATAGGAAGGTGCCCCACCCAAACATATACCTTTATTTAAGGACCTTATCAGAGCTATTGGGTATGATGGTCCTAGACAGCATAGCTTCAACAAGTTTTCCTGTCCCCATGGCAACCAATGTCCTGAGGGAGAAGGGAATAAGAACTTCCTTCAAGAAATATCATAAAAAATAGTCTTCAAATAATATATGCCACCCACTACCACAATCACTCCTGCTACTCACACTGAACTACACCTACTGACCTTACTACACTTGGTTCAATCAACACTTGCTTCATATGGTAGAACTGGCATGTATCCATAGTGAATGTTGATTGTGTCTCTAACAGGATCAGCCATAGATACAGTGTTTAATTTAGTGGGTTAAGCAAGTGATGAAGGAGATAAAGGTTGAGGACCATATTTTCTAGTTACTTTGCCATTCCCTCCCTGCAAAGGCACGTAAAAGTTGGGTATTATCCAATAGCAAAACTATTAAAGGCATAGGTTAAGGGGGTAGCTTGAGTTTTGAGGGTCCTTTTATAAATCTAACTAGATGCATAGTCATATTTCCATTGAATACACACGTAGAGTGGTTGTATTATTGTTACGTTATATGCCTAAATATTCAGTTTCCAATGTAACAAGTACATATAACCTAATTACACTAAGGGCACATAATAAGCATTTCCATAATACATGGTTTATAGAATAATATCCATAAATACAACTAGAACAAGGTAGTAGTATTGATAAATCTTTGTGATCTATGTAATACAAGTCAATCTGTTTGAGCGTGGTTACCATTAGTATTCATAACAACTTAACTCTAGTTTGTTTACGACTCTACTTATGTTGAGTCTACTATAACAATGGAAACAAGAGAAAGCTAAGCTGATTAATTGTATTATGTGAATAGTGTAAGCAATGGAGTTATAACAGACATCATTTATACAATAGGTTATCATTAGGTGGTAAGTGAAACCAATACACAGTGAAATCAAACATGATGTTTATTTCATATTAGATTCAATTGCTTGTTACATAGATTAATGTAAAACAACCCGTAGATCAAGTTCCACATCAAATATTGACTTGTTTTATCAGCTAAGTGTGTTATGTAATCAAGTACAAGTATATTGTGTATAATTATGAATTTACGATATCTGTACTATTAATAGAGTAGAACAACCTGTACAACATTAAGCTTCTTGTATTGAGTTAGTGTAAGAATTGATAAGAAAGTCAAAAGGATCAAGAAAAATGAAAATAAAATTTGAACAAATAAATCTTTAAAGGTGGTGATTCCTGATCGTCATCCTTTAATCATGGGGGACACAGAGTGCAAGATAATCAATGATAATTATTTCCAGTGGGGAAGAGTTTATCAAATGTTCATCTTCAGGGTTTTCTTAGAACTCATCCACAATGATCCTGAACATGACCTCAGTAGCAAAATTTACAAGAATGTGACCAAATCATGCCTCCATAAGATTGTTGCCATATCTCTTGTTCTTCCTTGTGTGGATGTAACCTCGTGGCTCATAGGCCAGGTGGACTAGTCTAATAGATGGATCCTAAACCAACACCAGAGCCCAGTTGGAGGCTACCAGACCTTCAACATATTGTCAAAAAAGTTCCTCCCAGAGCCTGAAGTAAGTCTATTTGAGGAATGGGTGAAAAGGGCTATGGATGAGGTACCTCCTAGCATGCTACTAAAAAATGGTGGTTTTATGCTAAAATATTTAAGATCGGGATATCAAAGGTGTATCCAATTGCTAGATTGAAGCAACATTTCAGAATAGTCATGTTGCTGCTGGCCAAACTGTATGGAGAAAAGGATGGAACCATGTTTCATGAAATATGGGTGCCTATGGTAAATGAAATTTTTACTCATGGGCCAACATTCAATTAGAGTGCAATCATGTCCTCTTCATTATATAAAGCTTTCAGGGAAGTGAAGAGTGCCAAGCCTATTAGTTTCTTTATGTCCACGGAAACACAAGGGAGAACTAGTTCAAAATTCATGGAAATGAATGGATAAGAGTGTGTGATAGGGAGTGTCAGTGAGTTCCAAGTCTTCTAAGGAGGGAGTGACGAGGTTATATGTTAGGAAGTGCCAAGGCATGCTAGAGTGTTAGGGAATGTTAGGGAGTGCTAGGGTGTGTTAGGGAGTGAAAAAAGGGCTAATAAATGTAGGGGATGCTAACACATGCCACATAGTGCTAAGGGAGTGTTAAACTTTCTAGTTTTTATGGCATGTCAAGATGGAAACTATGTTTCTTAGTTGTTTTATGGCCATGGTTGGATGTGAGCCTTGACTTGGTAACTTGTTAAGTGGGATGAGTTGAGATTGGAAATGAGTAGCCTAAGATGATTTATAGGAAGTTCTTAGGTGAAAAAGGCATAATATAGTTGTATTAATTTTAACTTGGTCAAGCTATTTTAGTCAAGGAAGGACTTGGTTGGGTTCCCAAGTCTAAAAAAGGTAAGGGTAGTTGTGAGGGCATGATAGCTAAGGAGTGCCAAGGCATGCCAAGGAACGAAATGTTGCGAGAAAACATGGAAAAAAATGTGTTAGGAGAATTTCATAATAGGAATTTCAGGAGGCAAGCCTATGATTGCGATAAAGGGATGGACGAAGAAATTTTAGAAAAAGGGAGACTTTGTGCTAGACACAACATTTTTTTTTCAATGACTTGGTTGGGTTCCCAAGTCGCAAAAAGAGTAAGGTTATCTAATATGAGGGCATGAAAATTGGGGAGTGACAAGGTGTGAAGGGAATCCCAGGAAGTGCTAACACATGCTAGAAAGTCCCAAGGCATGTTAGGCATTCCAATATGTGCCAGGTGCTAGGGTTTGGCGTCGACACATTCTAGGGAGTGCCAGGGAAACATAATAGACGACTAGTTTCAATTGTATGGAAATGAATGAATAAGAGTGTGTGATAGGGAGTGTTATCAAGTTCTAGGTATGCTAAGGAGGGAGTGACAATGTATGCTAAGAAATTCGGGGGTGTTAGGGTCCCGTGATTTGGCCGATTGGAGAGCCAAATGATGATGTAACATCAAACCAAGCTTTGGAGCCCAAGGACCTAGCCTTCCTGGACTCAGAGAGGGCTCTCTCTATATGTGTAAAAGATGTTGGTGTGTTCGCTTATGGTGTTCTGATATTAGGCTAGTTATGAAGTGAGTTTTTTGATTTTTGGTTTTTAAGTTTGTGAGGGATAAAACTGATCAAAGATATAAAAATGGATAACAAGAAGTCAGATCAATTGGGCTATGGGGTCAAACAGGTCAAGGAAGCTATGAGATGATGATGCAAGGTTGCTGTAGGGCCGATTTGATTCATGGTAGAAGGGATCTTTGGGCAGAATGGAGTAAATGGACATCAAGCTTGTGAAAGACAAGGGATTTCAAGTGTAATTAGTTGATAGCAGACATAAACATGTTATAGCAAGCCATTAATCATGCTAAGTGTAACTATGAGCTAATTAATACATAGAAATCAAACATTCCAGCCATGCATAGAAGTATAAGACCCTCTAACTTTGGGAAATGGCTATCAGACTTTGGGGAAAACACATAAGATGGACTAACAACTCAAAATACTATGCCGGAACGCCTAAACACAGTCTCTAAGTTATTGGGCACTTTGACAAACAAGCTTTCATAGTTTTAGGCAAAGGGCTAGATCGGGACTAGGCCTCCTTGGTTCAACAAGATGATCAACTAATCAGTCAAAGAGAAAGTTTTATGGACAGAACTATGGACAAATTATAGGTAGGCAGGGCACACCATACATCCTACTCAACATACATAGAACTTGTGAATAAAACTAGCAAACATTATCCTTTAGTTACTAAAGAGCAGTTAAGGATTCTTTAGCATAACTAAGGAAGAAGAAAACATCAAGCTATGAAGATTCAGGAATTTTGAGGTGCCTCCATGGGCATATATCAAAATCAATCTCTACTGATCTATAGCAGCAAGAAGCATGTATTATGAATGAAAACTAGAAGACAAAAACATAGCAAGAAACACTATACCATTCTACCATGTCATGGAATCCATCACCAATCCTTCATCATTCATCAAAAGCATCCAAGAGGCAGTCCAAAAATCATAACACAAGTATGTTCTTCAAAGCTCATATGACCAATATATTGATTCTTCTCTCAAGTTCAGCCTTGTTTTACAATGAAGCCTCGTGGAATAAATAGGCTCAAGTGAGGAAAACCTCATGGTGCAACTAGCTATCCCATTGGCCTAATCAAAATATCTAAACTTGTCCTTGAGGCTTTGCAAAGCCCAAGGCACAAAATGTCCCATAAAATATCTAAAAAAATGCTAAAAACGGAAATTATATTGACTTTGCATCATTTTCCAAGTGCAAAAATAGCTAAACGCACATTTGGAAAAAGCAGATTTTTGAGGTTCAAAAATTGCAAAAATACTTCAAATTTATATCAGGAAAAAGTCCCCTGACTTGCCAGAAACATTTGGCGGCCTTCCCGGTGTCGAAACGAGGCTCATGATGGATCGTTGGAAAGATCTCTGTGTCTACTTTCCGGCACAACTAAAATCACCTCAATCTGATGCCTGAAAATACTCCAAATCTGTACCTATGTGTAAAAAGCCAGGCAATAGCAGACTGCTGATATGGCGGACAGAATGTGCAAAAAGTGAGCATTTTTCGCCAATTTGAGGGGGCGAATGATCTCCAAATTCTCTGAAAATCGTTGAGGACCTGATCATGAAAATATGGCATCAACTGGTATCATCCTCATCCCTTGGAAAATCCTCAAACTGAAATGGCGAAATTATGAGTTTTCGACCAAAAACCCAAAAAATGCCAAAAAACAAAAAGTTGTCGAAATGGGCCCAAAATTGGCACGCATGACCCTCAAGGGTCCCTAGCAACATGCTCTGAAGCTGAGGCCAAAATATCAAGTGCTGATGTGCTTTTCTCTTTCCGTGCCGGGCGCTTCTTGAAACTACTGTTTATCACTACTGAGTTACTGCTGTTCAGCATTCTTCTCCTCTTTTTCCTGTTGCTGCCCATCTTTACCACTGTTATGCTGCTCCTGTTGTTTCGCCTAGAAGGGCATCTTGATCTAGATGTGTTACTGAAACACCAAACTACTTCCAAGTCTTTGGAATGCCTTCTTTGAACCAAACCCTGTCAATTCATTGTTTAGATAGAGAAACAATGTCTTTGAATGACTTCAAAAAGTTTCCTCATAATACAAAACCCCTGCTCTCTTAAAAAGTGGTCTTTTCACCTTTAATGTATCTCAACCAGCAGACTTCTCAATAAGAGACCATACAGTGAAAAGGGGACAAACTGTTAGGTGAAAATGCTGTTTAGAGTGTCAAAATTGCCTTGCTCTGTGATGTTTGGAGCTCAAAAACCTGTTTTGTACCTTTGATCAATGTTGAACTTTCCAATCATCACAAACTTGTCCTTACCTAGTATGCCAATCACTCAACAACTCATATCTCATGCAATCAACCTTCAGTGTAAGCATACAGTCAATGCCACAGTTTATGTAACAAGGTGACAGAGTTTTTTGAAAAATGCTTCAAAAAGTTCAATCAAAGCCTGTAAGAGTTTTCTCTCTTCAAATAATCAAGGCCTCTTATCAATGTAACACCTTTGTCTTTGTAGAAAATTCCTTTGCTCTATATGAATATCAACTTATCAAATAAGCTCGAAGAATAGAAAACAGTAATGTAGAATACACAGTGAAAACTGTCTCTTTTTGTGGTTTATAAGGGTGACTTGCCCTTTGATGCCTTGAAGATATAAGATATCTTGTCCTTTGATTAGTAAAGGTGAAAATACACAGCTCCTGGTTCAACACATCTCTTTCCCTGTAAGCACTCTTATTAGTATGCTCACCACTCCAGCACAGCTTTGAACAATGGATATTTTCACAGAAAAACACAGTTTACAGGTATGGTAACAAAGTTTCAAATAAGGCTGGAGGGTTTTATCTTCTCACACAATCAAAATTCCTTTTTAGTATGGAAAACCTGTCCCTTTAGAAAATGCTTTTATATCCTAGGAAAATCAACTTGACAGAGAGCTGGAGGAAAAAAGGCAGTTACCAAGTATACAGTGAACAACTGTCCTTTCCGGGGGTTGGTAGGGTTATCATTGCCCTTTGGTATTCTGAAGAATAAAACACACCCTTGTTCCTTGATTTAAGAAAGGTGAAAACATACAGTTTTTAGCTCAACACAATTTCCTTCCCTGTAGAGGACCTCATCAGCCTTTTAACATTTTACCACAGCTTTAGACCACTGATACTTACAGCAAAAGCACATCTCTGGATATATGGTGACAGAGTTTGAATAGTTTCTTATGATGTGATAACAAAATGTCTTCCAGCAGTAAAAAACCAACAAGCTTGTTTTTGGACATGATATTTCCTTTCTTTATGCTCTATTGTCTTCAAACAAGGCTTTGACCAAAACACCTTTCAACTGACCACACTGTTCTTTATACTAGCTTTGCCCTACCTCTGAAAGTAACTGATGACTTTTACTTTACAGGATATACTATAAGGAATGGAGAGTAAAAACGTTGTTTTATCCCTTTAAGCCCTGTGCTCTTGTTTCTTTTATCACAGCTTGTGGGCAGTTTCATTTGATATTCATGCTAATGCAAACTCACTCATTTTTGAATTTTCACCTCTAGCCAACAGCAAACTTCGTTTTCTACCCAACATCCAAACTGTGGTTAAACTGTGGTTCTTAACCTTTTTGCACTGCCCAACAGTTCTTGACAAAGGTCATGGAGGCGCATAAATACTTTTAAAATTGATGATGAACTTTTAGAAAAGCTTGAGCAGCCTCCAGAAATATTTTTTAATGCTTTTTAGGCAATTTTGTAACTGATGCTACAGGCGCGTCGCGCATCAATTCATTCCTTTGGAAATTTTCGGCCTAAACGCGTCGCGCAGATTCTGAACATGTCGCGCAACTTTCTAGCCCATTTTGAAGGCCTTCCCGGTGTCGGAATTGGGTGCAAGATGGCTCGTTGGAAAGCTGTGGAAGTCTGATTTCTATAACAACTTGAATTTTTCCATTTGGAGTCCATTTGGTTGTTCAAAAATTCATTCTCCCAACACTGGTCAAAACTGGTGAATCCTGGTGCAGAAATGCATCGAGCTGTTTGTAGGCCATTTTTGAATGCCTTCCCGGTGTCGGAATTTGGCGTGAGATGGCTCTTTGGAAATATATGGAATTATAATTTCCAAATATTCTTGATTTGTTTCATTTTGTTTCCATTTGGGTGTTCAAAAACTGACTGTCCCATCACTGGTCAAAAATGGTGAATGCTGGTGCAGAAAAACATAGCGTTGATTGCAGGCTACTTTTGGATGCCTTCCTGTTGTCAGAATTTGGCCCGAGATGGCTCATCAGAAATATATGGAAGTATATTTTCCATAAAAACTTGAATTTTTTCATTTGGAGTCAATTTGGTTGTTCAAAAACTGACTGTCCCATCACTGGTCAAAATGATGAATCCTGGTGCAGAAATTCTCCCGTGACATCTGAATTTTTCACGTTTCTCACAAACCATGATACCTGTGTAGAAACTGAAGAAGGTTTTTCTTATTGAACCTATGAGGGACAAAAACCTCTCTCACTTTTGTAAATTTCATCTCCATTTTGTTAGAAACACATTCTGAACCGAACTGCCCGGGCGCTCCTTAACCCTAATTTCACTGTGGCAGAGGTATTATGATTCAACAACCATGCAATTTTACTATCCCTTTGTATTTTCTGTGATGAGATATTTGAGCCTATTTTTGAATGTGGGGGATGGCATTTTTGACAAATTATTGGCTTCCTTTTGACCATGATGGCAAAGTTTGTTTTGAGATCAAGACCCCTTTTTAACTTGACACTAAAGTGTCTTTTCTGGATGCTTTATAGGTGATAAAGCTCACTGTGAAGCTGATTTCATCTGCTAGGTGTCCTTCAAGCTTGTCTCCTGGCTGTGGGTGCTGACATTCAGTTGTATTTTCCTGAGCTGTTACTGTTCTCGGTCTATCAGAAGGGCCTTTTCTTCTAACAGCTTTTTCTTTATTCAAAATGTAACAGCATAGTGGTTTTGACCTGATTTCATAAGGAATCTTCTTTCCTAGTGAGAGTGGCATATGGAATTGGCCTTCAATGATTTATAAAACCTGAAAAACTATGCCAAAGCTATTTTAGTACTTAATGAGCTTGTGTACTTACTTGTAGGACCCTTTTCTTTTTAAACTTGGTTTGATAGACTTCTGTATCTAATTTATTCATTAACTCTTTCCCTAACTGTAGGTGTCAAATATTTCTGCATGTATTCAGACTTGCCAATCTTCTATTGATTAAGAAAGGCGCCCTTTTTCAAAACACTTCTCTGCTCAAAACATATCATATAATGTCTCTTTCCATTGAATAATGAAAACCCATTTTTTGCTTCAAACTTTCTAAAACAAAACTGACAGTCTATCAAAACAACTCTTTGTCTATTATCAACAATAGTTTCAATGGTGATGTATCTTGATGACAGAAACCTAGATTGTCTGTGCCAGTTGTCGTGGCAATTTTGAAAAGGCAACTGTTCATGGATGAAGTTGCTTTCAAGAAAGACATGCTTGATTAGCTTGGCATGCTGTCCTAGGGTTTTCAAAACTCAAATCATAATCAGTTTCTGTCCTTGTGTAGAGGAGGATATAAGATATGGAATAACTGCTGGCCTATTTCACAGATACCAAGGCTTTTATTAGCCATCTTCCTCCTAATGAAACTCTTGAAAACATCAACCTGCTGCATTTGAAGAAACTACCTGTCTTTGTACTGGAGTGTAGCTTGCAACAGCTGGACTTACACCGGCGCTTTGACTGATAGCAAGATGTCACATGTCTGAGACTGTATACTACTTTCCTTCCTCTTCTTTATGTTCATCTAGAAACCATGGACTGTATTTCAAATTTTAATAGGAACAAAAGAACACACAGGGGTCTTTTTACTGAAGTATTTTCCTATTCAAGACCGATTGAAGCTATGCATATTAACACCCCTGCAGAGATGTTTGTTATGATTGCTTTGATTGAGGAGTCCCTTTTTATGCTCCTTGATGATGACTGAAAACTCAAATGATTCTCTTTACCAAACCATAAACCCTGTTTTCTTTTGTCTGGCATATTTCAGAACTTAGTCCTGTTATGATCATTACTCACACTAAGAAACCTAGGGTCACTTTTTTACTATCAAGTAAAAAGAAAATCTGTGCTTATAGTAAGTTTTGCAATCCTTGAAGTCAATACTGGCCAGCGCCCTCTGCTTGTAGATGAAGGAGGCACCTTAACCCTCTGCTTGTAGATGAAGGAGGTTCTTGGCCATGACACATTACTAGTTTGTTTGACAGTGGTGTCTTTCTTCTACTGTGATTTCATGTTGAAAGGAAGCTGCAAGGTCTTGATGAGTACTCTCTGTCTTTCAGATACATCTCAGGCTCCTATTTTCATTAAGAAGCAGTTGTTCTTCTAAATGTAGATTCAAGAAATTTCTTCTGAGATGATGTTATATTTCCTGTCTTTGCAAAATCCATAAAACACTATAAAACACCTAATAATCAGCTTGAGACTTTGTTCTATGCAGTGCTGAGACTTAGGGGTGTGTAAGTGGCGCGACTTAGCGCTATTATCAATTTCATTTTCAGAGTGGGAGGTCTGTCATGATTGGTCTGTAACAGATGGAGGTTTTTGGCCTTTTTATGGTTGCCAAGGGTAAAATGCCTTAAAGCGCCACTTTCTAACTTAGGGGAGGCTTTTGAAACAAACTTGGATTTTCCTTTTAGAGCTGATGGGCAGACCAGTAGGGCTGAAGCTAGATAGGATAGTGATAATGAGTTTTAACTTTGACATGGGCAGACTGAAAAGTAGGAGGGCGAAAAAAGTTTTATGAGGGTTTTCTAGATGACAAATTGACATATGGAAATTAGCTTCTAGAAAACTCAGCTATGGATCTAGTCATCACCAACAAGTGAAAAATATTGATGACTAACATTGGCTCCATTTGGGGAGGGCAGCTCCTCGTCAGGAGGTGTTCAGAATTCAGATCTTTGGCTTATGAAGACCAGTGCCTTACCCATTGGCGCAAAAATTCACCCTTCTTTGATGTTATTTTTGAAAAGTGACAGCATGGTTAACATCAATGATACTTCTACCTACCCCACTATCTTTCCTAACATTTTTTCTTCTCTTTGGCGCATTTGGACTAGCAGCCTTTTGACAATGTATATTTTCTTTTTGCAAAATGAACCTATCTATTTCTACTCTTATATCTGCCGGGAGTTCAGATTAAGCTGACGAACTCCTTCATTACTCTACCTATGCTAGATCAACTGTCAAGATTAAGCAGTTTGATAGGATTTCATTCTCTAATCTACAACATGAAATTCAAAAATGATCAAATCAGGATTAGGCAGTCTGATTTGTCATGCATTTGCGGCATAAAAGACAAGCTGCACACAAATGTTATTCTGCAACAAAGGAAACTAGACAAGTGGGGCTAAGATGTACAATGTGTTTTTCATCCCTTGCTTCTCTCTTTGGTTCTGTTTTAGGCATGTGGAACCAGAATCTCTCCCTAATCTAAGCTCTGTGATAAGTCAATCTTACACAATGTTGACTATCTTTTCACTCACTAACTTATCAGCAAATAAATTTAAACATGCTCAGCTATGATTAGGCTAGATAGCTGAACAAGACATTGAAAGCACTAGTAGCGGCATTTAGACTTGCTCGCTTTCTGAAAGACTATTTTTTTTGGAACATGGGGCCTTACCACTGCTTTTTAGAAACTGCCCTCTTTTTCTAATGTTTACTGTTTTGATATTTTCTGCTTTTTCACTTCTTCTTCAAACAAACTACAAATGAAAAGGTGCTCACAAGGCTGAGCTTATTTTCTACTGCTGTATTTCTATCCTAATCTAACATGTACACAACATACACATTTGGTGAACTCTTCTTTCCAATGTAACCAGTCAAGTAGATGATTATATGGGTGACTCTGGTTTAGTTCTTTCATGATGCAGAAATAATGACAAGGCCACTCCCATTTGGCAGGTTTTTGGACAGTAGTACTTAAGCCTTTTCTCATTCTTGGTAGCAACTTGTTTATGACAGAAACCACTACTCTTTCAGACTTTTCAAGGAAAAAGGCAACTGGATCTTGGAATAATACCTGATCTAGAGGATTTGAGATATAGGTTTCATTCAGGATTATTCTTTCAGACTTCTCAAGGAAAACAGCAAATGGATCTTGGAATAATACTTGATCTAGGGGTTTTGAGCTATGGGCTTCATTTAGGACTACTCTTTCTTCCACTTGACTATATTTGGGATTCTCTCGGTAAAGCAACTCTTCCTTTTGCTCCTGATCACTTGAAATGTCAGACTCATCACATATTGTAGTGTAGTTTTCTTGCCAAGCTGATGTGTTTTGATAGGGCGGGCTAAAAATTGTGTGAAGGTCATCAGGATGATGGGTAAGGATACACTTTGACAGTAAATTATCTTGAAAGGATAGTGTGACAACTCTCATTTGTTTATCAACCTCTATTTCTTCATCTGCAATTTGTAACTCAATGGAACTGGGTAACTGAAAATCTGGAGTTAAGGAAGATTCTATGTCCAAAATGATTTCCTCAACCATTTTAGGAAAAGGCTTCTCATTTACAACATGCTCAAGAATTTCACCATCTTCCTCAACCTCATCATCAAAGCTGAAAAATTGTTGATTTCCAATTATGTGAATGTTATCTCTGATGGACTGAAGTGAAGTAGAGCAAAGAGTGTGAGACTCTTCACTTACTTCTGAACTCTCAAGGCTCTCCTTATCAGTGTTATAGATGACCTGTAATGGCTGCTCACTTTTCTAAAGTTTATGAAACTGAGCTTCCTCCCGAAAATCAAAAACTGAATCTTCTGCAAAGTTAGCTTCTGTTTGGAAATCATATAAGTCAACATATTGATCAAACATTTGAGAATCATTAACATAAGCAATGTCACTAGCCATGTACATTGGACTGCCAGATTTCTTTTCTTCAACTTGATTTACAAATCTATTTTCTGACTTATGATATGCAGGATTAACAGGAGAAAGATCAGAGAAGTTTTGGTTATTAGTTTCTGCATCTAGTAACGGAAAATGCATTTCTGATGGTTTGAGAGCTTCTTCCTTTTCCATTATCTACTTGTTTATATCACTTTCATTGTATAAGATAAAAGAATCTAAATTGGAATGAGTGGAATAAATGGGAGTATTGTTTTCCATGACTGCTTGAGTTACCAGAGGTTGAGTTACTTCTAGTCCCAGGTTTTCCATGACTGCTTTAGGCATGAGGTTATGGGAGGTACCAGAATCTAACATGGCATTATGTAATATCTTGTCCCGTATGTTCAGGCTCACATAAGAAGGAGAAACAGATCCTTCTTGGTATTGACCTTCTATTTTCGGGCCGAATAAGAGCTCGGGTTTGTTTTTAGTTAGATTTAAAGTATCTGCCTCGCTCCCTATGTCAAAAACTTTGAAAATTTGAGATCTATACCTATCTACAGTTATTAGCTCAGTAAGGGGTATGGTAATTTTTACTTCGGAAACTTCCCCTTCGAAACTAAAAGGAGTTTGTAGTTTGGGAAGATTTGTTTCAGCTTTTTCGGACATGACCTTTTCTATGCTCTTAATTTGTTGATTCTGGTTTGAGACCTTGTTTGACACAGTCGCCTCGGGAGTCTTTGTGGAGGTACTAGGAGTATCCGAGCTAAGACTTGTTTGAATAGCTTTATCTTTGTTTTGATCAATTTTCTTAGCCATAATTTTGTTGCTATCCATGGCTTTTTTAAGGATGGTGTCAGAGGTTTTAGCAGTGTCAGGGCTACTCTTCTTGGAGCGATCTTGGTTTTTTCTGCTTCTAAGGTTATACTTCCTATGAGCTTCTATAATGGCATTCTGAAAATCTATGGCAGGATCTTCGAGATCTTCATAGTCGGTTTCGTCCTGACTCGGGGAGCATAACTCTTGCTTTTCTGCTGTGAGGTAAACCTTACTCTCGTTATCAGAACCTATGAGTTTCCAATGATTTTCATCAATGGGTGTGGTATCCTTATTCTCTTCATCAACATAATTCTCACTGAAGGATGGTCTGATCTGCTGATCATTTCCTCTTGGTTTATTTTGAGACTGATCTTTTCTAAAGCCTTGTTTCTGGTTTTGAGGGTTTGGTTGGTTGTCCCTAGGAGGCACTTTTTCACTCATTTTTTCCCACATCTTTGTCATGGATTTGATCAGGCCATCTATTCTAGGATCTAGGGAAGGAGATGAAGTGGAGACCTTATCTCTATATGGGACTTTTCCTTCTAATCTAGTCCTGGCTCTTTTTTTTGCTAAGTTGGCTTCTGTTTTTATGGCTATTTGTTGCATTTCCTCTAGGGTAGGGGGATCCTTGTCTCTCAGATGATATGTCATGTCTGGATCAAAACCCTCGGGGAATTTTGCCAAGATTAAACCAAGTGGGGGTTTGAAGTGAGGTGGGAGGGCGTTATACACACTATTGAACCTAGTGCAGTATGCCTGGACACTTTCCCCATTTTCCCGTTTTAGGTTGTTATATTCTGACAGGATTTGAATAGGGTTCCTTCGGACTTCCCACTTGTTCGTGAAGACTTGGCAGAGTTCTAGGATGTTGTGGATGCTGTTTGGAGGCAAGCTTTTAAACCATTTTTTGGGTTCTCCACCCAGGCTTTGGGCGAATATTCTCATTCTGACGGTTTCGTCGTGTACTTCCATGTATTCAAAAGCATCGCTAATCCTACTTACATGCTGTTGAGCTGTGGTGGTGTCTTCTCCGGTAAAGTGTGGGATCTTGTCTTGATATTTGTTTGGGAGAGGAGCTAAAGGTGGTGGCAGCACCAAAGGTGCGTACCAGGCTGCCATGACTGGAGCTAATGGATGATATACAAGATGAGGACTAGTAGGCTGAAATGAAGTGGTTTGAACAGTGGTGGTTTGACCAGGTGTGGCGGATGAACTTGGACTATTGATCTGGTTTTGAGCAGATCTGGGATGATAGGAGCCAAACTGATAAAGAAGCTGGAAATCAGGAGGAGTGGTAGGTGAAGCTTCTCTACTAGGACTCTGTGGTGGGTTTAGGGGTTCAAGATCGTCAAAGTTTATCTTACTATATGATTTGCTTCTGGGAAGAGTTTGTGATGACTCTAATTCAAAAGGTGAATCTGTTAGGATAGTGAGATGTTTAGGTACAGATCTTGTTTTTCGGATGGATCTACCAGTAGCTAGATGATCAGTTTCGGAAGCTTGCCACATAATCTTCTCTGGGTCATCTACTATGATAGGGGGATTTGGGTCTGGATGGGATCTGGTGTTAATTCTTCGTGAAGCCAGATTTTGGATCCAGAGTTTAGAGAGAATGGTATTAGTGAATGCTCTGGATGAGTGGTTTCTCTAAAGCTCTACTAAGGTGAAGGATGGTCAAAATAAAAAGGAATGGATTAGTGGAGTCGCCAGGTGGAACTGGGTTGTTTTTGTGAAGATAGCTATGGTCCACCGCCAGTAACTAATCTGGGAATGTTTTTGGATTTTCTGAGTTTTATGTGCAGCCTATGGTTTTTTAAAGTATCCTAGATTTGTTTCAACACTTTTCTAGGGTGATGAGAACAAAAAGAGTTTACTTCAAATGGATCTATGGACTGCTTGCTTGTTTAAGGTATCTAAAGGACCAAAGAGTCTATAAGAGTTTGCTAGACTATCATGTACTCAGTGTCCCACCATCTCCCGCTATGTTAGTGAGCGATGGGATAGGTCTATCGGATAGTAGCCTGGAGCTTGGTAAAATAGTAAGGCTTACTAGAGTTTAGTGGAGTCGCCAGGTGGATTATCAGTTTGTTTTGAGATATACTTGTATGGTCCACCACCAGTAATGTCAAAAACCAATCTAAGGGAGTGTTTTGGGGTTTTTTGAGTTTTATGTAATCCTAAGGTTTGGAAGAGTTTCCTATAACTGACTCATCATTTTGCTAGGATGGTGAGACAACCAGATTCTACTCTTCTAAGTTTGACTGAGATTTTGAGAATTCCTAAGGGATACCTAGGATGTTTTGACTCAAAGTCCCACCGTGATCGCCATTATGTTAGTGAGCGGTGGGATAAGTCAATCAGCTAGTAATCTCAAAAAGTCTCTAAAGATGAGGGAAACTAAGTTTTTTAATCACTCAGTGTCCCACCGTGATCGCCATTATGTTAGGGTCCCGTGATTTGGCCGATTGGCGAGCCAAATGACGATGTAACATCAAACCAAGCTTTGGAGCCCAAGGACCTAGCCTTCCTGGACTCAGAGAGGGCTCTCTCTATATATGTAAAAGATGTCGGTGTGTTGCTTATGGTATTCTGATATTAGGCTAGTTATGAAGTGAGTTTTTGATTTTTGGTTTTTTAAGTTTCGTGAGGGATAAAACTGATCAAAGATATAAAATGGATAACAAGATGTAGATAAATTGGGCTATGGGGTCAAACAGGTCAAGGAAACTATGAGATGATGATGCAAGGCTGCTGTAGGGCCGATTTGATTCACGGTAGAAGGGATCTTTGGGCAAAATGGAGTAAATGGACATCAAGCTTGTGAAAGACGAGGGATTTCAAGTGTAATTAGTTGATAGCAGACATAAACATGTTATAGAAAGCCATTAATCATGCTAAGTGTAACTATGAGCTAATTAATACACAGAAATCAAACATTCTAGCCATGCATAGAAGTATAAGACCCTCTAACTTTGGGAAATGGCTATCAGACTTTGGGGAAAACACATAAGAAGGACTAACAACTCAAAATACTATGCCGGAACGCCTAAACATATTCTCTAAGTCATTGGGCACTTTGACAAACAAGCTTTCATAGTTTTAGGCAAAGGGCTAGATCGGGACTAGGCTTCCTTGGTTCAACAAGATGATCAACTAATCAGTCAAAGAGAAAGTTTTATGGACAGAACTATGGACAACTTATAGGTAGGCAGGGCACACCATACATCCTACTCAACATGCATAGAACTTGTAAATAAAACTTAGCAAACAGTACCTTAAGTTGCTAAAGAGCAGTTAAGAATTCTTTAGTATAACTAAGGAAGAAGAAAACATCAAGCTATGAAGATTCAGGAATTTTGAGGTGCCTCCATGGGCATATCTCAAAACTAATCTCTACTGATCTATAGCAGCAAGAAGCGTGTATTATGGATGAAAACTAGAAGACAAAAAACATAGCAAGAAACACTATACCATTCTACCATGTCATGGAATCCATCACCAATCCTTCATCATTCATCAAAAGCATCCAAGAGGCAGTCCAAAAATCATAATACAAATATGTTCTTCAAAGCTCATATGACCAATATATTGATTCTTCTCTCAAGTTCAGCCTCTTGTTTACAATGAAGCCTTGTGGAATAAAATAGGCTTGAGTGAGGAAAACCTCATGGAGCAACTAGCTATCCCATTGGCCAAGTCAAAATATCTAAACTTGTCCTTGAGGCTTTGCAAAGCCCAAGGCACAAAATATCCCATAAAATATCTAAAAAACTGCTAAAAACGGAAATTATATTGACTTTACATCATTTCCCAAGTGTAAAAATAGCTAAACGCGCATTTGGGAAAAGCAGATTTTTGAGGTTCAAAAATTACATAAATACTTCATATTTATGTCTGAAAAATGTCCCCTGTCTTGCTGGAAAGATTTGGTAGCCTTCCCGGTGTCGAAACGGGTCTCTTGATGGCCCGTTGGAAAGCTCTTTGTGTCTACTTTTCGACGCAACTGAAACCACCTCAATCTATCGTCTAGAAGTTCCCCAAAAATGTACCTGTGTGCAAAAAACCAGGAAATAGCAGACTGCTGATATGACGGGCAGAATGTGCAAAAAGTGAGCATTTTTCGCCAATTTGAGGGGGCGAATGATCTCCAAATGCTTTGAAAATCGCTGGGGACCTGCTCATAGAATTATGGCATCAACTGGTATCATCCTTCTGCCTTGACAAATCCTCAAACTGAAATGGCGAAATAATGACTTTTCGACCAAAAACCCAAAAAATGCCAAAAAACAAAAAGTTGTCGAAACGGGCCCAAAATTGGCACATATGACCCTCAGGGGTCCATAGCAGCATGTTCCGAAGCTGAGGCCAAAATGTCAAGAGCTGATGTGCTTTTCTCCTCTTTCCGTGCCAGGCGCTTCTTGAAACTACTGTTTATCACTACTGAGTTACTGTTGTTCAACATTCTTCTCCTCTTTTTCCAGCTGCTGCTCATCTTTACCACTGTCATTCTGCTCCTGTTGTTTTGCCTAGAAGGGCATCTTGATCTAGATGTGTCCCTGAAACACCAAACTACTTCCAAGTCTTTGGAATGCCTTCTTTGAACCAAACCCTGTCAATTCATTGTTTAGATAGAGAAAAATTGTCTTTGAATGACTTCAAAAAGTTTCCTCATAATACAAAACCCCTGCTCTCTTAAAAAGTGGTCTTTTCACCTTTAATGTATCTCAACCAGCACACTTCTCAATAAGAGACCATACAGTGAAAAGGGGACAAACTGTTAGGTGAAAATGCTGTTTAGAGTGTCAAAATTGCCTTGCTCTGTGATGTTTGGAGCTCAAAAACCTGTTTTGTACCTTTGATCAATGGTGAACTTTCCAATCATCACAAACTTGTCCTTACCTAGTATGCCAATCACTCAACAACTCATATCTCATGCAATCAACCTTCAGTGTAAGCATACAGTCAATGCCACAGTTTATGTAACAAGGTGACAGAGTTTTTTGAAAAATGCTTCAAAAAGTTCAATCAAAGCCTGTAAGAGTTTTCTCTCTTCAAATAATCAAGGCCCCTTATCAATGTAACACCTTTGTCTTTGTAAAAAATTCCTTTGCTCTATATGAATATCAACTTATCAAATAAGCTCGAAGAACAGAAGACAGTAATGTAGAATACATAGTGAAAACTGTCTCTTTTTGTGGTTTATAGGGGTGAATTGCCCTTTGATGCCTTGAAGATATAAGATATATTGTCCTTTGATTAGTAAAGGTGAAAATACACAGCTCCTGGTTCAACACATCTCTTTCCCTGTAAGCACTCTTATTAGTATGCTCACCACCCCAGCACAACTTTGAACAATGGATGTTTTCACAGAAAAACACAGTTTACAGGTATGGTAACAAAGTTTGAAATAAGGCTGGAGGGTTTTATCTTCTCACACAATCAAAACTCCTTTTTAGTATGGAAAACCTGTCCCTTTAGAAAATGCTTTTATATCCTCGGAAAATCAACTTGACAGAGAGCTGGAGGAAAAAGGGCAGTTACCAAGTATACAGTGAACAACTGTCTTTTCCGGGGGTTGTTAGGGTTATCATTGCCCTTTGGTATTCTGAAGAATAAACACACCCTTGTTCTTTGATTTAAGAAAGGTGAAAACATACAGTTTTTAGCTCAACACAATTTCCTTCCCTGTAGAGGACCTCATTAGCATTTTAACATTTTACCACAGCTTTAGACCACTGATACTTAGAACAAAAACACATCTCTGGATATATGGTGACAGAGTTTGAATAGTTTCTTATGATGTGGTAACAAAATGTCTTCCAGTAATCAAAAACCAACAAGCTTGTTTTTGGACATGATATTTCCCTTCTTTATGCTCTATTGTCTTCAAACAAGGCTTTGACCAAAACACCTTTCAACTGACCACACTGTTCTTTATACCAGCTTTGCCCTACCTCTGAAATTAAATGATGACTTTTACTTTACAGGATATACTATAAGGAATGGAGAGTAAAAACGTTGTTTTGTCCCTTTAAGCCCTCTAGTCTTGTTTTCTTTTATCACAGTTTTGGGGGCACAGTTTCATTTGATATTCATGCTAATGCAAACTCACTCATATTTTAAGTTTCACCTCTAGCCAACAGCAAACTTCGTTTTCTACCCAACATCCAAACTATGGTTCTTAACCTTTTTGCACTGCCCAACAGTTCTTGACAAAGGTCATGAAGGCGCATAAATACTTTTAAAATTGATGATGAACTTTTAGACAAGCTTGAGCAGCCTCCAAAAATATTTTTTAAGGTTTTTTAGGCAATTTTGTAACTGATGCTACAGGCACGTCGCGCATCAGTTCATTCCTTTGGAAATTTTCGGCCTAAACGCGTCGCGCAGATTCTGAACGTGTCGCGCAACTTTCCAGCCCAATTTGAAGGCCTTCCCGGTGTTGGAATTGGGCGCGAGATGGCTCGTTGGAAAGCTGTGGAAGTCTACTTTCCATAACAACTTGAATATTTCCATTTGGAGTCCATTTGGTTGTTCAAAAATTCATTCTCCCAACACTGGTGAATCCTGGTGCAGAAATGCATCGAGCTGTTTGTAGGCCATTTTTGAATGCCTTCCCGGTGTCAGAATTGGACGCGAGATGGCTCGTTGGAAAGATGTGGAAGTCTAATTTCCAGAAAAACTTGAATTTTTTCATTTGGTGTCCATTTGAGCCTTAAAAAACTGACTGTCCCATCACTGGTCAAAAATGGTGTATGCTGGTGCAGAAAAACATAGCGTTGATTGCAGGCTACTTTTGGATGCCTTCCTTTTGTCGGAATTTGGCCCGAGATGGCTCATCGGAAAGCTATGGAAGTCTATTTTCCATAAAAGCTTGATTTTTTTCATTTGGAGTCAATTTTGTTGTTCAAAATCTGACTGTCCCATCACTGGTCAAAATGATGAATCCTGGTGCAGAAATTCTCCCGTGACATCTGAATTTTTCACGTTTCTCACAAACCATGATACCTGTGTAGAAACTGAAGAAGGTTTTTCTTATTGAACCTATGAGGGACAAAAACCTCTCTCACTTTTGTAAATTTCATCTCCATTTTGTTAGAAACACATTCTGAACCGAACTGCCCGGGCGCTCCTTAACCCTAATTTCACTGTGGCAGAGGTATTATGATTCAACAACCATGCAATTTTACTATCCCTTTGTATTTTCTGTGATGAGATATTTGAGCCTATTTTTGAATGTGGGGGATGGCATTTTTGACAAATTATTGGCTTCCTTTTGACCATGATGGCAAAGTTTGTTTTGAGATCAAGACCCCTTTTTAACTTGACACTAAAGTGTCTTTTCTGGATGCTTTATAGGTGATAAAGCTCACTGTGAAGCTGATTTCATCTGCTAGGTGTCCTTCAAGCTTGTCTCCTGGCTGTGGGTGCTGACATTCAGTTGTATTTTCCTGAGCTGTTACTGTTCTCGGTCTATCAGAAGGGCCTTTTCTTCTAACAGCTTTTTCTTTATTCAAAATGTAACAGCATAGTGGTTTTGACCTGATTTCATAAGGAATCTTCTTTCCTAGTGAGAGTGGCATATGGAATTGGCCTTCAATGATTTATAAAACCTGAAAAACTATGCCAAAGCTATTTTAGTACTTAATGAGCTTGTGTACTTACTTGTAGGACCCTTTTCTTTTTAAACTTGGTTTGATAGACTTCTGTATCTAATTTATTCATTAACTCTTTCCCTAACTGTAGGTGTCAAATATTTCTGCATGTATTCAGACTTGCCAATCTTCTATTGATTAAGAAAGGCGCCCTTTTTCAAAACACTTCTCTGCTCAAAACATATCATATAATGTCTCTTTCCATTGAATAATGAAAACCCATTTTTTGCTTCAAACTTTCTAAAACAAAACTGACAGTCTATCAAAACAACTCTTTGTCTATTATCAACAATAGTTTCAATGGTGATGTATCTTGATGACAGAAACCTAGATTGTCTGTGCCAGTTGTCGTGGCAATTTTGAAAAGGCAACTGTTCATGGATGAAGTTGCTTTCAAGAAAGACATGCTTGATTAGCTTGGCATGCTGTCCTAGGGTTTTCAAAACTCAAATCATAATCAGTTTCTGTCCTTGTGTAGAGGAGGATATAAGATATGGAATAACTGCTGGCCTATTTCACAGATACCAAGGCTTTTATTAGCCATCTTCCTCCTAATGAAACTCTTGAAAACACCAACCTGCTGCATTTGAAGAAACTACCTGTCTTTGTAATGGAGTGTAGCTTGCAACAGTTGGACTTACACCGGCGCTTTGACTCATAGCAAGATGTCACCTGTCTGAGACTGTATACTACTTTCCTTCCTCTTCTTTATGTTCATCTAGAAACCATGGATTGTATTTCACATTTTAATAGGAACAAAATAACACACAAGGGTCTTTTTACTGAAGTATTTTCCTATTCAAGACTGATTGAAGCTATGCATATTGACACCCCTGCAGAGATGTTTGTTATGATTTCTTTGATTGAGGAGTCCCTTTTTATGCTCGCTGATGATGACTGAAAACTCAACTGATTTTCTTTACAAACCATAAACCACTGTTTTCTTTTTTGGCATGTTGAGAACTTAGTCTGATATGATCATTACTCACCTTTAAGAAACCTAGGGTCAACCCCATTTCTTGTCTAGTAAAAACAAATCTGTGCTTATAGTCAGTTTTGTAATTTCTTCAAATCAATATTAGTCATCGCCCTTTGCTTGTAGATGAAGGAGGCGCCTTAACCCTCTGCTTGTAGATGAAGGAGGTTCTTGGCCATGACAAATTACTAGTCTGTTTGACAGTGTTGTCTTTCTTCTACTGTGATTTCATGCTAAATGGAAGCTGCAAGGTCTTGATGAGTAACTCCTTACCCTGTAGATGTATCTCAGGCTCATGTTTACATTGAGAAGCAGCTGTTCTTCTAAACATGGATTCAAGAATTTTCTCCTGAGATGATGACATGTTTCATGTCTTTGTAAAATCCATAAAACACTGTAAAACACCTAAAATCAGCTTAAGACTGTGGTTTATGCAATGCTGAGACTTAGGGGTGTGTAAGTGGCGCGACTTAGAGCTGTGATCAATTTCATTTGCAGAGTGGGAGGTCTATCATGATTGGTCTGTAGCAGATGGAGGTTTTTTGGCCTTTTGATGGTTTCCAAGGGTAAAAATGCCTTAAAGCGCCACTTCCTAACTTAGGGGAGGCTTTTGAAACAGACTTGGATTTTCCTCCTAGAGCTGATGGGTAGACCAGTAGGGCTAAAGCTAGATAGGATAGTGACAATGAGTTTTGACTTTGACATGGGTGGACTGAAAAGTAGGAAAGGCGAAAATTTTTTTATGAGGGTTTTCTAGATGACAAATTGACATATGGAGATCAACTTCTAGAAAACTCAGCTATGGATCTAGTCATCGCTAACAAGTGAAAAATAATTGACTAACACGGGGCATGATAGAGTGTTAGGAAAGCATGCCAAGATGTGCCAAGTTCCAAGGTGTGCTAATGTGTGCCAAGGAGTGTTAGGGAGTGCTAGAGAAACAAAAAGGAGCACTATATCATAATGCATGGAAATTAATGAATAAGAGTGCGTGACAAGGAGTTTCAACGAGTTCCAAGTGTGATAAGGAGGAGTTACAAGGCACGATTGATAGTGCTAATGAATGCTAGAGTGTTAGGGCGTCATGCGACTAAGATGTGCCAATGCGTGCAAGGAAGTGTTAACCAGGAGTGCCAGGGAAACACAAGGGAGCACTACATCAAAATGCATGGAAATGAAAAAATAAGAGTTTGTGATTATAAGTGTTAGTGAGTTCCAGGTGTGCTAAGGAGGGAGTGACAAGGTATGCTAGGCAGTATTAAGGCGTGCTAGAGGCCAGGGCAACATGCAAAGATGTCGTAGGTGCTAGGGTGTACAAACATGTGTCAAGGAGTGTTAAGGAATGCTATGGAAACACAAGGGAGCACTAGGTAAAAATTCATGGAAATGAATGAATAAGAGTTTGTGACTGGGATTTTCAATGATCTCTAGGTGTGCTAAGGAGAGAGTGACAAGGTATGCTAGGTAGTGCCAAGGAATGCTAGAGTATTAGGGAAACATGCCAAGATGTTCCAGATGTTAGGGTGTGCCAATGCGTGCTAGGGAGTGTTAGGGAGTTTCAGGTAAACACAAGGAAGAACAAGATCAAAATGAATGGAAATGAACGAATAAGAGTGTGTGATAGGGAGTGTTAATGATTTATAGGTCTGTTGAGGAGGGAGTGACAAGGTTATATACTAGGAAATGTCAAGGTATGTTAAAATACCAAGGAGTGTCAGGAAGTGATAGGGTGTGCTAGTGAGTGTCAAATCAAGTCAAGGAATGTAGGGGATGCTAACACATGCCACATAATGCTAAGGAATTTAAGACATGTCAGGTGTTATGGCATGTCAAGATGTAAAATGTGTGCTTAGTTGTTTTACGATCACAATTGGATGTGATGAGCCTTTTCTTGGTAACTTGTTAAGTGGGATCAGTTGAGATTGGACATGAGTAGTCTAAGATGAGTTACATGTAGTTCTTAGGTTAACAAGGCATATGTTGAATTTCCATGACACATGAGAATCTAGGTTTGGTCTTAGAATAATTGATGCAAACACACTCAAGTTCCACAACACATCTACTTTGCGCAACGAAATCTACACACCTCAAGGAATCATCTAGTGCACATGACTTTTTTTTAAATTTTTTTCAGACCGTTCTTCGTTAAATTACAAACCATAATAGAATAGGCTATAGATCTTGTACTAGGGATCATGGCCCTTTAAAATCACACTGATATAGGGAATACAACTAGGCCTTTGTGTTAGTCCTTTTACAATCAATCTACTTGAACACGACAACAATTGACCCACTTTTTGATGGTGGCCACACATAACCCTTTCAATCCATGTGCCTTGAGCACATTTGGTAGGTCCTCTTACCTCCCATTATGAAACTCCTCAATCTACCTCTATTAATTAACTCAACTCCTTTAGGTTACTGAACTCAGCTCAAAAAACATTGCCCTCTATATACCTATTTTTTCCTTTAATGTCTGCAACACTTAAGGCTTTCAATTAGTTGTTCACAACTCTGTTGTGAATAACTCTTTGGTTTGCCCACTTTTTCCATTTGCTGCTCCAAGATGACAAGTTTAGGGATATTGAGGTTTCCCTTCTTCTCAATGACGCAATCCTTTGCAATACAGTGAACTAGGGCTAGTTTGCTAGCCCACTTGACTACTACTTTAGTCCTTCAAAGTGTGCACATCCTTAGGCCCAATACACCTACCCTTCTACTAGTGTTGTTTTCCTTCACAAGTACAAGACTTAGAGCTCTTCTTTGATAGTCACCTAACAACCCTCCAATTGTACTTGGAATGCCATCAATTTTCCCAACCATAGTCAATTCTTTTACTGATCTAGTGCCCGCAACATTGCCCTCATCTAGGGCTATTCAAATATGCCACTTAATAGTGATTTGAGTCCTCTCAAAATCACTATTCTTGTGTACCAATTTATTTGTTGTACAATATATGAAAAAATCTGAACTACTCATCTTATCATCCTTCTAAAAATTTGTAGATGATTGAGCTAGGGTCACAAATCATCCATTAACAGGCCATTGACCAAATTTTTATAGGTTACTTCAGATATTTGTCCAAAACTCTATGGATAGTCCACCAAAATCAACTCCTCTTCATGTCAATCCATTCCTCATATGAAACATTTTTTCTGCTCCATCTTCTACTAAGGTTCCACCTTCCTTTGGATTTTCTATCTCTGCACATACTTCTACAAACCATCTTCCAAATTTGTGGTATATATTGCAGATATTAACTTCTCTCTAAGGGTCACAACCCCTCTTATTCTATGCAGATTTGGCACAATATTAATGGCATAAATTATGGATTGAACATGCTAGGAAACATCCCTAAATAGGGAATAATACTTCTATTCTAATTGATTTATAACACACCCTATCCACCCATAGAAAAAACAACAAATCTTTCCTCCATAAGGGACTTAGCCTAGCTGATATGGATCCATAGATTTTGGGCATTTATTTAACTGGATCTTGATCTGAACTTTAGATCTCTACAACCCTAAAACTATGGCTACCTCAGTCAATTTTACACCTGTGAATACTACTATTGTGGACATAAATTCTAGTGCAGACCCTCCTCGATTTGTGTTGGTAATTATCATAGAGCTTGCAACCTACTAAACACCACAAGGTAGGGTCTCGACCCTCTCTACTATTTCAAAATTTGATGCGGACTTCACACAAAAACACCACTGAAATCACATGCCCAAATTCTTATGATCCGCCTCTCTTGAGCTTGATCTGCCATAATAGAACCAAGAATATGCCATCCTACTTCCTATGTTGAACCCATTAAGGTAAGTGACATTCTTGTGAACCCTCACATGATGATCTTACTCTTGGTAGATGATCATGGCCTCCCTTTAGCAACGCTTAATCAACACTCTAACTCGACCTACTTTAGTATACACCTCTCTTGGCCTCCTTGATCAAATGAGCTCCTTCTCACTTGATGTTCTTGCCTTCATACTAAGGCCTCCTTAAATAGATTTTCCTAGATAGGCCTCTTAAGAACGCTCTAGAACATACGAACTTTATCCACTTATACCTTGGGAAATATTATTTTTTATTTTTTATTTTCTTTTATATTTTAAACCCCATCTCGAGTCCGAGTCCCCTTCTCTTGGGTTATTTTCACACAAATCCTTTTGTGGCCAAACTCACACAAACCCATCTCACTAGGCTTGTGGATTACCTACCAAGCTACACAATTCAACAACATAGTCTAGTTGTAGTAATCATAACTTGGTTAAGCTCCTTTAGTCAAGCAAGGACTTGGTTGGGTTCCCAAGTTGAAAATTAAGTAAGGGTAGTTGTGAGGGCATGATAACTAGGGAGGGTTAGGGCATGCCAAGGAATGAAAAGGCATGCTAACACATGCTGGAAAATGTTAATGAATGTTGAGGAGTGTTAAGGAGTGTCGAGGCATCACAAGGGAGAACTAGGTCAAAATGCATGGAAATGAACAAATAATAGTGCGTGCCAGGGAGTGTTAATGAATTCAAGTTTTCCAAGGATGAAGAGTGTTAGAATAAGTTCATAATAGTATTTGCAAGAGGCAAGCCTACAATTGTGATAAGGGGCTTGAAAAAAAAAATTTAGACAAAGGGAGACTTTGTGTTGGGCATAATATTATTTTTCCTTTATCTATTATTTTTATATGACATGTGGCACACTTTAGCTGAATGGTCATGTTTTAAAATATTTTAGACAATTACATATTTTACATTGTTGTATTTAGGTTTTGGGACACTCGGCTTGTGCCGAATTATATCTTGTGTGCCCTGTGTATCTTTTGGTTCTTACAAATTCTCAGTTAATTCTCTATTGTTTATACAAACTGGACATACATGTGAAATATTGCCTATGTAAGCTACATTGCTTGGTTGTTTTATGGCCATGGCTAGATGTGATCCTTGTATTGGTAAGTTCTTAAGTGGGTAAAGTCCATATTGGACATGAGTGGCCTAAGATGAGGTATAGGAAATTATTAGGTGAACAAGGCACAATCTACTTGTATTAGGTGCAATTGATCAAGTTGTTACAACTAAAGCAGACTAATGTCAGATGAACTACAGTAGATAAGGACTTGATTGGGTTCCTAAATCGTGAAAATATGTAAGGATAGTTTTGAGGGTATGAGTGCCAAGCCATGTTAGGGAATGCTAACGTGTGTTAGATAATTTGAAGGCATGTCAAATATGCTAATGTGTAAAGTGTTAAGGCATGCCAATATGTGCATAGGTGTCATAATACGTGTCAGGGACTATCAAGGCAACAAAAATGTTAGGTCCATATATTACTAGTATAGTCCCTTATTGTTGTTAGTGTAACCCCCTTATTGTTATTATTGTACCACTATAACCCCCATATTGTTATTATTGTGCCCTTAAATTATTATTGTTAGGTCGGCTAGGATTACATTGTGGCCCCACTAGGATTACATTGTGGCCCCATGGGCTCTTGTATATAGAAAGGAGGTTTTGTAATTTGTATCATCCAAGAATTGTTCATTCATGTAATGTATTGGAGGTTTCTCCTTCAAAGTGGCTTATTTCTAAGGTGTTGATATCTCTTTTCTTCTATTTTTGGAGCTGGTTTCACAACATTTGGTATCAGAGCTTTGGATTCTAGGGTTTCACTGCTCCAAATAGGTCATTGTGGCATTTTCACTATAACTTTTTTTCTACAAAGTTTCAGAAGCTGAAATTTTTAGGGTGCGAAGCCAAAATCCTTAGGAATAGCGTCACAAAATTTCAGAGCTTTCTTCGCAATATTTTCGGAGATATGATCTGTGGAAGTTAGGTTTTTTTGCAGGATCCTCAATTTAATCTATACAGGTCATCGTGGAATTTGTGCTATAAAATTTTTTCTACGAAGGTTCAGAATCTGAAATTTTTAGGGCACAAAGCTGAAATCCTAAGGAAAGTCTTCACAAAATTTCAGATCTTGGTTCACAATATTTTCGGAGATATGATCTGTGGAAGGTAGTGTTTTTTCAGGCTCATGAATTTCATCTCAAAGAGGTGATCGTGGGAAAATCTTCATAACTCTCCCTTCGAGCATCGGATTGGAGTGTTGTAAAAAGTGGTCACAAGCAAACGGACTGTAGTTTCTTTGCTATCAATTTTAGAGCTAAAAGATAAAACAGTTACACATGGAAAGTCGTACAAGTTCGCTCTACTGAACTTGTCCATAATTAGGTCATTATGGGAGATTGGACATAACTTTGCCTTGGAGAATCCAAATCAAGTCATACCTGTGGAATTTGAAAGATAATTTAGAAGGCTACCTCAGTGCCAATGTTTAGATATTGAAGAGCTGCAATCACAGAGATAATCCAATTTCAATATCAAGCACCTCAAAAGCAAGAAAAAGGTGTGTATTTTTTTTCCGAATTGCATAAGTCTTGTTTGAAGAATCAATTTGAATCGATTCCAAGGGAATATTGTAGAATAGATATCAGTATTGGGTTCTAAAAATGCCCCGTAAAAATAATTCAACACCCATTAAGCCTTCATAAGGCTCTATTATGACTCATGAAGATGAAGAATTGCAACATGATATATCAAAATTACAAGAGCAAGTGCACCAAATTTCGCTCTCGCAAAGAGAAACAAAAAATGAAATGAAAGTTTTGAAGAAAGGCATGGAAGTTAAATGGATGCTTTGAAGAATAATATAGATGGTTTGAAGAAAGGCGTGGAATCTAAGATAGATGGCATGGAACCTGTCATGGAATCTAAGATGGATCACATGGAAGCTAATATTGATGAAAAAATGAAAGACAACATGGAAAACATGAAGAATGATCTAAAAGCAGACATGGAAGGTTTGACAAAGTTGATACAAGAAATGTTTCCTAATGGTGAAAAGATAGTAGAGGAAACTCATGATGAGAACAAAATAAATGTTAATCGTTACTTCATAAACTCTAATGTTGGTGGGAAGAACCACTATATTCTAAAAATGGATATGAGGAAGTTTGATGGAAATGATCCTGTAACATGGATACTACGGATGGAGCAATATTTTGATCTCCATAATGTGCAAAACACACAAAAGGTACGCATTGCAACTTTACATTTAGAACAAAATGCATTTGTATGGTATCGATGGCTTTGCTCCCGTAAAAAAATTGTCACTTGGTCGATTTTTATGGAGGAAATGATAGCACATTATGAGGATACAAAGAGCAACACCTTCTTTAGCCAATTGATAAATCTCAAACAAAAGGGTTTAATGGGGGAGCACATTGAGGACTTCCAAAATTGAATATAAGGGTAACTGATATTCCAGAGGAACACAGGATTGATCTCTTCATAGGTACTTTAAAGGATAACATCCAACATGAAGTTCGCATTTTGGAACCTGATTCATTGGAGAAGGCATTCAGGTTGGCAAGAAAAATTGAATGTAAAATTATGGCGACAAGGAAGCCTGCCACTCACTTCTATAAAGAAGGAAGTGTTTCTACGCCTAGATTTCCACAACCTACAAGGTTGACACCAAAAAAATTGGAAGAAAAAAGAGCAAAAGGGCTTTGCTACAGTTGTGATAGCAAATACACTAAAGGTCATAAGTGTGCTGAGAAGAAATTATTTTACATAGATTGTGAAGAGAAAGAAGAAAATGAACAAGAAGAGGATATACACCAGGAACCAACCCTAGAAGAGGAAGAAATGAATCCGACCATATCGTGTAATGCACTGGCAGGAATTACCACTCCTCAAACTCTCAAGATACAAGGACAAATCAAGAAGAAAAAGGTAATAGTGTTGATTGATTCAGGTAGCACCCATATTTTTATTCATTGTAAGGTAGCCAAGGAATTAAATTGTTTCCTATACCCAGCACCAGAATGTCAAGTGATGGTTGCAAATGGAGGAACTATAAATTGCTCTGGAAAATGCCATAATATCAAGCTAACCATGGGGGAATATGTATTGACTAGTCCAATGCTTTCCATTCCTATGGGAGGTGTTGATGTTGTACTAGGAGTACAATGATTACAATCTTTGGGGACGGTAGCTTTTAATTTTCAAGAACTTTTCTTGAATTTTTTTTCAGAAGGAAAGGAAGTCGAATTACGGGGTATTGAAGGGAAGCCGGGAAGGATAATAAGCTCTAATGTCATGACAAAGCTTCTAAAGAAAGAACAATGAGGCATAATTGCACAATTATGCTCACTAGAAGTTCCGACATCAAAATCATCTATTTCTGCAAATCTCCAACAAGTCTTGGACAATCATTCCAAGGTGTTTGAAACTCCCAAAGGACTCCCACCTATTCGTGATCATGATCATGCTATTCATTTGATTCCGGGAAGTGTTCCTCCAAACATCAGGCCTTATAGATATCCTTACGTCCAAAAGAGCGAAATTGAACGTATGATTGCAGAAATGTTAGAGGCGGGTATAATTCAAGCTAGTCAAAGTTCTTTCTCTGCTCCTGTAGTATTGGTACACAAGAAGGATGGATCATGGCGATTGTGTCCGGATTATAGGGAGCTTAATAAGCTCACCATTAAAGATAAATTTCCCATTCCTGTGATTGATGAATTACATGAAGCAATTTATTTTACCAAGTTGGATCTTCGTTCAGGATATCATCAAATTAGAATGAAGACTGAAGATATTCCAAAAACAGCAATTCGAAATCATGAGGGTCATTATGAATTTTTGGTCATGCCTTTTTTGCCTTACCAATGCACCTTGTAAGTGGAAATACGTGTCAAATTCCAAGTTTTAGTGCATTCTAAGTGCCAAATCATCCTCTGTTACTTCTCTTCTACTTTCCAATAATTGATCTCAAATATCTTTAATATATAAACCATGCCAAATCAAACCGAGGCATCTTAATGAATGCTCGACATGCTAATGATCATGGCCTCTTTCGGACTACATGTCTCTTCGCCCCCTTGATCAAATGAGCTCATTCTCACTTGATGTTATTTCATTCATCCTATGGCTTGCTTAAATGGTTTTTCCTAGACCTCTTAGGAACCCTCTAGAACTTATGGGTTTTATCCACTTAGACCTTAGGAAATGTTAATTTCCCTTTTTAATTTTATTTGAGATTTTAAACCACATCTTGGGACCAAAATCCCTTTGTTTGGCTTATTTTCCCACAAATCATTTTGTGACCAAACTCACACAAAACCATCTCACTATGCTTGTGGAGTATACCAAGCTACACAATTCAACAACATAGTCTAGTTGTAGTAACAGTAAATTTTTCAAGCTCTTGTAGTCAAGAGAGGGCTTAGTTGGGTTCCCAAGTGGAAAATTAAGTAAGTGTAGTTGTGAGGGAATGATAGCTAGGGAGGTTCAGGGCATGAAAAGGAATGAAAAGTCATGCTAACACATTTTGGACAATGTAAATGCATGTTGAATTAGAGTGTTAGGGAGTGTCGGGGCATATCAAGGGATAACTAGGTCAAGATTCATGGAAAGGAACAAATAAGAGTGTGTGCCAGGGAGTGTCAGTGAATTCAAGTGTGTTAAGGATTAAGTGTGTTAGGAGAAGTTCATAATATGATTTACAGGAGGAAAGCCTAAGATTGTTATACAAGGCTCAACATAGCAGTTTTAGACAAAGGGAAAACACTTTGTGCTAGGCACAACATTGTTTTGTCTTTATCTATTTTTTTTAAATGAGATGTGGCACACTTTGGATACATGCTCATGTTTTAAAATATTCTAGATATTTGCATATTGTACATATTTGTGTATAGATATTAGGGCACTCGAATTGTGTAAACTTATATCTTGTGTGGCTTGTGCATTTTGTGGTTCTTACAAACTCTCAATTAATGTTCTACTGTTTGTATGAACCAAACATACATGTGAAATATTTCTTGTGTAAGATATGTTGCTTAGTTGTTTTATGGCCATGGCTAGATCATGTGATCCTTATCGTGGTAACTAGTTAAGTGGGATAAGTTGAGCTTGGACATGAGTGGCATAATATGAGTTATGGGAATTTCTTAGGTGAAAAAGTCACAATATACTTGTAGTAGGTGCAATTGGTCAAGTTGTTGTGGTTGAAGTAGGCAAATATTATCACATGAACTACAATAGCCAAGGACTTGATTGAGTCCCCAAGTTGTGAAAAAATGTAAAGGATAGCTGTGAGGACATGAGTGCCAAGGCATGATAGGGAATGTTAAGATGTGTCAGATAGTGTGAAGGCATGTCAAACATGCTAAAATGTGCCAAGTGGTAAGGCATGCCAAGATGTGAAAGGGTGTGTCAATGCGTGCCAAGGAATGTTAAGGCAAGAAAATGGAGAAACAAGTTAAACTACAAGGAAATTAACACATAAGAGTTTTAATAATTCATCAATTTAATTTTTCAATAGGAGCATGCTAGGCACACCAAAACTAGGCACCAATAGGTGCCAAGTGCAAAGTATTAGTGCATTCTAAGTGCCAAGTCTTCCTTTGTTGATTCTCATATACTTTCCAAAAATTGATCTCAAATAGATTTAATATTAAATCATGCCAAATAATACCAAGGCATCTCAACGTATTCCATACATTCTGATACTTTCCAAATGCCAACACGTGCCAAGCGCTAATATGTGTCAAGGAGTGTTATGCATGCTATGAAGTGGAAGGGCATGTTGAAGAGTGCTAAGGTGTGCTAGAGAGTGCTAATGCATGTTAAGGAGTGTTAAGGAGTACTAGGACAAAACATGAAGGGAGCACCAGGTCAAAATTCATGGAAGTTAATGAATATGAGGAACATGTGACAAGGACCAGTGCTAATGAGTGCTAGCCTTCATGCCAAGGAGGGAGTCAAAAGGTATGCTAATTAATGGTAAGGCATGCTAGGGAATATCAAGGCATGATAAGAAGTGCCAAAGTGTGCTAGGGAGTTCCAGGGTGTGCTAATTATATGTGCCAAATAGTGCCAAGATATGTAAATACATGCCAGGTGCTAAGGATGTGCAGGGCGCCAGGTTATGTCAATATGTGTCAAGAAGTGTCAAGGCAACAAAAGGAATAACCAAGATAAAATGCAAGGAAATGAACACATAAGAGGGTTAATAATTTGGTACTTCATATTTTTCTAAATCGGAATGCTAGGCACACTAATAATAGGTACCAATACATGCCATGTGGCATTGTGTGCCAAGTTCTAATGTATGCCAATGCATGCAACCAAGGTGTTTCAGGGAATGTTAGGGAATACATGCATGCAAACACATGCTAGGAGAGTTCTATGTCGGGCTAGTGCATGCCACCATTGCTTGGGCATCAGTGTCATGACAAGACATTCTAAGACATGCGAGGTGCTAAGAAATGTTAGTGTGTGCCAAAGCATTAATTTAAGGTGTGCCCAGATTGTTGGGGAGTGTTAGGTATTTCTCATTAATAGAATTGACAGATTTTGATTAAGTATTAAATACTATATTTCCTACACACACTAGTGGAATTTTGTATAAAGGGAATTTTCTAGATAATAAAATTAATAGATATGAACCATGTGTTGACTCATAGGAAAATTATATTCGTCTAGTCATTACTTGAGGGAAATGATACACACTAATTACTTCTTAAAAAATTGACTGACTCTAACCACTATGGCATTGGAAATATTATAAGAAATACTCTATAATAATGGTCTTAAATTGTTATATTTTGACAAAAATATATTAACAGGCACATAGCGTCATCAAAAACTCATTGGAATGATCAATGACGATGAACATTTTTTGACCATCACCAAAAGTAAAAAAAAGAGAATTGGTGAGG
Organism: Pinus albicaulis; assembly: GCA_034641835.2. NCBI lineage: Eukaryota > Viridiplantae > Streptophyta > Pinopsida > Pinales > Pinaceae > Pinus > Pinus albicaulis. Next base: position 2,210,950 of record MU968493.1, on the reverse strand, counting down.
GTCATTAAAAGTTTGTCACTAGAAGTGTCACCAAAGAGAGAATTAGTGATGGGCCTTTAACGACCCTCACCAAAAGTGTTATTGCAAATTACTTTGGTGACAAACCTTAAAGGACCATCACTGTATACACTTACAGTGACACTTTTTTAAGGACCGTCACCATATGTGACATTGGTGATGGACCTTAAAGGTCCGTCACAGGCATGACCCTCACCAATGTCATTTTTTATTGTAGTGCCTTCAGCTTTACTGATGACCTCCACTTGCATTAATTCACAGGAATAGAGATAGACCCATGAAACAGGTGAGGGTGAAGCTAGGGAGGTATAGGGTGAGCTTGAAAAGCGTAGAGAAATTTTTCTACCTGTACACGGAGGAGGAGAATGAACACTAGAGGGAGGAAATACCCATGCTTAACTTTGGGAAACTGAAGGGGACTTTACCAATAAATCCTGGAGGGGATTGAGTGGGGCGGGTATAGAGGTTGAGAAAATACATAAACCACTCACAGACAGAGCATTCTCACACATGACAGACCTCGGTAGGTGCCCACCTACCTTCCCACTCTAGTGGCTTGACCACTCATGTACAGAGCCTTCTCAGTCATGCCTATGGTTTGTGTCTCCCTTACCACTCAAGGGGATGGTGGAAATAAAAACACCTGACAGGGAGAGTTATTATATTATGTGATTTTTATTATACCTATATTATTGGCTCGAAACAGAGAAGCAATGGAGTCACGACTTCCGGTGGGCTCCTCCTTCTTTCCTTCCACACCTCGGGATGTAGGTCTCACTTGAACATGGCCTTGGTAAAAGTATTATCTTACCTAAATTCCATGCTCTAAAAGAGGATGGGTCTGCAGCGTTATGATTGGCCAAAGATACAATTTTTGGTTTAGATTAAGGAGCCGTATCGGGAGAGTTGTAATCATGCTGGTAGGAATTTTTTTTCCTTTGCATATAATGCTTTGGCCAAGGCTTGCTAATTGAAGAATCTGCATTTGGAGGTGTAATGAGTATAGGTATTTGGATAATGGCACTAGCGAGGGAAAGGGGAGGATCGTCCTAATCCATGAATAGGTGCAGACGTATGGCGTGGAGAGAGAGGTGAAGAGGGAGCAAAGCAGGGCTATAAAGAAGGTGAGAATGGTCGTAGGGGTTGGATAGAATTAGGGTGTTGTTGGCTAGGATGATTAGGAAGGAGATGGGGGTGCTTATCAAACTTTTGTTCAATATCTAGGGCATGTATAAAAGCTTGAGCCAAGGTATGAAGGGAAAAGGGGCATATCGCCGAATTTCCCTCTTGTATCTAATTCCTCATTCAGTAAGTCGAATGCTTAAACTTTCTTTTCTCAAAAAAAGATATTTTTTTATATACGTTGGCATGGTTTTAAGATTCATTCGTGATTCGTGGAAGAACTGACTATATCTTTCTCCTTATCGGATCTTCTTCCTTTCATGCTCAAGAACTACCTCTTGCATGTTATCTCTATCTCTTTTCCACGCTTGGTCAACCCAAACTCTTAAAGACCTAACCTCATTCTGACTAGTCCAATCTATGAAACTTACCTAACCATAGAACCTCTCAAATTAGGATGCATAAGTAGGCTCTGGGAAAGGATGCACTTTAAGGCTCGACTTATTCTGAAAGGTCTAGAAATTTTTTCCAAATAAGAATGAAGGACGAGAAAGCCACATGAAATGGGAAGATCGACTAGGTAAGATATCTATATATTGGTTACCTATGGATGAATCCCTCCCTATCAATAAGGCAAAGAGTAGTCATGGGGACCTTTTCGAAGTAGGCTGATGGCTTTGAAACAAATATACCTCGCATTGAAACTGAAATGACCCACCAAAGAACTCCATTCAAGTAAATATTTTAGCTGAACGGGCCCTAACAACGACACAAGGCCCTAAGGTAAGGACCTCCGACACAAGGCTCATTATAAAAGTATTTGGCGAATTTGGTTCTCCCTTCCTTAAGATAGATAGATATAGATAGATAGTGGTTGATAGAGAGATTGGGAGATAGATTGATTAAATCACAACACAGGACCAAGCATGCGAATTATTCCATCTATCGCGATCGATAATGATTGATATAACTCCACTATTGATTACTATAGGAACTCATGGTAAGCCTTTCGGGGCTGTCAATAATAACACCGATAGCGAAGGTGTGATCATAAGCTTCATAAAATTATTCTCTAGATCGCTGGATTTTGATGATTGATGGAATTATCTTTACATATGAATGAATATCTCTTTTCTTAGTCGATTCACTAACAATATTAAGTGCTTACTTAGGTGCTTACGTGGTTTCATTTATTGAAGTTCAATACTTACGAGATTTCATTTATCTGTTCTATCATCAGAGCGCTAGTAGCTAATTGGGTTTAGGGTAACATCCATCCTATAAATATATCTATCTGGATGAAGGAAGGGGGCGAAGATTATAACCATTACTTCGATCACTTAGAGGGATCTAGCAGGGATGGATACTAATGAAAATTAGACTCTCTGTATTGAATATATGGCTCATAAAACCCAAACCTCTGCTCTAGAGGTCTCGGCCTACAGATTATTACTGTTTCCATAACCTTAATGGATAACACCATTTATTATGCTCTAGAGGTGGTGGCTATGGCTTACATGGAGGTAGCTCACATGGTTGTGGTTTTTCCTACTACCAATAAGAATCTGATGAGAGAAAATATCAATGCTTTTATGAATACTGCTACTAATATTCTATCTATTATTAATACCAGTAGTTTAGAGATTCTGAATATTTTTGGGACATTTATTTTTATGAATCACCCTAAAAAGTGATCACAAACTCACGTGATGAGCATTGTGTTGATGATATTTTTCATGTTCCTCCTATCCCTCTAGACGTTCCTATTCTTAACTCACATACATAATTGCAAAGTGTAATTGAACTGCATAGCCCTTTACAATTATTTGAGTGTGTTTGGTGCACGTATGTACGAAATCACACCACCTTAAGGGGTGTGGTCTACCCACTTAAGTTATTGGTAACAGGCAGAAAAAGAAGTGGAGTCAAACAAGTTAGTGGAACAAGCTAGAATCATAAGCATACTATATAGAGAAATAGCATGCATTTATAAACTAAAACTAAAACAAATAAACACGAGCTCTGAAAAGAGTCAAATGACAACAATAATTCAAACGGTGGCTCTTGGCCCCTCTTATTGAGTGCTGGTAGGCAATAAGGATGAAACTTTACCCTTTTTCCAAAGGGCCCCTAGAACATGGGTTTTAAGTCTCGATGCAAGGATGTTTTTACCCCAAGCTTGCCTCGGTGCAAAGTCTCCCTCTCTCTCTACTGTGGTGGTCTGAACTTGTTGGATGGCCAAAAATTGAGTCCCCTCTATCTTCAGCTCTGAATCACACACTGCTGGTATTGCTTGGGAAATTCTGGCCAGCATAACAATGTGTTCACTAGTTCTTCATCTCATTGGGGCCTTATATAGGAGAATTCAAATCCTTCGTCCCTCTCTTGGTACATTGTGGATGGTGACCCAAGAGAGGGGGATGATTCCATTGTATGCCACAAATATTCCTTTATGTGCTCCCTTTATGTCTAAGGAGGTGTTGGTGACTATCCTTAGGCGGCTTCAAGTGAAATCACTGTCCTAGAGTGTGCTTGTGTGGTCTCAGAAAGTGACATTTCACCACTTCCAGGATTACGTTCATATCAGGTCAAAAAGTGCGCAAAGGTGCTCTTCACGAAGGATTATGCGTGCAAAAGCATTTATGACTTGCTAAAATTTGATTTTTCCTCAGACCTTAGATATTTTTAAATACTTTCCAGATTCTGTAATGTCTTCCATCCCTGTAAATCCTTCTGCTTGACATTAAATAATGTCATCTTCTACTAGTACAATTTTCCAGTGTTAAAAGTTGCCCCCTAATGTGTGAGGTCTAGGAAGATCTGTATAGCTGAAATACATTATAATTTCTTTTTTGTATATTGTACATAGAGAGAGAGAGAGACTTGCGTGAAGCTTGGAGTTGGAAACACCCTGCACCGGTTCCAAGAATGACCATGTCCTAAGGGACCCCTGTAAGAAAATATAATACAATACATATACAAATTTTCTACTAGGTGGGCATGTCCCATGCTTGTGATGCTGTGGCTAGTTAAACATATCTATTTGATAGATATATGTTCTGTCTGCATCAATGATGTGGTAGTGATCTGGTGGTTGCTGACGATGATTGCTGACACCCTCTGAGGCGTTTTTTCTTTGAAAATAGGTGGAATATGGTACCCATATGGGTAACCTTGGTATGGCATATATTTGCGCATTGTACGTATAGGCACTGGTTGGGACCTTCCCGTGTAAGCATTGCTGAAAGAGATACTTATGGAGGCACGGGTCTTCGACGAATTTAATCAAAGTGCAATGGTTGTAAGGTACGATACCATCTTGACATGAAAGCTTTTGAGTCAAATTTCAGGACGATTGATGACATATATTGTCAATGATGTCTCCCATAGTGCCACCCGAGGATGCCCCTTTTATGGAGAGGGGTGATCCAAGGTACCACTTCCTTTTTGGAAAATAGGTGTCGAAGTTGACAAAAAGGAAGCCTTAACCGAATGAGGGGTTGCCGACATGAGGGGTCGGGGACTTGGATGTGATGGGTTTAACATAGGCATTTTGACGAGGGACGACTGAAAATTGATGATGGGGTTTCAGTGGCCCAAGGTTAGAGTATACTAAGAAACTTGGTGGCAGTCATAGTTATTTCTGATGGGGAAATCCCTCGAGTCGGTAGGACTTATAGGGTGGGTATAAAGTGGCTATGAATGTCAAGGCGGCTTGTGTGTGGGGGTGTAATACTCCGACCAAGGGTGTTCAAGGACTGCTTCCATGGGAGAAAAGATGAATGAGAGGGTGGGGGACATGGTGCACCATTTGCGGTCTTTGTGAAATTACCAAAAGAATAAAATAATGGGGTTTGATTTGTACAAAACATAGAGATGGGTACCCCAAAATATGAAAGTGTTTGCTCACTGATGTTGTGAGGAAGATGTTTTGCTGAGGTTGGGGGTCCCATTGGTTGGTCTCATGTGTGGGGTTGATGAAGCGAATGAAAAGTATTGCAAATGGGATTATGTTGGTGGAGGTATGGTGGGCCAAATGCGAGGTGCAGTAGTGCGCTTTTGATATGATTGTATAACCTGATCATCCAAGAAGGGGGTTTTAGTTTGTATGGTAAAACTTGACCTTATTCATGATGGATGGATGGGCATGAGGTGCTTCCCGGACTGAAGTGGTATAGCCATGGCGTCACTTTTGTTGTGATATATGGTCTACTTTAGGTGACGAGTGCCATGGAGGGGAGGCTCTACCGACCAACGAGGATATTTATCATGTGCAGGGTGAGGTGATGATAAACATGGTCGGATATGAGGACCCTATGGTTTATTTCTGATGGAGAAATGATGTCAAGAAATGCAAAGTTTTCTGGGACTCTGTCATGTGGGGGGTAGAATGATACCTGCTCTGGAACTTTCTGTGAATGGAGTTGCGAATGGTTTTGCGATATTTTCCTGCAAAAACAACTACCTCAAGTGAAAGCATCTTCTTTATCAAATATTATTGAAATTCATGAGCTTTAAAAAATAAGATGGGAGAGGGCATACCTACTAGTGTTGAATTTTTTTTTTTTTTTTCGGGGGTGCAAATGTGTGGCATCACCTTTGGGCATTAAGGAGTGCTGATCACAGTGCTTCTTTCGATCTAGTGATCAGATACTCTAAGCTCTAGTTTTCCCTTGGGAGTTGTTACTTGGCTCCTAGTTTTGATTTCAATTGGGGTTTCCCCCAGACTGAGATCATGGGGGGCGTTGCCGGTTACTGCCCCCTATCCAGGATCTCCCTTTTGTTTGTTCCTCGGATTCCTTTTGCAACATTTGGAGGATTTTCATAATTCTCCTGGTTTTATGGTTGCTGATAAGCCTGGGAAGGGTTGCACTAGATTGACTAACACATTACGTTGTGCCAGTGGTCTATTCCGTGCAAGGAATGGGGGATATTGGTTCCCTTGGACCTGGTTGGTATATGAGTGCTTGGGTGACTTTCAAGATAGCTAGGTTGTGATACGTTCTAAGTAGAATCGTATGAGTATCCAGGGTATTGATTATTGTTGCCTAGGTGTCCTTGTGCCAAAGACCCGATCGAACCATCTGTAGAATCGACGTGCATTGTACTACTGCTCCCTAGGTTATCTTGGGGAAAAGACCCAATCAAACTATCTACAGGATCGATGTGCATGGTACTACTTGCTGCCTAGGTGATCTTGGGTCAAAGACCCAATCAAGCCATCTGCAGAATCTACCTACCTGGGTGTTACTGCTTCCTAGGATATCTTCGATCGAAGACCTGATCAAGTCGTTTGCAGAATCTACCTATTTGGTAACTCTCTCAGTATCATGGGTGTTACTGCTGCTGTAATATTCCCAAATGGGAAAAGCAGGAATATAGAACATATGTAGCATTCCAAATGAATCAAAATAGGAACATAGCACTAAAATCTGGAAAATGTTAGAAATATGTTGCAACTGGAAATTACATTAAGACATCATAATATATGAGCATAAAACAACAGAGCCATATCATTATATATAACAGAAAATGAAATTACACAGTGCTCCATAGGGAATGCACTCAAGCCACAAGGTGGCTGAAATACACTAAAGAAACCAAGCACTGGAAATGTTGTGCTGCTACTGCTAACGGTTGCTATTGAGGTGAAGAACCATGTGGGGAAGGCTATTAGAGTGCTTAGAATGATCCTCTCTTTTAACCACGGATTCTACTCAAAAAACCTAGAAATACTGAGAAATGGTTTGGCCAGATTTTAACTTTAGATTTTCGGCCCTTTTTGGGTTTCCCACTGCAACAACTCACTAAAATAACACATTCATGGACTGGAACTGCATTGTAGGGGATAAAAACACTATGGTCTAATTCCAAATGTATCAATGATGCTCCAGGGCCTTATTTACTAGCCTCCAAAGAGAAAGAAACCTTCATCCAATGAGATCTAGCTAAGAAATTTCCCAAATCAAACCTCCACAACTTTTGTCCTGCAGCACAACACAAAATCCTCAACAAAAACTACACTATACATTAAGACTGAAGTCTTGGCCAAATTCCTGATAGTGGAATGTAGTACAAAAATCTTCCAAGATGCCTCTCAAGGAAAGAGGTGGGATTCCAGACCAAGAACACCCAGTGCTAAACAACACTTGCAATCTTAGCTAAATAGCTAAAGAAAGCTATATGTCTAAACTTACCATATATTCAGAAATATAATATACCAATACATGAATAATATGGCTTCCATCCTCTTCCTTATATAATAAATGAGCTTCCAAACCCTAATCCCCATCTATTAATGACACTACTTCCATGCAATGTGTCTCCATCTAAAACTACATTGTCTCTCATTGAATGCCACCCCTCCATGACAACGCTGTTGATTTGGTCAAAGTTGACCCATTCCACATGCTTTAGCCCTTTTTCACACCTAAGGGTGATTTATTAAGCTGAAAATATGATCCACTTTCACATGAGAAGTGGTTTTATTCCTAATAAAGAGATTTATGGGTCTCCCTACCCACTTATTCATCAAACAAGAAAGAAAAATTAGATTTTAATATTCTAGTTAGTTGCATGCTAATTCAGGAATATTACAATCCTCCCTCCCAAATGTTACTTGTCCTCAAGCAACTGCAAGGATAGATCTGCAAAACATAGGGAACCTTCATCCCCATGTGAAGCTCCATCCTCCAAGCTATCATCCATATAAAATGAATCACCCTCCAAAATGGTAATTCATAGAAAATCTCCTCCCATCTACTCATGAAAGGCACCTCCCAAGTGCTCAAGTTACCCAAATGGCTCATCTCATAAGGAAACAAGAGACCCAATGTAAAAATCATGGATGGTCTAATGCTCTCTTAGAAATATGAAACATAAGAACCGTGGAGAATCTCTCTCCCAAAGGGCACATCCAATGCTTCCATCCTCCGTCCAATCATTATCATAAAAAAAATAAGTACATTATCAATATATGGGATCAAAACCTGTGATACATAAAGAACCAAATGAAATAATGGAGGTGGATCATAGTCCCACATGTGGAACTAGCGCAGTATGTCTCCTAACTGCATCAGATAATGATATGGTAAGTGGTTTCCCCACCACCTACTTGTTGCCATAGTTTTCTCATAAGTTCTGAAGAGGTGAGAAATTTTTGGTGCCTTTGGTGCACACCCAGAATGATATATCATCTCCTTATATCCTCCTAGGGAGTGGCCATGTTCAGAAATGTTTATGGCCTAAAGTTGGCCATGAAGTTTATATGGAAGAATACTCCTCCTTGGATCTATGGCCTACATATACATGGTAAAGGAATGAAAATAATAATCAAGTGAAATATCATGCACATAAACATGTTCCTTACCAAAATTTCTGCCCATACAAATGGAGTGGTCCATAGATAAATCCCCTCTCATTCCAAAAGATGAAAGAGGTGGCTATGATAACTCCTTCATAGAGTTATGTATCTCTCCTAAATCCACATGGTCCATGCATCTTCTCAAATGCTGATATACCTCCTCTTCAAAACCTTCTCAAGTGTAGCTCTCCATGATAGTGTTGTAGGCTCTCATGGAATAAGTATGGCTAAAGAGAAAATCTTCATGAGCTCTTTGTAGTAACTTCTCCTTGAGCTTGGAAGCTATATAAAAGAAGATCCTACCATGATAGTAGATGACTTCATCTTGGACTGAATAGCCCTCTTCATGTAGGTAGTCATCAAGTATCATGCATGTAAAAAGATCCTTGGAATAATCCACCACTAGCTGGGATTTCCAATATGGATCTATCCTCCATAGTGACAACACTGATGATATATCATATAAAACATATTTCATATGGCTGTCATCCTCTTTGACATATCCCATGCCAAAGTCACATAATGGAAGGCTGCTATCCTCCCTTTGTTGCTCCTTCAGTGCAAGATCTAAAATGAGAGTGGGTAATGATGATGATGGGAGAATGTCTCCCTCCTACTTGAGTCTACCCAAGACTCTCAACATTGTATCAAGACCTCCCAATGCTCCTTCATGAGCCAAATATATCAATGTTGCACCATGTTGAGAGAAATCTTTGTTCATTTTCCAATCAGGGGGTCTCCCTGGTGGAATGCCTCCATGTAGTGAGACATCAATATTAAGAGTAGATTGCATATATGAGTGGACTGCTTTGTCCTTGCTCTCAATGCACAAATCAGTCTGCCTCTTTTTTGCATCAAAATTTTGAAATAGATAGGGGTGTGTACTCCTAATCATATGATGATGGTCATCCTCCCTACCTTCTCCTTTCATATGCAAGGTCTCAAAATCTATCAATGATGGCACATGCTGCTCATGGATTGTGCCTTGATCTCCACATATGAGATACTTTGGATATTCTTGTAAGGATACAAGAACACCTCTTATTTGAGAAATTGATCCATCTTCCTCTTCATGAGGTACTAGATCTACTCCTGAAGTGACAACGTTGTTACCTACAACTGGCTCTTCCCCTTCATCATGAATGGAGGTTTCCTCATCATGATTATGAGGTTCTTTGCTTTGATCTTATTTTGGAAAAGAGATCTCCATGTCTTCCTTTTTAGAAGAGAGCCCTTCTTGAAGTGGGGATCTTGCCTCTAGCAAGGTATTCCATAAGTTTTTATCCCCCTAAATAGCATTCTGGAGTGGAGTTGGGTCTATAGATCCTTCCAACTCATGCAAAGGTTTTGTTTGTTTAGGCTTGGCTAGCTCAACCAAGGATGTTTCAGAAAGGTTTGCATCAAATATTTTCACTAACCTCTTAGTGAACTTTGCATAAGTAGATACATTTACGTGCTTCAAGGAAGAAGTTTCATAAAACCACCAGGCATAAGCCTTACCTTCAAGATGCACCGCTGCTACTCTAATGGCTTATTATTATGAAACTTGGTGCTGCTGCAAATAGGTGTTTAGCTCCTTCACCCAAGCCCTAGCTCTACATTTAGGTGAACCATCAAAATTAGATAGAAAGAATCTACCCACATAATGATGCTTGCCCCTCTTGCTTCTATTGTGATTGCTAGGCCTTCTATCCTCCTTGATCTTGGAAAAACCTTGGAAGTTTAGATGATCTTTGAACCTCTGAGATTGAGATTCATACTCTTGAAGATACTCACCAAGAGTCTCCTCCTTTGGTACATCTCCTTCCTCCATCTCTCTTGCTATGAATGTAGGCGTAGTATATCATTGTAGATCTTATTATGTGGTTGAATGCTCATGACACCCATAATATGAAGAACTAGAGCTTTCTTCATGTGCAAATATTTTAGAGGGATCTTCATGTATTTCCCTCCTCATTCCCTTTATTTCTCGTTTAAGCTCATGCATAGCTTGGAGAAGAAGTTTTTAAAACTTCTTTCCCTCCATTTCTCCAAATAATGGAGACTTTCCCTTGTCTCTTATGTAAGCTTTCTCTTTTCTGTGAGAAGCTTCTTCCTCTTCTGATAACATTGATGCAATGTCTTCACAGGTTGAGCCAAGATTATACTTTGATACCACTGTAATATTCCCAAATGGGAAAAGCAGGAATATAGAACATATGTAGCATTCCAAATAAATCAAAACAAGAACATAGCACTAAAATCTAGAAAATGCTGGAAATATGCTGCAACTGGAAATTACAGTAAGACATCATAATCTATGAGCAGAAAAAAATGGAGCCATATCATTATATATAACAACAAATGAAACTACACAGTGCTCCAAAAGGAATGCACTCAAGCCAAAAGATGGCTTAAATACACTAAAGAAACCAAGCACTGGAAATGTTGCGCTGCTACTGCTACTGCTGTTGGAAATTACTGCTACTGAGGTGAATAACCATGTGCAGAAGGATGTTAGCATGCTCAGAATGATCTAATATTTTAACCATGGATTCTACTCAACAAACCCAGAAAAACCCCAAAATGGTTTGGCAAGATTTTAACTTTGGATTTCGGCCCTTTTTGGCTTGCCCACTGCAACAGCTCACTAAAATAACGCAGTCATGGGTTGTAACTACACTATAGCGAAAAAAAAAAACTATGGAATTATGCCAAATGTATCAATGATGCTCCATGGCCTTCTTTACTAGCCTCCAAAGAGAAAGAAAGCTCCCTCCAATGAGATCTAGCTCAGAAATATCCCAAATCAAACCTCCACAACTTCTGCCTTGCAACACAACACAAAACCTTCAACAGGAACTACACTATACATTAAGACTAAAGTATTTCAAAAATTCCTGATAATGGAATGTATTAAAAAACTCTTCCAAGAGGCCTCTCAAGGAAAGAGGCGGGATTCCAGATTAGGAACGCTGTAATATCCCCAAATGGGATTGCTCAGCAAGGCATGCATGAAAAACACATTTTTCAGGAATGGATGCTAAAGGATTTGAAACCAAGATCTGGATACCTTAGATCAATGTATCTAAGACCGAAATACAAGATCAGGCTCAAAAGAAATCACTCTAGGTGGGTTAAACAGGTCTTCCACAACTAGTTGTCTTGAGAAAGTGCCCAATGAAGGAATGCAAAAATATATAAACACAATAATGGATATGCAGCATTAAATAAGCTCACATGATGTGTTAAAAACACATATCCTTTAATCAAAACTACAACAACAACTTATATTCTGATTCATGATCCAAAATATGGGGAAAAACAACTATTTCAGCCCTAAAAACGTCATTTCCTGAGATTTGCGTAAAATTAGGGGGAAATGAAAGTGGGATCCTTTATCTTTGGTCATGTGGAACTCAAATACAAAATTTCAGCCAAAAAAAAAATGACTCTAGCTAAGTTAAATAGATCTCCTAGTCCCAAGATAGCTCAAAAAGGCCCAATCCCCAAGACTTGACTCAACAGAAAGTGACTGAAGCATATACAACATGGTTTTCTGAAGGGTTTAGGTACAATATGGCATGAATGTAAGATCTAATTTTAATACATCAGATCATGGAAGGAAATAGAGAGAAAAATTCTTTTACATGAAGAGAATACATGAAGAAATCCTCAAGAATGAGGTACTGCAACCAGAGGAAATGACTAAACAAGCTAGAAAGAATTTTATTATGGAAAAACAAAAGTTGTAGGTTAAAACTCAAATCTAGGACAGATCTGTGTACAAAATATTAGATCTATATTAGATCTGTGCACTAGACTATCTCTATTTTACATCCCCCTTGGGGTTTTCAGCAAAACATGAAGCACAAAGAGTAGATCTGAGATCTACTGCAGCAGAACTGCAGAATTCTTCAAAAATTCTGAAGCAGATATAGCAATGAATGAATCAGATCTGATACATACATGGATTGGTTGACCAATCCATGGATCACCACAATGCAAGGAAGATTCCTTTACACCAGAGATCTCTCCTCCAAACAGTTTCCAAACACCCTGCAACTCTTCACTTGAAAAATAACGCAGTATAGGGAGATAAATTGCATTGTAGACTTGATGTAGAATTTGGCCTAATGCCAAGTTGTAGATTTGAAGCACAAGACTGCTAATACACTTTTCCAGGAGGAGAAAAGACTCACTCACTGAGAAGAGGCACTAGTATGGTCTAGATCTGAATAGATCTAGCCTTCACTTGCTACTGCTCATAAGGACAACCAAAACCTCAACATGATTTGAGTTGTAGTTGGAAGAAGAAGCTTGGCCAAATGCCTAATAGTGGACCAAGAAATGCAAGACTCTTCCAAGAGGCCTCTCAAGGAAAGAGGTGGGATTCCCAACGAGGAACACCCAAGTGCTAAACAACACTATTCTCAGCTAAACAACAAGAGAATGAGAAGTGTCTAAATAGAAAAATCCTTCCAATATAATATGTTCAACAACCCCTCTCATGCTGCTCTCCTATTTCATTTAAAGGATGAAAGCCTTGCAAAACCCTAAACCATATCAAAGGTTTAGCTCCTTTCACATTGGAACCCTTCAACTAGATCTGCGTTGTTCTTCAAGGAACATTACATCTGGACAGTGCTGTAGATTTGGTCTTGTTGACCCAGTCAATTGTCACAATCCCCTTTCACACATGAAGGAGTTTCATTAAAGCAGCCCATATTTGGCCTTGTTCACATGGGCATTGATTTATTTTGTCGTTTAAGGAGTTTAATTTGTCCTCCTTTACAATTTTATTCTTGTAGCAAGAAAATGAAAACAAAAAGGAATATTCCTATTAGCTTGGGCTAATTAGGAATATTACAGTCCTCCCCTCCAAAATGTTGCTTGTCCTCAAGCAACTGATAAGGTGAGTGCTGCAACTCATTTCCTCCTCCATTGGTGTCAAAAACAAAGGATAAGCTTCTCTCATAAGCTAAGTGACCACCAATCCATCCATCCATGACTTGTCCCAAAAATGTCCTCATGAGGAGCAAACAGCTCTTCCCATAAGGAAACAATGAATCACATGAAACAACTATGGTTTGCCCAATGCCCTCCCTGAAATACAAAAAATAAAGAACAGGGAGTGTAGTCATCCCATAGGGCACATGCATTCCTTCCCTCCTTCCTCGATTCATCCCCATGAAAAGTACAAGCACATCATCAATATAGGGGATCAAGACAATGTACAAATAAACAAAAGTGTGTGTACATGGAGGTGGATCATATTCCCACATGTGGAACTAGCACAGAGCATCCCCTGCCTGCATCAAACCAAGATGTGGTAAGTGGTTTTCCCACCACTTACTTGCTGCCCAATTCATCTCACTGTTGCAAAAAATTTGAGATATATTTGGTGCCTTTGGGAAGCATCCATCATGAAAATAAATCTCCCTTTGTACATCAAGGGAGTGGCAAAATTCAGAATTATTAGTGGCCCAAAAATTGCCATGAAATTTGCATGATACATTGATCCTTTTAGGAATCATGGCCTGCATACAAATGGTAAAAGAACATGTACAAACAGAAAAATAAACTTTCTTTACATGGACGAATTCTTTACCATAAAAGTTACTCATACACATGGAGTTGTGCATGGACATTTCTCCTCTTTCAAAAGAAGGAAGAGATGGCTGAAATGACTCTTGCATAGAGTCCCTTGGCTTCCCCAACTCCACATAGCTCATGCACTCTTGAAAGTTCTGATGTAGTTCCTCTCTCAAGCCCTCCCAATCAAAGCTCCTCATGATTAGAGTGTAGATCTTCATTGACTGCATATGGCTGGAAAAGAACTCTTTGTGTGCTCCTTGTAGTATCTTCTGCTTGAGCTTGGAAGCTCTAGACAAGAAGACTCTACCATGATGATAGATGACCCCTCCTTGGACTAAATAGCCCTCTCCTTGCAGCATGTCATCTAGTATCATACATGTGTGAAGATCCTTGGAATAATCTACAAGAAGTTGAGATTTCCAATAAAAATCTACACTGCTAAAAAATGACAGCGCTGATGATACATCCACAAGAATGTTTGTCATACTGCTCATCTCTTCCTGGGAATTCCCCATGCCACAGGTGTGCATTGGAAGGCTGATCCTTCCATTGTTCTCCTCCCACAGCATAGATCCAGATTGGAGAGTGGGTGGTGATGATAAGGGAACAAGATCTCCCTTCTCCTTGAACTTACCCAAGTCTCCCAGCATTGTAGCTTTGTCTTCAAGTGCTCCAAACCCTCCTGGATCTAAGCTTGGAGCAGCAACTTGTGAGGTCTTCCCCATAGAATCTATATCAGGTGGCCTCCTAGGTGGTCTGCCACTAGATAATGAGATTTCAGGGACCTTTCTCATGTGCACACTGGATGAGATCCTCATGTCCCTGCTTCCACTGTGCAACCTCGACTCTGTTCTATGTGTGGAAGTCTCATGAAAGTTAGAGACCCCTCTTAGTGGTGCAAGAGTTCCTCTGATTGGAGAAATTGCCCCATCTTCTGATAGTGGATCAGCCATGTGATCCCTCCTTTTCTCTTTCTCATTGTCTTCTAGCAAAGACACATGCTGCTCATATCCTCCATATGGAAGATCCTTAGGAATTCCTTGCAAAGGTGCAAGAACTCCTCTAGTGGAATCCATTGCTTCATCTCCATCTCCAACTGAAAATAGATCTCCTCCTGCTGTCACAGCGCTGGAGGACCTTCTCTGCTCTTCCTCCCCCTCCTCATCATGGTTGGAGAATGCTTCGCCATCAAGAGATCCTTTTTCTTGATCTCTTGGTGAGGAAGAATTTCTCATGTCTTCTCTTTGAGAGAAGGGATCTTGTTGTAGTGGGGCTTTTGCCTCTGGAAAATTGTGCAGCAATTCTTCAACCCCCTCAACAATGTTTAGGACTGGAGTAGGCTCCATGGAATCTTCCAACTCATGCAGAAATGAAGATCTCTTCGGCTTGATTAGCTCTTCCCAAGAAGTCTCTGAATGTTTCATATCAATCTTTTCACTAGTCTCCTAGTGAACTTTGCATAAGAAGAGATGTTTACCCCTTTAAGGAAGAGGATTCAAACAGCCACCAAGCATGAGCTTTCCCTTGAAGGTGCAGCATTGCTAGTCTCAAGGCTTATTCTTATGTCACTTGATGCAGCTTCAAGTATGTGTCAAGCTTCTTTACCCAAGACTTGGCTGAGTCTTTAGGTGATCCATCAAAAGTAGGTAGAGAGAATCTACCCAAAGTGTGATGAAGGCACCCTTTTCTCCTACTGTAGGTGTTGGATCTTGCTTCTTTGAGTTGACAGAACTCTGGGAAACTGAGATTCTCTTTGAATCTCTCTGATAGAGACTCATATTCTTGGAGATAATCACCAAGAGATTCCTCCTTTGGTGTTCCTCCTCTTCCTCCTTCCTTTGACAAGAAAGTAGGCATGCTACAACGTTGAGGATCAAATTGTGTGGCTGAATGCTCACACACATCAGATGAAGTATTGGGGATTTCTTCATGTGCAAACCCTTTCAGAGGATATTCTTGTCTTCCATTCCTCACTCCCCTGATTTCATTCTTCAGCTCATGCATAGTTTGGAATAGAGTTTTAGAAAACTCTCTCCCAATCAATCTTCCTGATGAAGGGTTTGGACCCTTCACTTCTGTGTCTTCAGTGTAACCACATTTATTCATTAGTATTTTCCTCCCATGAAAATAAATATTGGCTCTTCAAAATCAAAGCATAGGTTGTGCCAAGAAAGAGGCTTCAATACCACTATAATATCCCCAAATGGGATTGCTCAGCAAGGCATGCCTGAAAAACACATTTCTCAGGAATGGATGCTACAAGATTTGAAACCAAGACCTGTATCCCTTATATAAATGTATCTAATACCTAAATCCAAGAGGAGGCTCAAAATAAATCACTCTAGGTGGGTTAAACAGGTCTTCCACACCTAGTTGTCTTGAGAAAGTGCCCAATGAAGGACTGCAGCAATATATAAACACAATAATGGATATGCAGCATTAAATAAGCTCACATGATGTGTTAAAAACACATAGCCTTCAATAAAAACTACAACAACAACTTATATTCTAATTCATGATCCAAAAGATGGGGAAAAGCAGCTATTTCAGCCCTAAAAACGTCATTTCCTGAGATTTGCGTAAAATTAGGGGGAAATGATGGCAGTATCCTTTATCTCAGGTCATGTGGGACTCACATACTAAATTTCAGCAAAAATAAATGACTCTAGCTAAGTTAAACAGATCTCTTGGTCTCGATATAGCTCAAAAAGGCTCAGTCCCCAAGACTTGACTCAACGGAAAGTGATTGAAGCATATACAGTGTGATTTTCTAAAGGTTTTAGGTAAAATATGGCATGAATATTAGATCTAATTTTATTACATCAGATTATGGAAGGAAATAGAGAGAAAGTTTCTTTTACATGAAGAGAATACATGAAGAAATACTCAAGAATGAGGTACTCCAACCATAGGAAATGACTAAACAAGTTGGAAAGTGTTTTATTATGTAAAAACAACAGCTGTAGGTTAGAATTTAGATCTAGGACAGATCTGTGTACAAAATATTAGATCTATATTAGATCTGTACACTAGACTATCTCTATTTTACATCCCCCTCGTGGTTTTCAGCAAAACATGAAGCATAGAGTGTAGATCTAAGATCTACTGCAACAAATCTGCAGAATGCTTAAGAAATTTTGAAGTAGATACAACAATGAATGAATCAGATCTGATACATACATGGATTGGTTGGCCAATCCATGGATCACCATAGTGCAAGGAAGACTCCTTTACATTAGAGATCTCTCCTCCAAACAGTTGCCAAACACCCTGCAACTCTTCACTTGCAAAATAACGTAGTATAGGGAGATAAAATGCGTTGTAGGCTTGATGTAGGATTTGGCCTGATTCCAAGTTGTAGATCTGAAGCTCAAGACTGCTAATACACTCTTCCAGGAGGATAAAAGACTCACTCACTGAGAAGAGGCACTAGTATGGTCTAGATTTGAATAGATCTAGCCTCCACTTGCTGCTGCTCACAAGGACAACCAAACCCTCAATAGGATACGAGTTGTAGTTGGAAGAAGAAGCTTGGCCAAATGCCTAATAGTGGACCAAGAAATGCAAAACTCTTCCAAGAGGCCTTTCAAGGAAAGAGGTGGGATTCCCGACCAGGAACACCCAAGTGCTAAACAACACTATTCTCAGCTAAACAGCCACAGAATGAGAAGTGTCTAAACATACAAATCCTTCCAAGATAATATGTTCAAAAACCCCTCTCATGCTGCTCTCCTCTTTCATTTATAAGATGAAAGCCTTGCAAAACCCTAAACCACCTCAAAGGCTTAGCTCCTTTCACATTGGAACCCTCCAACTAGATCTGCATTGTTCTTCAAGGTACATTGCATCTGGATAACTCTGTAGATTTGGTCCTGTTGACCCAGTCAATTGTCACAATCGCCTTTCACACATGAAGGAGTTTCATTAAAGCAGCCCAGATTTGGCCTTGTTCACATGTGCATTTGATTTATTTTGTTGTTTAAGGAGTTTAATTTTTCCTCCTTTACAATTTTATTCTTGTAGCAAGAAAATGAAAACAAAAAGGAATATTCCTATTAGCTTGGGCTAATTAGGAATATTACAAACACCCAATGCTAAATAGCACTTGCAATCTTAGCTAAATAGCCAAAGAAAGCTATATGTATAAACAGACCATATATTCAGAAATATAATATACCAATACATGAATAATATGGCTTCCATCCTCTTACTTATCTAAGAAATGAGCTTCCAAACCCTAAGTCCCATCCGTTAATGACACTAGTTCCATGCATTGTGTCTCCATCTAAAACTGTGTTGTCTCTCATTGAATGCCACCCCTCCATGACAGCGTTGTTGATTTGGTCAAAGTTGACCCAGTCCACATGCTTTAGCCCTTGTTCACACTTAAGGGTGCTTTACTAAGCTAAAAAGATGATCCACTTTCACATGAGAAGTGGTTTTATTTGTAATAAAGATATTTATGGGTCTCTCTACCCACTTATTCATCAAACAAGAAAGAAAAATTAGATTTTAATATTCCAATTAGTTGCATGATAATTTAGGAATATTACAGCTCCCTAGGTGATCTTGGGTCAAAGACCCATATCAAACCGTTTGCAGTAGATGACGCGCCTGGTAACTCCCTGAATACAGATTACTGTTGCCTAGGTGACCTTGGGTCAAAGACCCGATCAAGCCATTTGCAGTAATCGATGTGCCTGACAACTTAAGAGGATGATGCAACCAGGTTTCCCTGTCCCTAGTTGCTATATGGTGTCTTGGGGGGAGGAGGGACAGATGGCCATCTTTATGGTGCCTGACGTTCCTCCTGTAGGTATAGGATGGTCTGAGGTTCATTTCCGGATGCCTGGGTGGAGGGATCCTCTTGATAGGATCACTCCATGGCATGTAAGATGTCCCTATATCATAGGAGATCTGGGAAATGATGGGTATAGTGCCCATAGTTGCTGCAGCGAGTGCATGCGTGATTGGTACACAATGATTTGCCTTTACCTTTGGTGGTAGGTTCCTTTTTACAGGAACGCGACATTGCGATGTCTGTTTCAGAGCGAAGGAGTGGTTTTAATTCATCCAGCTCTAGGTAGATATGGGTAGGGTGACGTATTATGTCTCATATGGCGTAGACTGGTGATTCTCATTATATGTCGCGAGTCACCATCTTCTTTCCTCTTTTCTCGGTTTTCTTAGCCATGTTCACCAGTTTTGCAATGGGGTTTTCCTTTGCAGGGGTGGTTTCGATCATTTCTTGGATGAGTGGGGCCTCTTCGGGACTGAGGGGCTTCAATCCTGTAGAAGTGATGTGTGTGGCTCCTGTCCTTGTAGGGGGGATGAGATACCAAATAGGTATAGCAAACGATATGTTAGGTAACACCACTGTTGCCAAAACCTGCTGGGAGACAAAACCAGCTGGTGGGTTAGAGGAAAGGGGTCTGGGAAGCGACATAGGCTAGAGAGGCTGTCATGGCCGATGACCCAGTGTCATTATTTCTGGTGTCTGTGTCCTAACTAGCTTTGGCGCTTGATGTGGACATCATGCACACTGGAGCCCCTGTGACATTAGGTGAGGACTTAGGAAAAATGGTAGGATCTCTTAGGAATGACCCTAGAAATAATGACGGTTTGAATTGGCCTGGGCCATATTCTTGGTATCGTGAAAGTTCATCTGAGGATGTATCTACATAGGGTAGTATTACATCAGTGTTTGTTAAGGGTCGCTTCTCGCTATTCATCAATGGGTCTACAATAATGATGCGGTCCTCGTGGGGCAACATCATAATGCAGAAGACAGAGGAGGCTATGGCTAACATGGCGTACATATAACTCTGCCCAAGGAGTATATTGTAGTCCAAGTGAGCGCCCAAGACTTCAATGTCTATGTGGACCATATTTCTGACTAAGTATATCAGGACGTTTTGGTAGAGGCCGACGAGGGTACGACCATCGTATGTTCTAAGCGTGATGACTCAAGGTTTTAGTTCGGGAAACCCTAACTTCTGCCAAACATTTTTTGACATGATGCATGTGGATGCACCTTCGTCAATGAAAAAATGGTGAATAGTGATATTATGGACTGACACTAGTATCTGGAAGGCGACCATGGAAGGAAGCCTAGGGGTGGCTTTGTCTAAGTCAAAAGCCATTAGGCGTGTATCGGCAGGGTCAATAGTGCCTAACGTGGAAATTAGGGCTTTCTGTTGTTTTGGGCATGATTGCAATACTTCCAAATATGACATAGTACTAAGAGATTATGCTAAATCATCCACGACACTATAATTATGGGCTGCTTTGGGGTAGTTTCCTGCTCACCTATTAGGTCCCTTCGCCATTTTTGGCAATGGTTTGATGGGCATCTTTGAAATGGTCAAAGGTGCAGTTGGTGCACTTGTACTTTCCCCTGACGTATTGGTGTTTGGTGTGGTGTCATAATTGAAATTTTGTGTGTGGAAAAACATCTCTTCGCCATTCATGTAGATTTCAGTGCTGCTTTTCTCGGAGTCGTCTGGGTTTTTCTGCTAAGTGCTGATTGTCCCTTCATGGAGGAAAGGTTCTTGCATCACAGCTGGTTGCTGGGAATATCCTCCTTGTCCTCGGTTACTCTGTAGCTTCTTCATCTCAGGGAGATCAGGACAGTGGTGAGTATATTGGTCGTACTCACCACATATAGAATGAGAATGGTTTGTTCGAAGAGGTGGCCTTTTGCTCTGTCGTTGGGCATTGCTTGGCTCCTAGCTCTGATTTGGGTTGGAGTTGCCTCTAGCCTGGGATCGTGGTGGGAATTTCTAGTTGTTTCCCCCCTATCTAGGATTCCATTTTGGCTTTTTTTTAATTTTTTATTCACCACGTTAGGAGGGTAGTTCTCCTGGTTATATTGGTGTGGTTGGTTTTGGGATAGCTGCACAAAGTTCGCCTGTGCATTGATCTACATAGGCGGGTCTTGTGTTGGAGAATGAGCATAACGTGGTCCCCAGTTTTCACCTAGCTATTGGAGGGGAGCTCTTCCATCAGTATTTATCTCTGTGTACTAGGTCCCCTGAGCCAAAGGATAGGGTCCTCCATGGTGATACGCTTGCGCCCTCTTGGTCAAATTTTGCTGAGGCATAGGATGACTTTGAAAATTGGGTTGAGGTACATTCTGGGTGGAACTGTATGTATAACTAGGGTTTTGAATGCTGTTGCCTAGGTAACCTTGGGTTAATCACCCAATTAGTCTGTCTACAGAGTTCGACGTGCTTGGAAATTCTTGATAAGTTTGCATGCGCGCAGCATTAGGTAGGATGTTGTAAATTTATCTTGACTGCGTATAAATTAGCTCAAGTTGTTGGGCTTTGCTAATGGAGTCCTCTTCGGATATGGGCTTTTACTGTGCCACATCCTTTGAAATCTTTGCTATAAGAGTTTTTAGGAAAAAATATAAAAGGACTTGATCGTCGCATTTTGCTTTACATAAACTATGACGTCGCCTCCATTCATGGAGATGGTCCAAGATATGGACAGCGGGGGTTTGTCTAAAATGTGTCAGTAATTCCATTCCGGAATCATGGTGAATGGGTAACTAAAAATATTTTAGGAATGCGGTGGCAAGGGCACAAAAGGTTCCATGTGAAGCAAAGGGTTTCTCCACGTACCATTTCGCAGCTACTCCTGTCAGAGTGCGTTGAAATGGTCTCAATCGAATAGTGTCATCGATGATACTATTCGATGAGCACCATAGGTGTAAGGTCATGAAATGGTTACCTAGGTCTTCCTCTTGATTTCCTTTGAATTTTGGAATATCTGAAGGGAGCTTCATGGGCATGGGAGGCCATGTAGGGTTGTGTACGATGGGGTCATTCTTCATCTTGGTTAAATCAGGTAGATTCAACAAAGCTAAGAAAGGTGATTGTGAGGTTGACGCCATTGCAGTGTGTGAAAAAAAAAGTTCTAGTTAGGAAGAGGGTTGGTTTACGATGTACCCTACTGTGTATTTGGCTGGCTTCCCGAATGGGACGCACTCCTCTACCTCATAGTGGTTTTGGGAGGAGTGGTGTGTGGTGTGGTGTTGGGAGACTGACTAGGGTTCCCAACTATGGTTGCACCAATAAAGGACGAACCAATAATGGTGGTAGCGTTTCGTCTTTGATGCCTAAACATCGAAAGACTTGGAACCCTTCCCGGTAATGCGGGGAGGTCCAAAAGATGCCTAGATCAATGAGGTCCCATTGGGTCCATTCTAGTGTTGACTAGGTTTGGTTTTGGAAAAATTTGAGAGGATAGAATCTATGATCAAAGTAAAATTCTGGTCACATACATAAAAAAAGTGAAAATAAAATAAATTTCCCCTTTAAATTAATCTATGTGATCAAGCAATCAAAAAAGTGGTTTTTGTTTGTTTGTGTATGATACTCAAAATCCTAGAAGACCTAATTCATTTTCGCAGACTAAAATGTAACTAGGCCTTGAGAAGATATCTTGCGAGTGCTGGCACAACGTCCCATAAGAGCTGGCGATGCCCCTAGTCAGCCGAAGAAAATCCACCAAGGTAAGGGTAGAGGGTCTGGTGCTTGCCTGCACCATCACCTATAGGGAAAGGATGCCCTAGATTTGGTCACTAAGTACCACCATCCCACATGAGCATTTGAGTCTTGGCCTTCTTGGTAAGTCAGCTAACAGTACTGAGTATTAGCCGGGTCAGGTAGCCCTAACTGATACCGCACACACTGCGCCTAAGCCTAACCCCCTCTAAAATGGGTCTTTGCCGCGCTTAGGTTTTCTTTTCTGTGGGCTGATAGGTGGATTTGAAGCTCCCTAAATAGTAAACTTCTATTTTTCAAGATGAATAATGATCAAGGCGACTTATTGGATTCCTACCCCCTTGATCCTAACTTAAGTAATAAATTATTTTGTGGCCCCTGTGGGGAGAATTTAGTGAGTTTTGTTAAGTTAGTTTTAGGTATCTTTACTTGGATTACTGTGTGGATGTGTGTGAGCAAAAAGTGGACAAGAAAATAGTTTGAATGTATGGATATGCGATGATCCTTTTCAGTGTCCCCTATTAGGCTATGTTGTATTGTTCCTTGCTTAAAAGAAAAACATGTGCGGATGTGGGCCGCTTTCTATTTTTCCTAGTTAATCTATGTGATCAACTATAGGGAGATGGCAAGTTGTAAATAGGGAGCATTCATATGCTTACCTAGGATCACCGGAGGGTGCAAAGGTAGCAGAGATTACTTGCTCTTCTATAAACAACTCAATCCTAGTCCTGAAGATCCTAGTGCAAAAATTGAACTAAACTAATAACTTTTACACTAGAAAAAAGAAACTAGCTACACATGTGTGGTCTTGGGCCACTTAATTTGGCTATTTATCTAGGTGTGTTGGTACCAAATTTTTCAAAACATAAAATTTTTCAGAATGCAAGTTATTTTCCCCCTAGTTAAACTATGTGTGAACTTTTCAAAAATCAACTTGAAATAAAACTGACACTAAGCCTATAGAAAGCTGCTAAGAGTGAGCTTTAGCAAGCTGCAGGGTACTACAACTAGTGCTGGCAGGTGTATTAGGGGTTTCCAAGCACCTTATAATAAGGAAAAGATAGAAACAAGGTATAATTGTCTCTTTCTATTTTTTGCACGCAAAAGGCTGAAATAGGCACGATGTCTGCGCGCGAGTCATTCCTGAATGCACGCCCTAGGTGTGTCTATGGGAAAGAAAAGTGCGCAAATTCTTGCAAAAGTGATTTTTGGTGTTGTTCTGCTTCAAACTGTCACTTGGGATGAACTAGGGTCTGCAAGAGAAATCAGGGGAAATTCAGCTCCACTGCACAATAGAGACAGAGGTCTCTGCAAAAAAAACATAACCACATAAACTTGGTAATAAACGTTAGTGGAGTCATCAATCATGTTTGAGTGTGTTTGGTGCATGTATGTACGAAATCACACCAACTTAAGGGGTGTGGTATACCCACTTAAGTTATTGGTAATAGGCAGAAAAAGAAGTGGAGTCAAGCAAGTTAGTGGAACAAGCTAGAATCATAAGCATACTAAATAGAGAACTAGCATGCATTTACAAACTAAAACTAAAACAAATAAACACAAGCTCTGAAAAGAGTCAAACGACAACAATAATTCAAATGGTGGCTCTTGGCCCCTCTTATTGAGCGCTAGTAGGGAATAAGGATGAAACTTTACCCTCTTGCCAAAGGGCCCCTATAACATGGGTTCTAAGTCCTGACGCAAGGATGTTTTTACCCCAAGCTTGCCTCGGTGAAAAGTATCCCTCTCTCTCTACTGTGGTGGACTTAGCTTGTTGGATGGCCAAAAATTGAGTCCCCTCTATCTTCAGCTCTGGATCACACATTGCTGGTATTTCTTGGGAAATTTTGGCCAGCTTAAAAATGTGTTCACTAGTTTTTCATCTCATGGTGCCCTTATATAGAAGAATTCAAATCTTCCTTCCCTCTCCTAGTACATTGTGGATGGTGACCAAAAAGAGGGCAATGATTCCATTGTGTGCCACAAATATTCCTTTGTGTGCTCCCTTTATGTATAAGGAGGCATTCGTGGCTGTCCTTAGGCGGCTTCAAGTGAAATCATTGT
Organism: Pinus albicaulis; assembly: GCA_034641835.2. NCBI lineage: Eukaryota > Viridiplantae > Streptophyta > Pinopsida > Pinales > Pinaceae > Pinus > Pinus albicaulis. The sequence goes on along the minus strand of MU968493.1, from coordinate 2,186,293 downwards.
CCTGGAGTGTGCTTGTGTGGTCCCGGAAAGTGACATTTCGCCACTCCGAGGATTGCGCGCATATCGGGTCAAAAAGTGCACAAAGGAGATCTTCATGAAGGATTATGCGTGAAAACTCATTTATGACTTTCTCAAATTTGATTTTTCCTCAGACCTTAGAGATTTTTAAATACTTTCCAGATTCTGTAATGTCTTCCAACCCTGTAAATCCTTCTACTTGAAATTAAATAATGTCTTATTCTTCTTATACGATTTTCCAGTGTTAACAATAACCATCTAATTATTATTCATCATCATAAAGTCCTAGTACTTCATCACCATCATCATTAAGTGTTTCTTATAAGCCTCCAATGATGCGAATACCTAAGACTACTCAGGTTTAGTCTACTATAAAGTAAGCAGATAAAGCTGGCATTCAAGTGGTGGGATCAAATCCCATATTAAGGAGTCAAGGAAGGGTTCATTTTTCTCTCATGGCCAGAGTTCACTCAGAAGAATAACCAAATTACTTTGAAGAAGCTAATAGACGTGTGGAAAGATGCAATGAAAGAAGAATATGATACTATTATGTGGAATAAAACCTGGGAGTTATTTGAACTTCCAGTTGGAAAGAACCTAGTAAGCTGCAAGTGGATATATAGAAATAAGTACATGTATGATGGATCTATTGAAAGACATAAGGTGAGAGTTGTAGCTAGAGGGTTCACACAGAAATCAGGAATCAACTATGAGGATCGTTTTGCTTAAGTGGAAAATATTACAACATTAAGACTTGTTTTGGAAATTGCCACAAGGCATTCTTGGTCAGTACATCAGATGGATGTCAAGAGTGCATTCCTCAATGGAGATCTTAAATAGGATATTTACATGGAAAAACTCCCAGTTTGGAAGTTCAAGAACAATAACACCTAATTTGAAGGTGAAAGAAGGCCTTTTATGGTATCAAACAGTCTCCCAGAGCGTGGTATGAAAATATTGATGCCTACCTTCTTCAGAATGGTTTCAAAAAAGAACCTTCTGACACAAATATCTTTATGTAAAAGTGGTAAAAGGTAAAATCATTGTAATTGTTGTGTATGTTTACGACCTGATAATGATAAGGAGTAATGAGGGTCTTGTTTAAAACACTAGGCCAAAGATGAAAAATAAATTCAGAATTACCGATTTAGGTCTACTTAACTCTTACCTCGGAATGGAGGTATGGGAGAAGGAAGATGGAATTTCTTTTGTACAAAGAAAGTATGCTAAAGAATCTCTTCGCAGATTTCATATGGATGATTGCAAGCCAGCTGCAAATCCATGTTAAATGAATCCTAGACTATCTTCTTTATGAGTCCAAGGAGGTGGACTCAAAATTGTACAAAAGTTGAGTCGGTAGTCTCATTTATCTAACATACACGAGACTCAACATGAGTTTCTCAGTGGGCCTAGTGTCCCATTTTATGCAGTCTCCAAAGGAAGTACACTGGAAGGCTGCGAAGAGGATTTTGTGGTACATCAGAGGTACCTTAGATCATGGTTTATTTTACTCAAGGGAAGTTGATCTTACACTCATTGGTTACAGTGATTCTGACTGGGCAGGATCACCAGATGATAGAAAATCCACTACTGGCAACCTATATCATCTAGGTTCGAGTGCCATATCGTGGTTAAGTAAGAAAAAAAATATTGTCTCATTTTCTTCTATAAAGGTAAAATACAAAGCTTTAGTAAGTGCAGGACAAGAAGCAGTATGATTTAGAATAATCTTGCAGAATATGGGCCTCGAGTCTGAAGGTCCTACAGTGATACATTGTGATAGTAAAGCTACTATCCAGTTGTAAAATTACCTAGTATTTCACGCTCAGAGCAAGCATATTGAAGTTAATCATCACTATATTCAAGAGCTCATAGCCGAAAGACAAGTGGAAGTCCAATTTTTTTAGCATAGAGGAAGCGTTAAGCTGTCTCGACTAAAAGGAGAGGAACAAACTGCTGATATCTTGACCAAGTCAGTAAGTAAAGACAAATTAAGAAAGTTTAGGCTTCAAATTATAAGATATTTCTGGGGGTGTTATAATATTTTCATTTATTAATCTCTTGGTCTACCCTACTAGGGCCCTTCTAACATCACCAACCTACCTTATTTCTCAGAGGTGTTTAGTTTCATAAAGCTGGTTTCCAATCCTTGTACTCCTATTGATTGGGACCCTAGGCTTCCGTGAATGTATACTCCAAATTCATGTTTTCAATCCTGCCTATGAAGACCCTACTGTACTAATTAGAAATTCCACCCCCAACCCAGTAATGCAAGAAGTGGTCCCAATGAAACGGATCATAGAAAATTCACAGTTTTTCCCCCAAATTGCAATTTCAAGGTTTATAATCCCAAAGTCGCTAATCCAAACAATAAATCAAAAGATATTTCTATTAGTATTAAATCATATAGCCCACGCTAGGAGGTCTAAGATCTCAGCACCTATAGCAGTGGTCACCACAATTATCGAAGTGGTGCCACCACAGTCACCAAGGTCAAGAAAACCATAGCTATAGTTTTGGTATCTATAGTAGGCAAAGTCACCAATATGATGGCCAGAGAAAGTAAGCAATTTCAGTAGGCCAAAATGAGTAGACTAAATACCAATACCATAGAAAAAGGATCCTGAGTTCCCAAAGAAGATAAGTTATATAGGTCGGTAAGTCTACCCCAGATCTCTAAGGCTAGTTCCTTTCAAATTTGTGATTGTGGAAGGCTCTGCATTGGGTTAGACCAGATGAAATAAAATGGGAAAGTGCCCCAGCAACTCCAGTGTAGTCCATTTTTCTCTATTCCGATTCCAATTCAGAGTTCAGATGAACAAAGATCCAATTTAGTGTACTAAGCTCGATAGATCGTCGAATATGAGGTGGAGAAAATCCCTTTACTAGTTATTTAGTTGAGATGCATTCTTCTGCAGTTAGGAGAGAGCATATATCGATATTTACTCCATATTATTTTCCTTTCTCCTGGGAGCCATGTCGAATAGGAAGCACGATCAATATTAGAACTAGAATATGTTGACCATTCAACTTTATCACCATTCCATTTTCTATTCTCTGGCACTAGCTGCGGGGACTAGGGAGAGACTTCTGTCTTTTTGGTATAAATAATTTGGAGGAGGTATTGGTGGCTATCCTTATGACTACCCACATTCTTTACAAGCTAGATAGAGGTTGTTACCTATCTCTTAATATGTCATTTTAGTATGGCCACGATCAGTTCAATCACCATCAATAATTAACACCCTAACTTGCCAATATGTAGAAGATCCATTCCTGCCTTCTGACTTGCTTTCTTACCAGATCACTTGGTATAAGCTAACGTGGGTATAGGCCATATAAGCTACTGGTTAATGGTGGTCATCAATGGTAATGAGATCTTGGTTAAACCCGATAATGAAACATAAATGGGCAGGAAATATGCAATAGTGAATCTTCGGGGATCTCGCTTAGCATTACACTCGTTACCTCCTCGTACAATGAGGTTACCTTTAATTCATTAGGTATCGGGCGCTTAAAGGCATCTATGTCGTAGTCCTCTACCTTATATCTGGCTACCTTCCCTATTACTATAGGCTGGCTATTCAATATCATAGGAAGAAAATCGGCATAGCTAAGGACGATATCGAGAATGGTGAAAACCTACCTGCTCTTCATTAAGTGGTAGGATCAGCCAAGGTAGGGCTCTTAATGGTTAATTCAAACCCTAGTTAAAGTCATACTGCATGCAATATTCACTTAGTAATAATAGTTCGGTATAGTTTCAGCTCGCGAAGAAAATCACTAACAGTGGGGAATAGATTCACAGTGGGGTCTATTCCCTACTCCTTACCTATAGATAGATTGATTGAGGAATTATGATTCGATCACGCACACCTACCTTCTATCTCGCTGCCTAACTGAGAAATATAGAAAAAATGATCAACTAAACATATTTAGAAGAACCGAAAGGCCAAGCAATACCTATCTGGCATAGTTATGGTTAACATACTAAGGACTAGTATGGCCCTTAGAAAGGAAAGTATACCAGGCATAACTCTTAGAGGAAAGGTTCAAGTGACTTAATTTTTTTCGATGTTAATGAGAAAAAATGATGTCATCTAGAGTTCAGAGCTTCCTTATCGCCTTTACAAATGAGGTATATCCAGAGATATTATCACAACACCATTTTACCTTAATGAGATAGATGATCTGGCATTAACCTCTTGCTTGACTAAAGGGAGGGCAAGGAGAAAGATGGAAGGAATCAAAGCATGAGTAAAGGATTTTTCATTTCAATTAGTCTCTCTAGGAAAGGAAGTACAAATGATAGGGGTAGTTGTACAAGGGCAGGTGTGGTGCTATGTTGGTTGTCCAATCTCAATCTTTCTAGTCTATACAATTTGTATTATTGCCTAAGTGTTAGTTGAGAGGCACTAGTAAATATTTCTCTTAATAAACCGCTAATCCAATAGTAAAAAGGTGGAAAAAACCTTTCACTATATGTTCCACCAAAAAATACTTTCACTCTAGCCAAGGCCAAGGAAATAAAAAGGCTCTCCTGAGTGAGGGGAACAAACAACCTTTCCCGAATGGACAGGGGGAGGGCCGAGCATAGCGGGGGGGGGGGACATGCTCACACTCATCATATGGGTGAGGGTAGAAAGCTATTCAGGTTGTGCAGGCTTGGCTTGTCACGCGATGCAGGCTAGTGGTCAAGGCTAGTCAGGCGATGTAGGAAAGGCTAGTCAGTGGGCTTGGTCAAGGTAAGATCATTCAGCTTGGGCAGAAAGATAGTCAGGCTTGGTTATTCATTAGTCACAGGTAATCCACAATTAATGGAATTGTTCCTAGAGATAGATGGGTGGAGTGGTGGATGGGTAGAAAGTGAATCCCTACTTCCATACATATCTAGATGCATGGTTGTTTACCCGCCCCACCGAGTCCAACAATAAATATTTTATATCTCTTTCTATAACCCATATTCTCTCTGGGCTTAACCTAGTATATTTCCCTCCATATAACCTAGGTTCCCTTTTGATTTGTTTCCGCTTTACGAAAGTGAGTAGTGAAAAGGTATAACCCAGGATTCTTTGCTCCCGGGTTGGAGCTACCTAACTAGAGCTACACTTTTTATTTCTTACACGTAATTATGCTTTAGCAGACAATGTATTATATATTTAACTATGCATTTTACTGGATCAAAATTACTTAATTTCTTCCCCTCTCCCTCACAATATGAATAGTGAGTCCCTACCAAGCCTTTGGTTGAGTGACTACATTCCTTACTTAAGATTAAACTAAAGGAAATCCTCAAATTATTGTTAATGAAACCTATGAAATAAATGCTACTTGTTTCATAATTGAAAAGATGGTATTTACTGTATATAGGGATGCCTTATAGGGAATAGTATATTAGCCCAGTAGAGTGTTCAACGGTATAGTAGTAGCTAATGATAGTGGTTTGTATGCAAATATCAAAGAGTTTTTGATGCTTTTGGTATGCTTTATTATTAAACCTTTTCCATCTTCTTCCATTCCCTTAGAAGATCTACTCTGCGAGATGTTATATCCCCCGGTGCCTTAGATGGATATATAGTCTCTCCATATGGAAAGGAGGAAAAGGCAGGTGCACCAGTATAGGTCAAGGAAGAACCACCAACATCAACAGATCTTATTGTTTCAAATCAAAATCCATATCGAGATGCAGAAGCAAAGGAAGATATTTCTTCAGTAGAGGAAGTTCGATAGCCAATTTAAGCACTTTTTGTTCGAGAGTAAGCAAATTACCCACCATCAGCTAAAGGGGCATCATCACCAATTGGAATAGTTTACCCTACAAAAGCTTACCATGCTTATCTATTATAAGTAGGGGCATCATCGACACCCATTGATTTAGCAATTGAAGTTGAACCCAACAATTGAAGTTCGATATTGAGATGGAGAGCCCACAGAAGCAAAGCAAGCAAAGGCATGCACAAAGATAGGGGAAAATACAAAGAGAAGGGCATAAGCAAAGATCTAATCGAAAGTAGTGCATAGGGTAAACGATGGCTATACAGTTCGTTCTCTTCGAGCTATTCTTGGATTTTATTAGGCTGGTGTGACCTTATGCGGCAAGGGTGTAACCTTATTGCTACGAGTAGGGTGTGACCTTATGATTCAATCAAATAGGGTCTGTGGATTATGGCTATTCCATTCAAAAGATGAATGCACGCATAATATCAGTGATCTAGCATTGACTCCATCTAAGCACTTGATTTCTCTATAGTGTGACTGCTAATATATAGGGCTTTTTCCAATGAAGCCCTAGACGGCCTAGTAGTGTATGTTGTGACTGATAAAGCGATAGAATATTTAGCAGGCCCCCCTATTTTTATGAATTTATAAGATGTAGACTTATGATATTTTCTTAAGCTCAAGATCTCCAGTCCAGCCCCTAGCTTGCTCCCTGAGGCTCACTTTCCAATAATCTACCTCCTCACTGGAGTGCGCTCTCATTTCTATGGTCTAGGCTCCCCAACTAGCAGTATCTCTTCTCATTCTGATCCAACCACAAAGCATGTTTTTTGGTTCCAAGCTCTCCATCATGACACACTTTTCATATCATAGCGAAGATTCCATAGAACTTGTTTATCCATCAAGAAAAAACACCCAAGAACAACCCACCAACTTCCAGTTGAAATTCCATTTCGAGAGTTACCACCTCGCCTAGATACATATCCAGTAGCGGATCCTGCGGCGGGGATAGAGGCTCGTGTAGAGGCTAAGGTAGAACCATGGATGGCATAGATATTTTACCACCTGGGTTAGCCAAAAGCAAAAGAAGGGTCGGCAGCAGCTAGGAAAGAAAAAGAGAGGCATCTATAGAAAACGTGGGCCCGGTTGCCCAAGAAAAGCTACTGCTTCACAAAGTAATCCATCCCTTATTTGATGGCCAATTTCATATCCTCTAGTCCTAGTTTATCCTTGTGACTTTAGCATCAAATCCATTCTTTGTGTTTCAATCTTCCTGTTCATAAATAAAAGCCTACCACAATAGGAGGTAGCCCACAACTGGACCAGAATCTGTTGTCGACCTTAACCTAATGGATCCTACAGTTTACCACTGATTCAAGGTTATAGGAAGGGTTAGGTGCGCGCATTTTATGTGTAGATTTATTTATTAATATATGTCTAAAAGTATATTTCATGGCAATAAATATCCACTATTACCCCACTAAATATCCCTTAAAAAAAGACCTCGGTAAGCATCCTAGTCAACAACAAAGTAGGCATCCTTTCGCTCAGTTACAGATCCATCATATACTGAATCAATTCCGGACCCTATTCCAATTCCAGTGCCTTATCTTGTTCTAGATCCTATTTATGGGTGCTAGTGAATTAGCATAAAAGGCACAGGGAAATGACTTCATTGACCCAAAACCATAAGAGTAGACATCATATCCTCTAGTCGCAGAGAGAGTAGCCCTAGAGGCTAAAATAGAGGCATAGTAAGGTAGTAGGGCATGCTACATCCTAGTCGGAAGTGGTACAAAAGGTAGTTTACCCTATAGATACTGTAGTTAAACGGTGGAGTAGATGGGAGCAGAGACTTCACCGAACCTACCAATAGGGTATTACATAGAGGTGGACACCCCTAAGGAGATTCATATCTAGATCCTGTGCTCACATCCTTTTCAGTTCGAGCACTTACAGATGCATATCCTCGAATTTGAGAGTCCCCAGCAACTTACCTACCACCTCACTCAGCATCCATTCTGGTTCGAAAGAAAAAAACAAAGTAAGCAGTGACAAAGCACATAGTCGAGGTGGAAACAACACCATTAGTAGCAGCAAATACAGAGGCGCAAGCAGAAGTAGAGATAGCATCAAGAAAAACATAGATGGCAATGGTTAACCTTGCAGTAGCTTAAGTTTTATACTTATTAAGAACCTATTAGATATTGAGTTTACCCAGCTATATAGAAGTAGATTATCCAGTTGCATAGCCACAAGTCCCAGTTTTAGATCCTCCATATTCAATTACAGTCGTAGATCCCATTAAAAAACCAATTGTTGACATCTTTGACTCAGTAAATGTGCCTGTTGCAATAAGATGCACACATTCACCTGGGTTGGAGGGTGGGGTGCCCTACCTTACATATATTGCATGTGTACCTTGTTCCAGATTGAGAGCCATAGCTCCTTACCTATATGTCTATATGGGCTATGTAATAAAGCTTAGTTAATAATAGTGAGTCTGTAGCTAGCAAAATGTGAGTTAGTGTGTTCTATAGGCTTATATTGTCTATAGGTATGATACTAGATAAAACCGAAATGCAAGCCATATATCGACAATGATAAACATGCCCCCGCGTATCAACAAGAGCTTCTTGCTACTAGTTCCATGGTTAAGTTCTCTTGTTCTTTTCAATATTTCACAATTGGGTAGGGGTTATGCTCTTATATCTGCTTTTGTTAAAAGAAGAGCAGTTCCGGCATACCCTTATGGAAGTGATGCTCCGAAATCCATACTAGTATGTGTTTCAAGATCTGCTACTGTTCCCATAGGTGATGTTTTGACAATTGGATATGTTCCCATACGTGTTGTTCCTCCATTAGCTATTTTATAGCTATTATGGGTGGTGAAACCCACAGAACCAAGCCAAAATTGACATTATAGGACCCTATTGAAAAGCTCACGTGAACTCTCTATTGATATTGTATCGTTAAGGCACATAAATTGCTCAGACACCCCAATGGATGGAGTTCGTGTGTCACAGAGTAAGACATAGGGAATCCCGACCTTTATTATTTGCTACTAGGTCCATCTATCCATATTTGTGGCTTGAGCCACTAGCTGAGTGAGTTGGTAGGGATCTGGGTCCTTTTCCCTTAGCTTTGTTTGGCCACCGAACTACGGGAATTTCCTAAAGAGATTGGTTGTGATTTTTTCCTTTCTTGTGAAGGGAGGGGAAGGTTCCCATTTGTTCTTTAAGTGGTTTTGATAACTCACTGCACATTTACACTAGGTGGGTGGGCACAATTTCTCACTTCTCTGTCATGCACTTCATCAAATCCATAATATAATAGGAAAAGGTTAACACAGCCAAACTGATTCTAAGGGCTAATACACCACCCAAAGGAACCACACAAGGAAAGCACACACTTGAAAGCATAGTATCAGAGGAAAAAATATGGATGCGAGAATGGATACCCATCATCCTACATTAGGAGTAGAGCCACTTCGGGATCAATACCCACCCTCAGCATGGTAATAGGCGGATACAAAGGAATCTATGGCACTAGGAACAGAGGCGGAGAGGTAGCTCACAACATATAAAGATCGAGTTGATTCATTTGTTGACTGAGTGGATTCAGTTAGTTAAGATCCTCTAGTTGATTGGTTGTGAGCGATGTGATGCCCCATTTAGTGCCTCTGCTACTGGTGCTCTAGTTAGATAAAATGCTTTTTCAACTGGATCTATTGGTGATACTCGACCAACTACCACATATCCAACTAGGTATTTATCTTAATCTGGATCCACAACTGGTAAGTAGAGTGTTAAATATGTCTCTCACACTATTGGTGGTTCATATTCATGTATATGAAGTTCTCGCTATGAATTTGTAATCACATCTTTAGGAACCGAACGAAAGTATGCTAGGCGAAATAGTGCTACTTAGAATTGGTGCAGGAACCAGGTCAATTTCTTATCCATCTGACCCACTCCTTTTCATTATTGACCTGAAGAGGCAAGGCAAGACGGAGCCTCCCACCCACCCAACCGAAGAACCAAGACATTGATTCTTGGTCGAGCTAGGCAACCTTACTTTGATCACCAGGTGTGACTATAATGATGTCAGGTATAGGTATCTTTATTATCCTTGGCATGCATAACCACCCACCAACTCTACTCCCATTGTCTCTGTCTCTTTTGTAGATTCTGATTCTTTTTACTCTCCCTACACCGCCTCTACCTCTTCTGTTGCCTCTACTGCTATTGCTAATTCACTCACACATATGGTAGTAACCTCTCTGAAATCCCCTTAGAAACAATAAAAACATGAAATACTGGGCTACCCTCCTTCCAAGAGTATTTCCTATGGTTATCAGTCAGAAGCATATCAGAAGGTAGACTATTGGACTTGTGGAGGGCCACACCTATGGAGAGATTGTCCTGAGACACGAAATAGACCAGGTCAGTGAGAGGGAAAAGCTAAAGACAATTAGTATCAGAGAAGTCAGTGTATCCATGTCGTAGTAAACAATTGCTAGGCCGAAGGCCACTGTTTTAGAGTCACCTGGTATGATTAATAATGTTTCATTTTCCATTTTTTTTACACTAGTGCTACTGATAGTTTTCTTTCTCCTTCAGATTTAATCAAAACATAATGACAACTCTCTAAATTAGGTGTTCCTATTTCTCCCTTATCTCTTCAGGTACATGGGTATATGCTTCACAGAGAAAAACCTTGAGATGTGAAACATAGGGCTTACTACCTGACCAGACCACATGTGGAGTCTTGTCGACTAGTACTGATGAAGGAGACCTATTTACTAAGTAGCAGGCAGTGTCGAATGCCTCAACCCATAAGTATTCTGACAGAACTATAGTACTGAGCATGCTCCTTGCTGTCTCCATCAATGTCCTATTCATTATTTCAGCAACTCCATTCTGCTGGGGCATGTATGGGGTGGCATTTTTCCTGACTATACCACATTGTTTACAAAATAGATAAAATATGACAGAATTCATCTCCGTTGTCAGTTCTTAGCACCTTAATCCTCTTATCTATCTGGTTTTCCATAAGGGATTTGAACTCCTCTCCCCTCTCCTTTATATTTGAGATTTCTTGTGCATCATTGGTCGAGCCTACTTTCACATCCTTGAACTTCCCGAAAACCTCTGACTTCTTTCTTAAGAAATAAAACCATGTCTTCCTAGAGAAGTCATCGATGAAGGACACATAATACAGAGACCCTCCTCGTGATGGATTTGGTACTAGACCAAACACATAACTATGTATTAACTGTAGGATCCCCTTAGCCATGGTAGCTCTAGATGAGAATCTTAACCGACTTTGTTTATCTTAACACAATATTCACAAAAGTTGACTTCCAAGGAGCATTCGGTTAGGCCTTTGACTAGACCCTTTCTTTGCATCGACCGAAGCCCCTTTTCTCCAATATGTCCCATCGGTTCCAGGCACAGTAGTGGTATTGTAATCGCAGAGGTCTAAATTTACCACAAGCTTGAACAGTGTACCAGCCCACACTCCTCTCATTAGCACCATTACTCCCCTTACCATATTGCATGTATCCCTATTGAAGACAATGATCACACCAAAATCACTAATATCACTCATAGATATAAGATCCCTTGCCAACCCTGGGATGTGCAACACTACTAGAAGAGTACCACTCCTTCCATTGTGCGAACTCACTTGAACTTGACCTTGATCGATAATATTGGTGGTTGATTTGTCTCCCAGATAGACATCATCGCCTTCATATCCTTCGTACTCATAGAAAAATTCCTTATGAGGTGTCATGTGATAGGACACATTTGAGTCAATCAGTCATGCATCATGGTCTGATTGTGCACTTGTCGAAGCCATATAGACATATATTAAGGGCCTATATGATGAGGAGGTGAAGATGGTATTGGTGAATATAAATGAGAGGGATCTACCATGTGAGGAGGGCTCACCCTATAGGGAAAATTTAGGCAAGGGTGAGGGGTGAGCCCCCCCACAAGGTAGGCCATTGGAGAATATGTGGTGAGTAAGAAAGTTGGATAAGTATAGGCGATAGTGTAATTCCCCATATGATCCCCCAAAAGAAGAACGTGATATTAATATAAAAGTGCCATATTTTGGTGAGTCAGAATTTAAAGTAGTCGAGGCGTTATGGTCAAGCCCAATCTCACAGTGTCCTCTGGGGGACAGGCCCAAGTAAGCACTACTATAACCATGTGTGTTTTTGAGTTAGGATCCAACATTTTATGACCCCCAGATCACTGTGTCCTCTAGAAGCTAGGCACCGATACCGCACTGGCTAATGAAATAACATAAAATAGTGAGGTGAAGTTATAGTTTAGGTAAGGTGCTAGTCTTAATACGCCACCTTTTCACTAGCGAATTGACTAGGTAGGAGCTTTAGCTCTATGAAGGGGTAGAGCCAAAAATAACTTACTTGTTGGGTGGTGGGGAGAGGGGCGTAGGACAAGCTTGCTTGTGTGGTTTGATCTGGCCATCTGGATTTTTTCATGGGGTGGAAGGTACGGCCCGGGTAGGTGGTCATGTTATGGGTTATCCGCTTATTAGTGAAACCCCACCTAGGACAGGGCGGGACAAGGCACCCACAGTTTGAAAAATTGCATAGTTCATATAATGTCCATATTTTCCCCTCCCAACCATTGACCTCATCATGAGACATTTCTTGCCACCAAAATTCTAACCATCAATTCTTCCAACACAACATGAACGTACACTTCACCTTATGTAAGTGCCCCCTACTAATCAGGCAAGCCAGGTAGGAAACTGAAGGAGGAAATCAATCCACACCATGATTGATTAAATTTTGAAATGCCTGATTACTGCTTCGATATAGACCTTATCGATATGATATAGATCTCCTAGCCCTTGTGGCCATAATCCACTAAAAACGAACGGAGCTTACCACTTCGACCTTCCCCCCTGACTAACTACCTTCATCGACCGGGGACCTGGAGAACGAACCATGAACATGGGACACCAGAATACAATCCTTTTACGCTTATTTATTTCATTTTAGGATTTATTTGATTGTGGACCATGAGAAATAATGAAATGAATGATGCCCTTGACCACGGGAACGCATGTGCTTAAGGGGCCCATACAGGGAGGGATCACTATATTGAAACTACAGGTGGACACAAAGCCTCAAACCTGGAATGAAATTCTGGCCCTGACTTCCAATGATATAAGGTATATCAAAATATATAAGCATCGATGAATAAATTATTTCACTGCATCCATCCACCCCGCCCCCCTTCCCCTGGGATTTCACATATCCGCCATGGTCCCACCCACTAGCTATTCACCCTCACTCTAGCAACACCATGAGATAGTAAACTAACTCTAGCAACACGGGTTGTTCTCTATCTATCCTTGGGCTGTCAGGTCTAGCCAACAAGTGAGAAAAAGGCAAGCCCCAGTTCTAAGACTAGTCCATTTTTTTATTATCCTATCTCGCCCAGGTTTATAGCATAATGCACATTAAGTAATGAAAATATTCGGTATCTAAAGGTTCATATGAATGGATCTAAGTGGCCCCCAATATAATATAATAAGGTTATATGTTACTAATTTGGGCAGTTCCAATGATCTATCCAACGAAGGGTGGCCATTGTCCAACTTCTAGTCTAAAATGGATATAAAGGTAAAGACAACTACCAAGTGATGACTCCACCCCATTTCAATATAATAAGTTCTGACTTAATCAATAAGAAGTTTCATTTCCTCTCAATTCTTGCCATCCAATGCATTATTTATTTACATAATTACGTATATGTCGAAATAGCATAATGAAATATATAACGATATAATAGAAATAAGTTTCCCTCCTTCTATCGCTATATCGTATGCGGTTTTGAGTTTGTAAGTCAATCTGGAGGAACCTTTACCCGATGCAGAAAGTTGGCTTCACACCTTCCTTTGTAGGCGCTTCCATAGGGGATCTCCACAAATTACTGATAGCAACTCGTTAGAATGCATAGCTCCAAATATGGTGGCCTCCCTCTATAGGTGCTTGCTTATGGGATCTCCAGAAGTTATAATGCATAAATCCGAATCATATTTTTGATTGATCCATCTAGCACCCCTCCATAGGCACCTGCTGAAGGTATATCCAAAGGTCCATTGGGTTATTCAAAATGGTAAATTCATAATTTTATCCCAAATTCCATGGAGTTCAATTTCCCTTATTCAAGGTTTTTCCATTATGAGAGGATGGGGAGGAGTCGTAGCCCTAAAGTGGAGACGACCAAACCCCATCCGAATCAACAACATAAAAAAATACTACTCTAAGGAGCCCCTTCATTTAGTAAAGAAATAACCAGACCTTCAGCCAATCCTCTTTTGGTCAGCCTATGGCCATGACTTACAGGCATAAGTTAGGTTGGTTCTTCAAGTTGGAAGGGTAGAAGCAAGTAGGAGGGTGCGGTTCAAGAGAATTACCTTACCTTAGATAAGGCCTTGATTAGTCTTTAAACTAGAAGTACAGGACATGCCCTCCTTCATTAAAGAAATATAGAACATTACTAAAGTTATATGCATATCTCTGACCAAGTACTTGCGCTTGGTAGCTCAGATACTTATCCATCTGCACTTTGACTCTGTAATATTCTAAAATTTATTGGAATATTAAAGTTATGTTTTGTCACTTAGATAGATGAATATGTGGGTAGGGAGACCCATAAATCTCTTTATTATGAATAAAGCCACTTCTCATGTGAAATTGGATCATCATTTCAGCTTAATAAAGCACCCTAAGGTGTGAACAGGGGCTAGAGCATGCTGACTGGGTCAACTTTGACCAAATCAACAATGTTGTCATGGAGTAATGGCATTCATAGGAGGACAACGCAATTTTAGATGGAGACACCTTGCATGGAAGTAGTGTCATAATTATATGGGGCTTAGGGTTAGAAAGACCATCTATTATATAAGGAAGAGGATGGCAGCCATATCATTCATGTTTTAGTTTATTTTTTGATTTATGGTCTACTTAGACTTGTTGCTCTCTTCAGTTGTTTAGCTAAGATTGCAAGTGTTGTTTAGCACAAGGTGTTCCTGGTCGGGAATCCCACCTCTTTCCTTGAGAGGGATTTTGGGAGAGAATTTTACTTTACTTCCACATTTAGGCATTAGGCCATGCTTCAGTCTTGTGGTACAACGCAGTTTTTGTTGAGAGTTGTGCTGAGTTGCAGGTTGTAGCAGTGGAGATTATATCTAGGTGTTTTCTGATCTGTTTTTGAGTGGAGGAAGGTTTACTTCTATTGGGAGGTTTGTGAGGAAGGACCTTGAGCCTCATTTCATATTTTTTCATCAGACCAAGTAGCTATCATTAGCTACAACACATTTTCCCTCAAGGAATGCATTATTTTAGAGAGAAGCTGCAATAGTGGGTTTATTGCCCTAGTTGGAGGAGTTGTGTTTCCTTTGATGGGATCAGCCCTTCATTTAGGATATATATGGGAGGAGAATCGGCCATTACATATTTCATATCAGCCACCTCCTATCCATGATTTAGTTGTAGATATTATTCAGCCCTAGGGCCATATCTACTATATTTTTTATAGCGTGTATTTCCAGAAACCTTTTCTCAGTTGTCCTAGAAATATTTTTTATGGATTGGATCAATATTCCTTGCACTATTGGAGCATTGTAGCAGCATATACATGTATTTCCATTTTCAGCTGTAGCTATCCCCTTATGGACAGTGCAATTTTGACATTCCAACTTTTATTTTATTAGCAGCATTTCATATCTAGGTGTATGCTTTCATAGGAGGCTTGTTTGCCCAACTTGAGGGATCTTTTTGTCAAGAATTTGTACCTATTTTGCTGTTATAATCATAATGGTATGGCATTATGGTTGTCTCATGTTTTGATTCAGTAATATTTCTGCAAATTTCCAGTTTTATGCACTCTATTCTTGCTTTTCCCATTTGGGAATATTACAGTGGTATCAAAGCATAATCTTGGCTCAACCTGTGTACTTCAGCCATTATGTCATATAAGGAGGCTTCTCATAGAAAGGAGAAGGGATGTAGAAGAGATGAAGGAAAAACTTCATTACCAGGAGGGAAGGAGTTCTCAAGACTTCTTTTACAAACTATGCAGGGCATTAATATATACATCAAAGAAATGAGAATGGAGAGGTGTAGAGACTCTCCAAAAGGTCTTGTACATGAAGAAAGATACATATATTCTCATTATGGGTGTGAGAATTCAACTACGCCATCAGATCTACAATGTGGTACCATGTCTACATTATTGGCAAGAGAAGAAGAAGAAAGAGAAACACCAAAGGATGAGACTCTTGGTGGCTATCTCCAAGAAAATGAATCTCAATCTAGTAGATTCAAGGAGCATCTAAAATTACAAGGGTTTTGTCAATTAAAAGAAGATAGAAGACCCAGTAACCACAATAGAAGAAGATGGTGCATACATCACACTTTGGGTAGATTCTTTCTATCTACTTTTGATGGGTCACCCAAGAGCACAGCCAAGGCTTGGGTCAAGGAACTAGACACATATTTTCAACTGCATCAAGTTTCAGAGGAGGAAGCCATTAGAGTAGCAGCACTGCACCTTGAAGGTAAGGCTAATGCCTGGTGGTTATTTGAATCCTTTTCATTGAATAATGCAAATATATCTACTTATGCAATGTTCAATAGAAGGTTAGTGAACAGATTTAACCAAACCATTCTGAAACTTCTTTGGGTGAGCTAGCCAAACCCAAGAAATCAAAAATTTTTCATAAGTTGGAAGGATCCATGAAACCAACTCCATTTTAGAATATTTTTGAGGGGGTTAAAGATATGCAACATGTTTTTCCAAGGGAAAAGGACCCACTTCAGCAAGAAATTTCTTCTCAAGAAGAAGACATGAATATTGTTCCTTCAGGAGGATATCAATCCAAAGGATCTCTTAATGATGGGGTATTCTCCAATGATGAGGAGAAGGAAGAAGAAGAGCTGGGAAGAGCCTCCAACATTGTAAAAGTAGGAGGATATCTACCACCATTTAGAGATGAAGATGAATCAATTTCTTCAACTAGAGGAGCTCTTGTATCTTTGCAAGAAGTTCCAAAGGATCTTACATATGAAGATCAAGAGCAGCATGTGTCTATCTTGATAGGCAAAGACATGAATATTATTCCTTTAGGAGGATATCAAGCCAACGGATCTCTTAATGATGGGGTATTCTCCAATGATGAGGAGAAGGAAGAAGAAGAGTTGGGAAGATCCTCCAGCATTGTAAAAGTAGGAGGATATCTACCACCATTTAGAGATGGAGATGAAGCAATTTCTTCAACTAGAGGAGCTCTTGTATCTTTGCAAGAAGTTCCAAAGGATCTTACATATGAAGATCAAGAGCAGCATGTGTCTATGTTGATAGGCAATGAGATAAAACAATGGAGGAAGTTTGTTCTAACATTGACCATAGTTTTGGGGATATACACCATGATAGATCATTCCCTTGTGATCAAGACTTTTGACACCAATAATATTTTGGGTGTGCAACAATTGATTACATTGGAGAAGGATGCCTTAGACTGTGAGATCTTGCAAGGGGTAGGAGAAGATGAGAATGATTGCCATCACCAAGTGATAGGGAACATACACACCCGTTCTTTTCAGGAGGTATATTCACAGAAGCATGAGGATGATTTGCACAGTCAGGGTAGGGACAAATCAGTCCACTCACATATACAGTCTACTATAGGCCTTGATGTTTCATTACATGGAGGCATTCTGCCAGGGAGACCCCCTGATTGGGAAATTATCAAATATTTCTCTAAACATGGTGCATCATTGATATATTTGGCTAAGGAAGGAGCCTTGAGAGGAGCTAGCACAGTGTAGAGAACCTTTGGTGGGTTCAAAGGAGGGGTGAGCAATTTTATGATGTGGACATTGTCATCTCCCACTCAGATGTTTGCATTGAAATATAATGATTCAGAAATCTATGAGGACATGATCATTGCGTCAAAGGGCTACTCCATAGCTTTGGGGTAGAAAATGATACTTCCACACATAATGTAGATTTTCGAGTATGAAAAGAGATTATTAACACTTTTGCATGCATTGGAAAAACTATGAAATTTTTGGATAGGAAACACCTTCCAAGAGGAGGTTGACCTCCATGTACTTCAATGTTGTCTTGGGCAAGATCAGCTACAAGGGAGGCAAAAAAAGTGGGGTAACAATACTCCAACATATGACTTTGGCATCAAGCATGTCAAAGAGGAGAGTTATGATTATACAGGTGCTTCATTTCAGATTTGTACAGTGTTGTCATTGTTGGGAAGCTTAGATCCATATTGGGAGTCCCAAATATTGGTGGAATATTCCAAGAACCTCTTTACATGTAAGGTTCTTGATGGGCAAGTAAAATATTGGAGGTATAGAGTGGTTGATGGAGTCATTTATTTCCATGATCAGATTTACCTGACTAGAGACTCTAAGCTCAAGGAGGGGATTCTACATGCAACATATGAGGCACTCTTTTCAAAGCATGAGAATTCCATTGAGTCCTATCACACCATCATGGAGGGATTTATTGGGAGGATCTCAAAGAAGATGTGCACCAACATATCAGGAGATATGTATCTTGTTTGATGTATGAGGAGAAAAAGCAACCACTTTGCAAGGTTGTTACCATCTGTAATATTCCTAATTAGCCCAAGCGAATAGGAATATTTCATTTTGTCTTTAATTTTATTTATTGATGAATAAAATATAGAGGACATGAAAAACTCCTAAAACATAAAAATAAACCAATGCCCAATGTGAACAGAGACAAATCAGGGCTTTCTTAAAAAAAGCCACTTGTGTGTGAAACAAGTTTGAGCTATTTGACTGGGTCAACAGGACCAAATCTATAGTGTTGTCTAGGTTCAATGTACCTACGCAGTGCTAGAAGGAGGACCTCATGTGAAAGGGGTTAAGTGATTCAATGTGGTTTAGGGTTTTGCACATCCTCATCTTATAAAAGGAAGGAGAAGGCTCAAGAGAGGGGTTGTTGAAGATATTCAAAAATTAGTCTCCTTAGACTAATTCTATTTCTTTGGGTTGTTTAGCAAGAGAATAGTGAGGGTTTCCTATTTAGGAATCCTCCCTCCTACCTTGAGGATTTCTTGTAGGAGATTATGCTGCATTGATCCACTATCTGGCATTTTGGCAAAGCCTCATCTTACATCTACAGCGCAGTCCTATTTGGGGTGAGATGTCTATGTAGGTTGTAGCAAGTGGAGTTCTAAATCTGCAGAGATTTAGTTTGTTTTGTGTGTCTCTTCTCATGGAGTGTGTATTTTAACCTCTTGGAAGAGTGCCTCTTCAGTTTGAGCTTCAGATTCTTATCTTGGCATCATGCCAAAGTGTGCTCCACTTCTTCAGCACATTCACTTGAGGAAACTGCATCCTCTTTGCAGGCAAAGTTGCAGTGTACATTTGATAGCAGTTTGGAGGAGAGATCTTCGGTGGAAGGACTCCTTTCCTTCACTGTGGTGATCCGTGGATTGGCCAACAAATCCATGTTATATTTTAGATCTGATCTGTTGTGTATCATATTCTTCAGAAATTTCTGAAGATTACTGCAGATCGATGGTGCAGATCTCAAATCTATTCATTGTTATTCATCTTCTGCTGAGATCCCCAAGGGGAATGTACTAAAAGGCTATTTTTGCATACAGATCCCATTCTGATATGTGATTTTATATTCATATCTATTGTATATTTAAAATATAATGAAACACTACTTCAGCCCCCTGTAAATTACGTTGTTCAGCTTTTCTGTCTCATTCCATGGTTGGAACACTTCATTTTGTGGCCTTTCTTCATGTATAAATTTGTATTTTCTAATATAAAGCCATTGAATCATATTATAAACTTTCCATATTGATATTCCATCATTATTTCAGTTAAAACCTTCAGAAAATCACGCTATAGAAGCTTCAACACTTTCTGCATAATTTAAGCCATGGGAAATCAAGGTTTTCTAGCCTAGTTAGGAAAGGAGGAACTGTTTAATATAGAAAAACACCTTTTTTTGTTGAAATTCGACATGGGAGTCCCTCATAACCCTAGATATTATATCCAACTACTTTCCCATCTTATTTTTACGCAAATCTCTGAATACATTTGTTTTAGGGCCTAAATCACCTCTTTTCCCCACCTTTTGCAAAACATTGTATAAAGTTGCTGTTGTATATTTTATTGAAGGATAAATGATTTGAAATCTATTCTAAGGCATATTTCTGTAGCTCCACATTAGTAATAACTTAGATTATTCCCAATAGTGTAGCTGTTCCAATTTTGGAACATTACAGTGGTATCAAAGCAAGATGTTTGGCTTAGCCTGTAGCTTCAAGCCAAAGTGATGTGCAGCAAGGAGCAAGGCCAGAATGCTGAAGAAGATGAGTTTTACCTCATTGTATTCTAGATCCATGAAGAGCCTCTTAAAAGAGGGTAGATAGACAAATGAGAAAGAAGAAGAAGATGAAACTCCTAGAGGGTTTCAAGGAGAAGAAAGTTGCAGTGAGACCTACAGAAGGTTTCAAGAAGGAGAGGAAGACCCATGCACTTCCTACCCTCACAAAGAAGATGAATTTTACAGAAAAAACAATATCATGGCTCCACCACTTGCAAGAATGACAGAAGAGGAGATCTCCCTGCTCCTTTTCCAAACCATGAAGGGTATTGAAGAAGATCTCAAGGATATTGAGAGGGTGGAGACTTATACCAGTGTTGGCACAACCTTGGAAGAGCAGCCTTCAGTAATGGAGGAAGACTACATAGTTGCAGAAGAAGCTCTTGCTTCTACATCCCACCAAGGTGTGATTAAAAATTCATCTGTTGTCATTTTGGCACATTGTATGAAGAGATCTACATTTTTGTATGCTGTTGATTTAGAGCAACAAAGTTGCACTGTGCTGTGCAAGAGCAGTAAGGAAGAAAGGAGGCACCATTCCGCATGGGGCATTCAAATTTCAGCTTCATTCATGAAGCAATGGAGGGAGAAATGATGAATGGTAGACATCTTGAAGTGAGAAACCTTTTCTCCTTTCTAGATGCCTCTTTCTCAATGAGCACTCCCTAGCTCAAAGAGAAACTTCTACCTGCAGGAGATCCAGAACCTCAATGGTTTTGGAAGGACATAGATGAGAGGTATTTTCTTGAAGATCTCAAAGGGATTTCATTTCAAAAGCCCTTGGAATGCAGAAGCTGTAAAACCTTGAGGACACAAAGAGGAGATGGGGAAGAGGGCCAGCCTCATTCCTATCCATTGAAGGAGGTTGAAACACCTAGGAAGGTGATTGAATTGTGCAGTGGAAGCATGGAGGGTCTTCTCCACTCATGTATTCAGTCATCTCTCATTAATGAGGTCTCATTATATGGATATTATGGCACCATCCATGGGCAGCATGTGTCATCACTATCAAAGGATGAGACCCTGAAGATTGCAGAAAGAAAAGAGGAGGGAAAGCTTCACATTGTAAGGAACATTTGTCTCTCTTTATTTCAGCATAATAATGCAAAAAGAAGACAAAATGATCTATTCAAGCAAAGCAAGGACACATCAGTCCATACAACCTTCCATGATCTATGCCTTTATGTCTCCTTACTTAAAGGAATTCCACCAAGGAGTTCCCATGATGAGCAAAAGAGCAAAGTGTTCCCTCAACCTTGTGCATCAATGTCATCTCCTTCTAAGAGGGAAACCAACACAACATTGGAGACTTTGGATAAGAAGCATGCTTATGTAAATCACATCTTATTTCATGATTGCATGTATTCTCTTACTTTACATTTGCAGGCCATAACTCCCAAAGGGATTGTTTTACCTTACAAGCTTCATGGCCAACTATGGGCCAAGATTATTTTCAAATATGGCCACTCCCTTGATGGGCTAAGGGAGGTGTTACAACATGATGGGTGCTTCCCTAAGGCACCAAATATACATTTCACTTTCAGCCATGGTGAAATGATAAGGGCAGCAAGTAATTGGCATGCAAACCACTTACCATATATAGATCTGAAGCAGGGAGGAGATCACCTGCGCTGGTTCCTATTGGGTGAGTTTTGGTACCACCCAAGGTTTTTGAATTTACTATCTCATGCCTTGTATTTCAAGAAAAGAATGCATAAGAAGAAGGAATGTTTGTTTTGGTTGATGAGAAGAGAGTATGGACACTCCATGATGAATTCCATGTCTATACATCTACTTGTATCCATGATGTATGTACATGTATTTCTATTTAGGATGAATATCATAATCATGTATGTACTTTGGGTTGGGAGAAGATGTAACCTTATCATGGGATGGCATAAGGGAGAATGTTTATATCATGATGTTAGTGATGCTCCAATATTTATTGTAAACATGAGAGGAGGAAGGGGACAATGGGTGAATGTATCCATTGGGAATGCAATCTCCCAAATTCATTTGTATTTCAAGGAGAGGATAAAACACTACATGGCTACTACATTGTATATCTTGTTTCTTTTTACAAAGGGCCATGTATTGAATTTGTGTCACAAAGAGAAGTCTCTCCCATGGGAGAATTTGGAGTATGACATGTGTTGTTTGAACCATATTCAGCCAACACCTATTATCCTCCACTATTTTCAAGCTTTGAAGAAGCTTATTGCAGCAAGTAGGTGGTGGGATGGCCACTTAGTATTCTATGATTTGAAGCAGCATGGGAAGGGAAACTTTCCACGTGACACCTTTGGCATGGAAGGGGTCAAAAAGGAAGAGTCAAATCAGCTCACTCTTTCTTCTTTTGAGGAAGAGAATAGATCCATGCACCACTCCATTGATGGGAGGAGGATTGTTGGTGAAAAACATGATCAAGTTATATATGTTTTATATTCTGATTTCATGTACTCTTACATGATGTTTTTTCAGGCCATGAATCCAAGGAGGATTTTTATATCATGTGAGCCTCTTGGCCAATATTGGGCCCCAAAAATTTCTGAATTAGACCACTCCCTTGAGAGGAAAAGGAAGATTTTGTAAAATGATGGGTGCTTCCCTAAAGCACCAAACATATATCACACTTTCAACCATGGTGATATGGTATGGGCAACAAGCAAGTGGTGGAAAAACCACTTACCTTATCTACATTTGATGCAAGCAGGGGATGCCTTGCGTTGGTTCCACATGTGGGACTATGACCCACCTCCATATGTGCAATTTTATGTTTTCAAGAACATTGTTTTGATTCCCTATCTTGATTGAATGTACTTGTAATTCTATGGAGATGTATGGGGAAAGAAGGAAGGATGGCATGTGCCTCATGGGATCGCTACTCTCCATGTACTTTATGTTTTCTTGTTTTAGGGAGAGCATGGGGGAAAACCATGTTTGTTTCATATGATCTATTGTCTCCTGATGGGATGAGCTATTTGCATCTCATGAGAACCTTGGAGGAGCAAGACATGGATGGATGGATTGGTGAGCACTTGGCTTATGGAGGAAGCTTATATTATGTTGGTGTCACCAAGGAGGATATTTTGCAGCAGTCACCTTGCAGTTGCTTGAGGACAAGCAACAATTTTGGAGGGGAGGACTGTAATATTCCTAATTAGCCTAAGCTAATAGAAATATTTCATTCTATCTTTAATTTTATTTATTGATGAATAAAATGTAAAGGAGGACATGAAAAAATCCTAAAACATAAAAATAAATCAATGCCCAATGTGAACAGAGACAAATCAGGGCTTTCTTAATAAAATCCACTTGTGTGTGAAATAGGTTTGAGCTATTTGACTGGGTCAATAGGACCAAATCTATAGCATAGTCTAGGTTCAATGTATCTCCTAAAGGGATAGCGCAGTTCTAGAAGGAGGACCTCATGTGAACGAGGTTAAGTGATTCAAGGTGGTTTAGGGTTTTACACATCCTCATCTTATAAAATGAAGGAGAAGGCTCAAGAGAGGGGTTGTTGAAGATATTTATAAATTAGTCTCCTTAGACTAATTCTATTTCTCTGGGATGTTTAGCAAGAGAATAGTGAGGATTTCCTGTTTAGGAATCCTCCCTCTTACCTTGAGGATTTCTTGGAGGAGATTGTGCTACATTGATCCACTATTTGGAATTTTGGCCAAGCCTCATCTTACATCTACAACGCAGTCTTGTTTGGGGTGAGCTTTCTATGTAGGCTGCAGTAGGTGGAGTTCTAGATCTGTATAGATCTAGTTTTTTTTTGGTGTCTCTTCTCATGGAATGTGTCTTTTAACCTCCTGGAAGAGTGCCTCTTCAGTTTGAGCTTCAAATTCTTATCTTGGAATCAGGCCAAAGTTTTCTCCACTTCTTTAGCGTAGTCACTTGATGAAACTATGTCCTCTTTGTAGGAAAAGTTGCAGTGTACATTTGATAGCAGTTTGCAGGAGAGATCTCCAGTGGAAGGACTCCTTTCCTTCACCATGGTGATATGTGGATTGGCCAACCAATCCATGTTCTATTTCAGATCTGATCTACTTTGTATCATATTCTTCAAATTTTTTTGAAGATTACTGCAGATCTATGGTGTAGATCTCAGATCTATTCATTGTTATTCATCTACCGTTGAGATCCCCAAGGGGAATGTACTAAAAAGCTCTTTTTGCATATAGATCCAATTCTGATCTGTGATTTTATATTCAGATCTATTTTGGATTTAAAATATAATGAAACACTACTTCAACCCCCTGTAAATTACGCTATTCAACTTTTCTGTCTCATTCCATGGTTGCAACACTTCATTTTGTGGCCTTTCTTCATGTATAAATATGTATTTTCTAATATAAAGCCATTGAATCATATTCTGAACTTTCCATACTGATATTCCATCATTATTTCAGTTAAACCCTTCAGAAAATCATGTTGTAGAAGCTTCAACACTTTCTGCATAATTTAAGCCATGGGAAATCAGGGTTTTCTAGCCTCGTTAGGAAAGGAGGAATTGTTTAATATAGCAAAACACTATTTTTTTTTCTAAATTTTGACATGGGAGTCCCTCATAACCCTAGCTATCCTATCCAACTACTTTCCCATCTTATTTTTACGCAAATATCTGAATACATTCGTTTTAGGGCCTAAATCACCTCTTTTCCCCACCTTTTTCCTTATAAAACTCTATATAAAGTTGTTGCTATATATTTTATTGAAGGATAACTGATTTGAAATTTTTTCTAAGGCATATTGTTGTAGCTCCACATTGGTAATAACTCAGATTATTCCCAATAGTGTAGTTGTTCCAATTTTGGAACAATACACCATCATTTCCCTCTTTGATGGAGAAATGGGAAGGTTCACCTATGGAAATATTCACCAACTTGTATACAATATATGGTAAATATTTTGTTTTTATTCTTGTTTATAAACTAACAATGTATGTGCATTCCTTTACCATACATTTGCAACACATTTCTCCACAAGAAAGCAAGTCTCTCTTTGGATTTCATGGTCCTATTAGTACTACACTTGTTAGCCCCCTAATTTGTTCTCTTTAACTACTTTTCCATTCCTAAATCGTAACCATTTACCCTTGTTTCACCTCCTTTATGCACCCTCATCCTGCACCAGTCCAAGCATGGTGACATATTTTGCACAAACCTTTATTCTTCATATTTTAATTCGATTTAGCATTTATTAAATATTTATTATATGATTTCTTACTTTTAAATTATTCTTTGTAACTCATCGATATCTCCAATGTTGTTTGGTGGTTAGAATGCTTATCGTGATCGCTGATCCTAGTGCAGGATTAGATCCTATACCGTGACCAGCACAGCAGATTTTCATGGCGGATCCGAACCCTCTCGATCACTGCCTTGACTCAAGTAGTTTCCACCACGACAGCACGTAATCCAAAGGAAGCCAAATATTAGATTCGTGAAGTGTGGAAGTTGAAGGCTAGTTTTTCAAAACCGTTTTATTTTGAAGACCGAACAATCTAAATTCTGCATTTTGTTATAAAGCGGTTGAACGATCTGTTTCGGACTTCGGCCAACAGATCTATATAATGTAATTTGTAAATAGGACTTAGTAGCGAAAGTTTTAAGAGAATAGAGAAGAACAGAGAGGTGATAGCAGGTTATTTTGTTATCACCCAAATCTGGGTTGAAAATTTATTCACGCATGTATTTGCCTCAATGATCTAATAAAAAGGAATTTTGCCTCAACTTCATGGATCGTGTTTATGGTTTGGTTGATTAATTAAACTAAGTGTTGAGTAGCGTTTTCACTTAAGAGGGAAACGTGCTGGTTGGCTAGGGCCTAGCCAACCCAGCACTTTTTCCCCATTCCCTTATTTCTGTAATTCATGTTTTATTGTCAAAAGTGTGATTTAGCTTTTAGCGCATAAATTCCTGTCAGTGTGAAACAGATCCGTTGCGTGGAGCAAATAGAATTTATTTTCCTGCAATTTATTTTCTTGCAAGTTATTTTCTTGCAATTTATCTTCCTGCAATTTACTTTCTTACACTGATTTTAGATTAGCTTTCTTTGCCTGGTCTAAGCAGGAGAAATCATCCTGCACTAGTGCACGTTGGTGTGACATTTCTTTTCTGCAGTTTTGGTTGATTGTCTTTTCCGCCTGGTCCAAGAAGGAAACACACACCTGCACCAGCGCACGTTGGTGTGTTACAACAAGTCTTTATTTACTTTCCGCAACTTTCTTTCATTGAATGATTATGACCAGATAGATGTTTATGTTTCTTTATTTCTGCACTTCATTAAATTCAGAAACATTTACTTTTCATATATGCAATCTTGTTTTACAACAAAGTAACACTTGTGACAATTAAACAATCATTTCAAGAATCAAAATCTAAGTGCAGGAAACTTTGATTTGGTGTAAGAACTAGTTTCTTGTCACAAGATCTGAGTGTTGTGAACCTTGAACAGTTCGAGCCCCTGCATGAAGTAGAAAAACCTTCAGTAAAGACACAGTTTATACCTTCTACATAAAACTCTGATCCTGCACTAGTGCAGGACAAATTAATGCAAGAAGGAAATCTCTAAGGAAGAAGATTTAAGGGCCCATTTAACGAGACTGCTAAAGTGCCTTTGTTGAAGAGAAACACACTCTTAATAGTTAAGCATAATCAGCTAGAGTTATTGCCTTTTTATCTTTGATCTCCTTTTCGTAAATGCATTCTTTCTTGTTTTAGTCTTAGATTACTTTGATGACTCAAGTTATTTTTTTCTCGTCTTGATTTAATTTTGCAATATTTCCTCCAAAGAAAGTAGGGATTTATATTAGAGAGATTCATACCATCTCTGGCATTGCCTGTGCTTTGTCTCCAAGTTTACGAATCCCTCGGGTTGACAATTAAGTGTTGAGGAGTTTGCTTATGTGTAATTCCTACACCCAACAACACTCAGTGATGGGAATGACCACTTCATGGAGGACTTTGGGCAAGACATGTTTAGTTTGGCTCATATTTTATTAACACCTAATGTCCTTCACTATTTTCAATATTTTGAGAAGCTTATGGCAGCAAGAAAGTGGTTGTATTTCCACTTATCATATCATGTTTGGAGACAGCAAGAAGCAGAACAACGTTGGTCTCACTTGTGGGACTTTTGTCACCATCCAGTATGTCATGTGACACTTAATCCATGCTTCTTTTGGAGCCCATATGGTGATGGAACTCTATTCACTATATGCAGGAAGGATTGGGAAAGAAAGCTTCCTAGGACCAAGGAGTGGGATCATGAGATTCCAAGCATCCTTTGGCTTCATGAGGACTATATTATTGCAGCCCAAGATTAGTAGCTTCAAATTTATAATTAATGGAGAGAAAGACAGCGTAAGTTGAACAATTTTAGCTCTCATTTTCAGCCATGCAGCCCCTACAAATTGCAAAATCAGGGGATTGGTGATAATTCTTATGAGTTACCAAGGATGGCTCACTTTGCTTGGATGATAGCATGGAGAATGGAGTTTCTCTTGGGGATTGAGGCAGCCAACATTTACCATCTCTCATCCCTCAAGGAGACCAATGGACAGAATATAACTTTTTCTATATATCTCCCACTTCTTCATGATGAAGGCTATTTGGTTTATCTACCAAAGGCTAATTTGTATACTTGGGAGGAGACATATCCATTGGAGATTCTGCAGTATCATTGTAGTTTCTTGAGGACAAGCAACATTTTGGAGGGGAGGAATGTAATATTCCAAAATTTATTCGAATACTAAAGTTATGTTTTGTCACTTAGATAGATGAATAAGTTGGTAGGGAGACCCATAAATCTCTTTATTATGAATAAAACCACTTCTCATGTGAAATTGGATCATCATTTCAGCTTAATCAATCACCCTAACGTGTGAACAGGGGCTAGATGATGTTGACTAGGTGAACTTTGACCAAATCAACGATGTTTTCATGGAATAATGGCATTCATTGGAGGACAACACAGTTTTAGATGGAGACACCTTGCATGGAAGTAGTGTCATAAATGTATGGGGCTTAGGGTTAGAAAGATCATATCTTATATAAGGAAGAGGATGGTAGCCATATCATTCATGTTTTAGTTTATTATTTGATTTATGGTCTACTTAGACTTGTTGCTCTCTTCAGCTATTTAGCTAAGATTGCAAGTGTTGTTTAGCATAGGGTGGTCCTAGTCGGGAATCCCACTTCTTTCCTTGAGAGGCCTCGTGAGAGAGAATTGTACTTTACTTCCACATTCACGCATCAGGCCAAGCTTCATTTTTGTGGTAAAAAGAAGTTTCGGTTGAGAGGTCTGCTGAGTTGCAGGTTGTAGCAGTGGAGATTATATCTGGGTGTTTTCTGATCTATTTTTCAGTGGAGGAAGGTTTCCTTCCATTGGGAGGTTGGTGAGGAAGGCCCTTGAGCCTCATTTCATATTTTGGCATCAGGCCAAGTATCTATCATCAACTACAACGTATTTTCCCTCAAGAATTGCGTTATTTTAGAGAGCAGCTGCAGCAGTGGGTTTATTGCCCTAGTTGGAGGAGTTGTGCTTCCTTTGAGGGGATAAAACCTTCATTTAGGAGATCTATTAGAGGAGGATCAGCCACCTCCTATCTATGATTCAGTTGCAGAGATTATTTAGCCCTAGGGCCATATCTGCTATATTTTGTATAGTGTGTATTTCCGGAAACCTTTTCTGGGTTGTCCTGGAAATCTATTTTCGGGCTTGGATCTATATTCCTTGCAATATTGGAGCACTATAGCAGAATATACATATATTTCCATTTTTAGCTATAGCTATCCCCTTATGGACAACGCATTTTTGACATTCCATCTTTTATTGTATTAGCAATATTTCAGATCTAGGTGTATGCTTTCATGGGATGCTTGTTTGCCCAACTTGAGGGATCTTTTCCTTTAGAATTTGTACCTATTTTTCTATTATAATCATAATGGAATGGATATATGGTCGTCTCATGTTTTTATTCAATAATATTTCTGCAAATTTCTAGTTTTATGCACTCTATTCCTGCTTTTCCCATTTGGGAATATTATAGACTCTCTCTAGAGCTCAGCCAAAGACTAAGTAGGGCGAATTCCTCTAGGTAAATAGACCATATAGGGAATAGGCTAGATCCACTTTTGGGATGCATTTTAGGGTCAAAATGGGATAGAAGATGTCAACCATAGAAGGCTCTCAATGCTAAATATAGTAAATAGATCATTGTCAAGGAGAACACATTCTTCTAGGGAATATGGAGGATTTTCTTGAGGAAATCGATAGGGAGGGTAGTATTTAAAAATATATCATATGCAGGAGACCAACACAAAGGAGCATTTGGTTTTCTGGTGACTCCTCTTCTACAAGAGATGAGGACGGTTTTACTACCTCTTCAAGGAGTCTCAGAACTCTCTCCCCATCATTTTTCGGTATGCAAACCAGCAGTGTCTAGCCTTTTTCATGGGGGAGGAACTGGGCCTCCATTCTTATAAGCTTTTTCCACTCCCTCGACCGAACACCAATCTAACAATTACATCCTTTTTTCCTATGCTACCAGCAGATAGGGACACCACAGGTCTAGCATCTAGCACCACCATTCTAGTAGGGTCCAGAGCCTTGATACGTCGAGGGGCCTCCTACTCCACTTCAACAAGGCCCTTGAAAAGTGGCCAAATCATATCTTAGGACAATTTTCATCCTTCCAGGAGGCAATCCTCCACTCCCACACAACAAACACTAGCCACTCCCTTGAGATGACAAGACACACTACGGATCAACTCTTCTTCCAGTGCTTCGGGACAATCCGCTATCACGAGTTTCCTCCCCTTGACCTCGAATGGTAAGAGAGACACATATATAGAGGTGGATGGCCTGTAGGAGTAGTGCCCTCTTCCAAGGCATCCATTTAAGGCATTTTGATTTTATTTGTTGCCTTTATGATGTATCACTCTAGTTTTTTAGCAATACTCTCTTTCCTAGCTATTATATTTGATATATTAGATCAGATCTTTTTTTCCCTTTATACAGGAGTGACCCTTTGCGCTCCCACAGTGTATTGACACTATTGTACTTAGTAGTCCCATTGACCTATTTGTGGTCATATGTTTGGCATTAATAAAATTATCTTCTCTTATCTCAAAATGGTATGCAAGAGATATAAACAAAAAAGTAGTCAATTTTGGAGCTAAGGTGATTCCCAAAATAGTCAAGCCATTTTTAGACTACAAGTCAAGGGTCAACCTAACCATGCCCAAAAGGGGACGCATTATTCTAGGGTATATTTAGTAAGTATGAGGCCCTCACATACCACTAGAAAATTCCCTAAACTCATGCGCCCTAGGTCTATTAATAACAAGGTCATGGATAATCTATTTCGGATTTCAAAATATCCTAGTATGAGATGGTCTATAAGTCAACTCCTTCAATTGATAGTGAACTAAAGTCTAATGGGATACCTAAAAATAGAAAATGGTGGGCTCAAGTAGAGCACACTCTCCTAGAGTCAAAATAGAATGGGATGTTTGCCAAA
This sequence comes from Pinus albicaulis, assembly GCA_034641835.2. Taxonomy (NCBI): domain Eukaryota; kingdom Viridiplantae; phylum Streptophyta; class Pinopsida; order Pinales; family Pinaceae; genus Pinus; species Pinus albicaulis. The sequence goes on along the minus strand of MU968493.1, from coordinate 2,155,576 downwards.
AAAATGTGCAAGGAAATTTCCTTAACAAGTGCACCCTAGGTAAAAGTCAACCTCAGACTCATGGAACCTTCTAGGCTCACATGGCTTAGACTTTCCAAAGATATATCACGTGGGGCCCACCAAGACTCTTATAGAACATGCCAAAATGGATCTGAACCCTGAAAAAGACAAATTATCGAACCTTTCAATTTGACACTAATGTTGTACACCATACTGGGTCCCCCAAAAATATGGCCACATCTTGAAAATCACCATGCTCAAAAGAGACCAAAATGTCATGGTCTCAGAACCTGTCGAAATAGAAACCCTGAGAAAATCTCCATACTGGGTCTCCAAAAATGTCTAAAGTAAAGAGAATGAAATAAAATATCTATAGACCAATAAGTTCCCCCCTTAAGTTCAAGTTGGGGTTTCTAAATAGTCCAAATCACAAAATCTCAATCTAAGCCAAAATGATACAAAGCAATTCCTTTTAATCAGTAGAGATCTGAAGTAAACTCTTACTTCTCATAACATTAGTTTCTATATCCAATGAGTGTGATGCGAAGTGGGAACACCAATGAGTAGGAACCAATTATGAACTAGACAGAACTATGCAACCAATCTATAGAACCCCTTAATAATAGTTCTTACCGCATCTTATGTTCTCAATCAATTAGCTAGCCTAGCAACATAACACCCAAAAACACCTTCAAACATATGGTCATTACGGTAACAAAGACACTCTGGTCAATATAATAATTTGAAATAGTATATCATATAGAATTCATAGGAGTCATATTCATTACTGTTTCAAGCTCATTGGTTATGTACAAAGCCTAGTTGTTCTACTAGCTAGTGTATGAGTTTGACATTGGTTGGTTATATGCTAGTTGATAGATTATTCGAGATTGTTGTCATCATGCTTTATTGGTTCTTTATACCATGTTCTTATATGAGGCATCCTTGGGTTTGTTGATGATGCATGATGGTCAAGATGGTAGGTAGTTGGTTCGAGATAGGTTCATGTTGATATTGATACTTGATTCCCTACTCTAGAGAGAGTAAGCATATTTGTTAATATAATGATGTATTCTACCAATATTTCTCTAATTTCTATCCACTACTATCATGGTAGTAGGGTTGGTGTGAATTGGATCCATGGAGAAATGATCTGTTACTCTAACAATGCAGGGCTTATTCCTGAGATGCATAGTATGAGTCTATACTGGAGTTCATTGATTGGTAAGTTCAACCATGAAATCTGACTTCTAGGATGCATGGTATATAGAGAGATGGTCTAGGATTGGTTGAAGAGCTTGGTTAGTGAATGTGATGAACTGTTATGATACGTGAAATGGTGTCTGAATAGTTGATGTGAGAAGGGGTAGTCTGTTTATAGATTGCTAATTGATATGGATAGTTGTTCTTATGTATGATAGGGTATACGTTTCAATATTGATATCTTTGATGTCTATAGTTTTTCTGAAGTGATTTCCCATTGTATAGATATGTGTTTGATGAATAGAATTAGTTGATTCATTGCTCTTGTTGTTGGAATGATGGGTAGCTATCTAAGGTTTTGTCTGATATTGAGAAGTTGAAGTGTTGTTCCTTGTCTTGTCCCAGCAAATTGATATTTCTTTGCTTGTGGTCTTGCTTTAGGTTTTTTATTTTGGGGAAGGTAATGTGTTGAGTCTGGGGAAACTAGTAATTGGTTGTTTTTTGCAGTTGTGTTTTCCTATTAAACTATGGATAAGTTGAAGAATCTAATCTTTGTGAGGTAATCAATGAGAATTAAGTTAGATGTTAGGTCTAGCTATTAGGTGTATGGGTACTTTGGCTAATTTACATCCTTTTTTCATGGGGTTTGTTGGTTGTCCAAGGGTGTTATGTAATAGTGTAGTATTATTGTTGAATTTTCTGAGTGGTTTTATGAGTCAAATAGCCCTTTTTTATATGATAGTAATAACTCTTATTGTTGTTTCAGTGATGGCTTATTCCAAAGATATGAGGAGTTAAGTATTAGTTCAATATGATATTCTATCTATTATTATCCTATTGTTCCTAATATATTCTATGGAGAGTATGAGTTAAGTCTAGTAGAATATTATTCTTTTTTATTATTCTAGAGTATGAGTTCAGTATAAGTCTAGGATAAGATGTCGTTAAGTGAAAGTCAAGTCAAATGGTTTCTTGATATTTGTCCTAGGAAAGCTTATAGTAAAGGGGAAGGTTTGGTCTGTTAGCTTCTGTTCTGGTCTATTATTCTTAGGACTAGTGGTTATGGTCATTCAGTTAGTTGTCTTGATTCCATATCTATAGAGTAGAATGAGGGGTTTTTTCTAGTATTAGTAAGAGATTATTAAGGATGAGTAATGAATATTGAGTAGAGTCCTTTGTTGATCCAAGGATAAACTCTATGTTGCTCTCTTTAAGGAAGAGTGTACGTAGTTATAAGGGTTAGTTTATTAGTTCCACTACTAGTGAAAGTGTATATGGAAGGTGTTTTTAAGGTCAAGATATTATAGGTGTGTGTTCAGGGCTATTGCGTCTAGGGAATTGTGAGGGTTCATTACTATATTTTCTCTAGTGAGGGTTTATTCCTAGATGTCTCTAGTGAGTTCTAGGTTGTTGTTCCTAGTTGTCTATGGTAAGAGTGAGTCCTAGGTTTATGGAGTTTGAGTTATAGCTCAATCTAAGTCAAGTCTAAGTCTAGGATAAGCATACACTAATAATAAGTCAAGTCTAAGTGGAGTAATCAAGTAGGAGGATAGATTCCTAATACTTTCTATTGTTCCTAATCTAATATTCCTAATCTATTCTTAATATAATGGATATAATATCTATAGGTAGTAATTAATTATAGTGAGTAAGGAGGATTTTATGAAGAATAAGAGAGGATTAAAGTCCTTCTGTATCATTGTGAACTTGGTTATATCTTCCTATTCTATTTGATGGAGTAAGAGGATATTGAAGATGCTTCCTTTCTTTGGATTCCTTGTGTTGGAGAGTTCGATATTCTTTATAGAGTGTAAGGAGTTAACAAAGGATAATAAAATATTCTATTCCATGCACAATAGTATTTTGAGGATATATGAGGGAGTATGGTTTTATTGGTTCGAAGACTAGTACAATTCGTTGTTTCAGTCAATCTAAAGGTGTTAGTATGTTAGTGTAGGTTATTGTTGAATTGTGATAGGGATAGTTTATAATTAATCAATGGTCTAGGTAGGTTGTGTATAGGAAGAGTTCTGGTTCTAGATTGCATGCTCCAATTGTGTATAGTGAGTAATGAATACCTAGGGATATATTGGCTAAGGATAAGATAAGTTCTATATTGCAAGGAGTGAACCAATGATTCCAATTCCTAATAGATATAATACTATTAATAGATATATATGGATATCTCATATGATATTAATCAGTCTAGTATAAGTAATTGATTTTAGTTATGTTAAGTATAGTAGTTGTTCCAGTTCTATCTTATATCTATAGAATTATTAAAGAGTATATATAGTCCAGTATTTTTCATCCCAGCATGAGTGGTTATTCCTGTACTTGGATTGCTAGGTCAAGGCTAGTTTGTTGGTACTTATATGAGTCAAAGTGGTAGTGAAAGTCAAGGCTTTTGATCTCTACAGTATAAAAAATAATGCATTGGATGGATGCCTTGACATTGAAACGAAGGACGCTTTCAAAAAACTACACTCATCAAATAGTTGGATTCCTAGGTCTCGCTTTCCTACCTTCATATCTATTCTACTCCTAAGCTTCAAAGATTTTTGCTTCATATGGAGAAATTGTCTCTTGCTGTTTTGGGTCACTCTCATTATACACTAAAAAACCTTGAAACATCTCTTCTGTTCATCTAATGTTTCTTGCTCCGCTACTCATAACCCTATTTCCAAACCTTCTCTGGGAGGTTACAGGGCTTGATGACTTTGCCCTGCACTGAGATCACTTAACGATTGCTGTATTACTTCTGATGCTCGAAAATGATATCTAGTTGCAGAGCGAGATCCTGAGAGCCAGATGAAGAGTCTAATGTTTGAGCTGAAGATCCAGACCCAACAACAACAATTTGAGCAATCATTTAAGCAACAAAAAGTTTGGTTGGTTTAGAAATTGATGAAGTAGACTCTTTTTATTATGCTGTTGGTTAAGAAGATTATTCTATTGATAGTGATCGAGATCAAAATCCTTATGTTTGTTAGTGTGATTCAGTTACTGGTGATCATTATCCAGTTATAGAAGCTTTTAGCTTTTATCTATTACTAATTGTCGAGAGGGGGAAGTAGTCAAGAAGCACCCATTTGTGCTTGCCACCCTGCATCGTACAAAGTTATGAAGCCAAGCTCTCCTGTATTTACCATTTCCAATTCCCAAAATGAACATCAGGTGGTTTCCAAATAGATATCTTTTTCCCATCCACCCTTGTAATCCTATAGAATTTGAAGGAATTGGAAAGGGAGGTCAAAGCGAAATGGTCCAAACGAGACTGAATTCCCTGTGGGATATATAATAAGGGCCCACCCTAGGCTTGCTATTCTCACTCGCTCAAATGGGTCTGTTGGTAAGGTATTTTCCATGCATGTTACTTTGAATCCCTCCATTCCCTTCCATTGAGAGAGAGTAGCAAAGCCAATCAGAAACTCCTACTCGTTAACATCTAAATTCTTGCTCGTTAACATCTATCTGAAAGGTGGCCCTGAGCTCCTATGATCTTCAACAACAACACTGTCATCTTCTCTTTGGTTCAGCACTACACTACTGAAGTGAAGCAGCACTCTAAAGCAAAGCACCACTCTGGGAAGGTGTTCGTAGTGTTGGTAAAACAATCAAAGTTGTGAGTAATTTACCGGGATGCTCTAACTATCTGCTACCTGAAGTCTGCCTCTGCTTGTGGTGGTAATTCTATTAGAAAATATGAAAATGCTAAATGTTGTATGGCCGCCGTTAGATTAAAGCTGTTGATGATTGTGTGGCGGCCATTCCCTGCCTGGGAGCATTAATGGGCGGATAGTAGCTGAAATAAGGCTCGCCAAATTATATTACAATATAGCTGGCGCCATAATGTGACCGTTCCCACTTCGTTCCACGAACCTTTTCCCAACAAGCCGTAGGCGGGAACTAATGGATAGCACGGCACGGACCAGTAGGTACAATTTACTATGCATGTGCAGTGAAAAATAATTCGATAGGCGAGCACACAATTTTATGAGAAAAAACACCATGACTCCTTATCCAACTTCACACACCATATAGTAAGGAAAAAGCAGGCTATCTATATAGTCACTTTCTATTTTATATATTTGCTGGTTTCTCTCTTTTATAGGGCTCATCTATACACTTATCAACCAAAATGATCCACTTGACTCGTATCAAAATCCACGATAAATTTATCGCATGGTATCACATACCAGACCAGCTTATAACATTGGATATTCACTCTATTTTCATAGAGAAACCAGGCTCTCATTGACAAGAATGCATCATACCACCATTAGGCAAGGAAGAAGGCTTTTCTATATTACCTTTATATTTCCTATATTATTCATTTCATTTATCTTATACTCTATGAAGAATATTATACTTCCTTATTCATAGAAAAGACAGGAATATGAAACTCCTTTAGTAACACCTTGAGTCAATTTTTTCATCTATTAAGAAGATATTAGACTAGATGAAACTCTATGACTTATAACCAATATTAGATCAAGCAAGGGCAACTACTATCTATGATACTCCCCTTGCTACAGGTCCTGCTATTCGAGGATATCTACTGGTACTAGCTATGCATCTTTAGTAGTGTATGGTCCTTGACTCGCAATGAATCATCATAATAATCTGGTTGGCTTTCCTTTAGAACTTAGTATATCTTATCTGCCTCTAGCTATCCCCTTCATACTGTTATTTCTGCTCTTGGTGCTCCCTATGCTTAATTTTCCTATGGTACCGAAGAAACAAGAGTTGCAACGCTAGCTTCTCTCTTCAATTCTTAACAACCCATCAAAATCTTAAGAAATACCAAAGCCTAGTGCCTACCAAGCCAGGTGTAAAAGCTGGGGAAGATAATGAAATACAAAACACTTGGACTTAGATGATTTATAAACTTTTCACCATGACTTTGACTTCAACAAGCACTCTACTCACTTATTATTTGATAACAGTACCTATTGTTTCTCAAATAGTATCTATTGTTTGATAACAATACCTATTGTTTGATAACAATAGGAACCACTGCAAAAGCTACTTCCATTCATTGGATTTCTCCTTCAGATTTATTTCATTGGAAAAACCTTAATGATTTGATCAACCATAGGCCATAGGCTACCTAGATCATACGAAATCAATATTTGATACATTCCCACATTTTCATAGGTTCCCATTATGTTCCCACCCACTTTGAAATAAGAGGTTCCCACCTGATATTTGATACGTTCCACCACATAATGAAAATAACCACCACCCAACTTTTGTATTTTTGAAGAGTCTGATGTTTAGGATAGAGAGACTTCTTTTCGTGATGTTGATATAGAGTCTGATGTTGTTGATCCAGTACCAGTTTTTAAGCTATTCAAGTTAATGAAATTATTATATTAAGTCACAGCTAAGGTAGCATAGTGAAAGGCAAGAGCAATAACAATAGGAGAAAAGGCAGGGAGAGACAGAGGCATTTGTTTACCGAGTGGGCCCGATCCCGCTGTAGAAAGGGATGATCATCGGTGGTGGTGGCGAAGTAAGGGAATCAGTGTACAGGATAACCCATTTGATCCCAGGAGCATGAACATTGGTACCGTTGTTGGCAAGCCTGTATGAACATTAGCACCGCGGGCCCATGGAGGCCATGTGATCCGGTGGTTTTTTTCACTTCTCTAATTGACAACTAAAAATTATAGTTATACAAAAACACCTAAATTATAAGTCTATTATAAAAATGAATCCCTAATCAAGTGTCAATGGGAATTTAAGGAGTAAATGATTCGTCTGTAGTAAATAGTAGGAGAGGACTGAAGTCTAGTTTGAGTTATAGTTCAATATTAGATAAGCTTAGTTATAGTTATAGTCACGTATAAGAGAAGTCTAATATATTCCAGATACTAAGAGAATTAATATAGTATAATAGAGTATTTATAATGATAATATTGTCAAAGAGTCTTCATAAGGATAAGAGAGTAATAGATTGATTTGGAGTTCACTAATGGAAGAGATTCACTAAGATAGCTAAGATATTTCTTTCTTATTTCTTATTTTATGATTGATCTCTACAGTTTATTGATGAATGCAAGATATGAGATATCTCTGTGTCTTTTTGGTGTAGATTCAATAGTCTCTGTTGCATGCTCCCTCCACTGGATCTTCCTGTCTTTCTCGAAGTGATGGGAGATTCGGGATTATGTGTGGCTAGGTAAATGATATGTCTGAGATGGAAGCTGAGAATGATGGGAAAACTATGACTAATGCTCTCATTTATCTCCCGAAGTCTCTTTCTATCCTAGTGATTCTAGCTATCCTAGTTCTTCTAGAGTGAGTATATGGGCTAGTGATTCTCCAGTGGGTTATTTACTAAGGTGGGTAGTGTTGTTAGGAATCAAAATAGAAGGTCTAAGTGGAGATTGAATCTACACCAATGATGCTTAGCGAGCTACTGGCTGAGATGCTCCTATCTTTGTATTTGTTCCTTTTATCACCTCTTATACTTATGCCTTTGTAGTGGATGGTTCCTCAGATTTATATGCTTTCTCGGATGCCTTTGCCTCTACCTTTGTCGTAGTCCTTGGATTTTCTTCTTATGCCCTGAGGCGCCTTGGACTCTGCCATCTACTAATGATTTTGACTCATCTGCTTCACCGAAAAAAGTAACTGTAGAACCAACTGCTACATATGCCCTTGCCTACATTCCTGATGCTTCTGGATCAATGGCTAGTTAATCTAGACCTGGAACTATCATATTCTACCAATATGCATAAAATTGGAACACGATATCGATGGGATGTGAAAATTATCATCAAAATGCCATTATTAGTAATAGTAAAGGCTAATATAAAGGCCCCAAAATCCATGTATCTTAATCTTATGAATTTGGTGGTTAGGAATTTGGTGTAGGATCTTGATCTTAGGAATTTGGTGTAGGAATGGATGGGTTTGGAATTACTGTTAATGGCTGGGATCTTGGAATTTTTGACGTGTTAAATGATGACGTTTTCTTTGTACCTTATGGGGTTGGCTTTGGAATAATTATAGTCTATGGCTCAACTAGCTCAACATGGGCAACTAAAGTCTATTTTTCTTCAATAATGATTGATCTACCGAAAGACATAGCATGTAGTAATATTTCCCATACCTATGTCGGCCTCAAAGAGTAGCTTTTCCCCTCCCATAAACCATGTCATAAGAGTTTTATTTTCCACATATCATACACCATGCTTTCTTATTGTATCTTTTTCAATTCTATCATAGATAGTCTAGGTTTTGGAGTGAATCTCCCAGCTATGACTTCTGCTTCTCATAAAGTCTTTTCCAAAGGGATATGACCAGTTCTTCCCTGTGTATTCTCCTGGCTCTAAGTGGTTCCATACAGAGTGACTAGTGGTTTTTAGCTGCTATCCTATGTTGTCCATACACGTGACCCATCTTGGCATAGAGGAATATACCATCCATATTCGGAAGAATCTAGTGGTAACTTGACCTAGCTAGATTGAGGGGAATAAATCCAGTCAATTGGATCTAGGTTAGATGCAGCTTATATAATATATGTGTTGTCGGCTAAAGCGTAATTACGTATATAATAATAGCATTGTCAAAGGATTTACCTGAACAAAAAATCAAACTCTGAACACAAACAGTTAGATAAACTGAGATCATATATGTTATATAAGTCAAGGAGTCAGGACTTGACCGGTTTGAGTTAGAAGTGATGGTGGATCAAAGTAAAAAAACAGATGGATTCAAGAAGATAGGAAACATGGATAGGGCATATATGGGACATGAATGATACAAATGATGCATGCACAAGAAGTTGATTCGTTACTGAATAAGGGTAGGGTATGAATCGAAGCCCAGTGATGTTTTGGGTAGAAATCGTATATGTGTAGAATAGGTAAATGTCATTTGATTCGGAAGCCCAATGTGGTGAGTGTGGTAGCATATAGTGAGTGGGCCACCATTGAGGTAGGAATTATGCTAATCACTTATGGCATTTGTATTGATGTGATTCGACGATAACCCTAGTTCATGGAATACGTGGTGCATAGTACGGTGGAATGACTGTTCGTTCATTCATCTATTTTATTCTCAGTTGGCTCCTCCCCATCCCAATTCAATTGAATTCCAATTCAATATATGTACAAAGAAGTGATTTCCTGAGCATAACATAGCATAGGGACCAGAACAATACCCATCACTTCAAATATACTTGCATATAGACATATGAACACTTCAACGCCGTTAATGACTGAATGATATATATGGACTCTCATGGTCAAGCCGAAGCCTTATTATAGGTCTTTCTAGCTCTAGCCCACTATTTATAGTAGGACTCCCCTGGTCAATCCCTAGGTGAGAAATTGGACTTTACTGGTAGATCCCTTGCTAGTGACAAATTCCAAGTCCTTCGCCCAGTTGAATAATTGGTTGTTGATGCTTAACCTACAGTTTATGAATTCGACATAGATGTGAAGTTCCTGGCATTATGATTTATCTATCTTAGTGAAGCCCCCGCTTCTTCATTATACTATGATGGTCTGGTCCCAGATTCCGAATTGGGCCATGATGTATCGCCCCATATTTTGAATTGGACTCTTATACATGACTATTGAAGAAAATGAGTAAGCCCCTTCTACTGAATGATAGGCGCCTCCCCTTTGAGGAATTGGCTAATCAATAGCTCTTCGAAGGTAGACAGTTTTATGTCAACTGCACATAGGAGCACTGTTCCGACTGCTTGAACGTTTAGCGGGGATATCACACATACATAATCTGCACCACAAGACATCTGTCATCAAGTCCTATATGTCTGTTATATTGTAAAGGTATTTAGGGCAATCACATGGTGTCTTTCTCGGTGGGCTGCATAGTGTGCATGGTGTCCTGGTTGGATGGATGTAGATTGCACTATAACTGGATTAACGTGTGCGCTATCAATGAATGGGAAGGTCATGAATTGACTCTGAAAGGGTCACAGCTATGGTGCCACACTCGATTGGAAGACAAAAGCACCAGAATCTAAATCTTCGATCTACTGATGGGGGATGAGAAGATTGGTTGGTCCTTCCCAATATATATAGTGGGAATTCCACTCCTCTCTCCTCATGAAACAACCCCATGTGAAAATAATAGTAACTTTGTTTATAAATACTAATAAAAAGTATTTTAGAGGTTAGGAATAGCTCCTCATATAATTTCTCTCCTATCACTGCACCTATATCGTATCTACTGCATCTTATTACGCATATAAACCTCCTTCTCCTATAGCTCAGATTGCCATCCAATAGCCACCAGTGTCTCATCCACATTGTTAGAATTTTCAGAGAGTTCTTTCCATAGAACCGATACTCACATATATATACATTTAATACCTTGGAGCCATAGGAGAGACAACTAGCTCAACATGCCTTCACAACACCACTATCAGAGAATGTGCCTCAGAAGCTCAGGGTTCTTGCCTTTCATTCTATTTAGTAAAACTATCTCTCTATGGTGGAGATAGATCCCCAGGATGGGAGGTCCCCGTTGTTACTCCGTTGGCCGATACCAAGGGAGACCTTACCCACTATTCACTGATAGCCGAGAGAAAAAACATCATTAAATCATATTTCCACTCCTAGTAGTTAGTAGCTGTAGTCCAAATGCACAAAGAACTACTAGCTGTATACTTTAGTTTAGCCTTAGTTAAGTAAGTAGCTTTAGTTATAGCCTATGGTACTAGCTTCCATCTCTTCTACGTGAGACCCGCATGCATACATTGAAATTGTCCATGTTCTAGCCTATAGATACTTTAGCCCTATCTCTGTAGTCCTTACTAGTTGACTTAGTCCAAGTTTCACTTTTCACAAGACTAATAAGGCACTTTCACTCAAGTGCAAGGGTATGGAACTTACTGCTTGGACTAACCCTTATTTATTTCTTAAGGACGGGTCCAAAAACAATCAATTCTCATATGGTGTGGGAGCATCAGCCTAATTGTCTAAATGAATAGGCCTGTTGTGCTGGGGTGGGACCAAACAAGTTGGGCCCATTAGGAACTACTACTGCTATTGTGATATCAGGAAAGCCTTCTCATTTGGATTTTTGTCTGTGTCACAACCTCATTTTGATGAATCAACAAGGGAAATATAATCCAAATAATAGGCCATATTGTGAAATCTCTGTGGGACCTCAAAAAACAAATGGGTGTGTATTGTGTAAAAACGTCTATCATAGTGACTCCATAATAACAAGCAGCCTTAGTCTGGTAGTCTTAACTACTGGTAATATAGCTTAAGTCCATTTACTTTCCTTTGTCCATTTCGTATGCTTTTATGTTTGGATTTTGTGAAATCTCGTTTTGAGAAGGTCGGATAGGAATCTTCTCATCTATCTAACTCTCCATCGAGGTACTATCTAAACCTTTCATGTTCTCTACAACCCTTGAACTCTACCCTTGATCTCCATCTCCTCCACCTCTCATAGTTGTTGGTCATTCCTGGGAGGTCACTAGACCGTGGTTGCTGATAGCCTGTTGTCATTGCTTGAAGGACATTACTCGTAACCTATCATTTCCGATAGTCGCTAATTTAGGCCAGGAGCTGATGCCACTAGTCGATGCCAATTAGTGCCAGTTGTAAGTCTGAGCTATAAGGTGCAGCACCAGAAGGTGCAACTTTAACCTCTTGTCATTGAAGCTCTACTAAATAGTTCTTTATGGAAAACTTTACTCTACAGACAAGCAGTCCTCTTTCAAGAATAATTATGAAAAGAATGAAGACTTTACCACTTGGCTTGAAATCTCTATGGCCTTAGGGCATTGGGGAACTAAAGGTAGTTGTAATATTCCCAATTAGCCATGAGCTAGTTGGAATATTAATATTTTTTTTACTATCTTATTTTAAGAATAATAGGACAAAGGGAGCCCATAATTCTCATTAATAATGAATAAACCAATGCCAAATCTGAAAGAGACAAATCTTGGCAGCTTAATTAAGAACCCTTTGGTGTGAAAAGGGACTGGATCACCTTGACTGGTTCAAACTTGACCAAATCAACATCGTTGTCATGGAGGAGTTGTCATCAATGAGGGACAACATAGTTTTAGATGGAGATGCTTTGTGTGAATGTAGTGATATTTTTGGATGGGGCTTAGGGTTTGGAAGCTCATATCTTATTTAAGGAAGAGGATGGAAACCATTGTTTATGATGCATGTATTTTGATATTATTTCTGAATATATGGTCTATTTAGACATATATATTTCTCTTACTGTTTAGCTAATATTGAGTGTTATTTAGCACTGGGTGTTCCTGATCGGGAATCCAACCACTTCCATTGAGAAGCTCTAGGAGGAGTCTTGTACTACATTGTCCACTATCTGGCATAAGGCCAGGCTTCTTCTTTCAACTACAGCATAGATCCTGTTGAGAGTTTGGTTTTTTTTGTAGGTTTCAACAAGTGGAGACTAGATCTTTAGATCTAGGCCATTCCAGTGCTTATTTTCAGTGGAGGAGGTTTCCTCTTCATTGGGAGGATAATATTGAAGGGTTTTGAGCTCATTTTCAGCTCTTGGTAGTAGGCCAACTATTTATTCATCCATATAGTGCATTTTACTTCCAGATCTGCATTATTTCTATAGGAGGAGTTGCAGGGTGGTTTGGCACACCATTTGGAGAGATGATTTCTAGTGAAAGGGATCTGCCTTTCACTTAGAGGATCTATTGGTGGAGGCTATAGTATTGATCATATCAGATCAGCCACACTTTCCAAATCTTTATTTACAGTAGATCTACAGTATTAGATATCAGATCTACGACTTGTACTTGGTGTTTTGCTGAAAACCCTTAAGGGGTTCTTCAAAGGAGCTTGTATAGTGCTCAGATCTGATATAGATCTATTTTTTGAGGCACATATCAGCCCTAGATCTGATGTATAATCATTTTCTATAGCAGATATAATAAAATAATTCCGTAAGGGTCTTCCAGCTTTTCTACATAATTGCAGCACCTATTTTGAGGGATTTTGTCCATTGGAGGCTTGCACTTTCTTGTTGTGCATCTTATGGCCCATTTCTTAAGTATCTTCAGCTGTTTTTATAACATATGAAAGGTATCCATATTGGCCTCTTACTTTTATATGTTTATTTACACTATTGTTCTAGCATTTTCACTATATTCCTGCTTTTCCCATTTGGGAATTTTACAGTGGTATTAGAGCATAATCTTGGCACAACTTGTGCATTCTAAAAACCAATATGTCATCTGAAGAAGGAGAGCCTCTTACTGAGGGAGAAGAGGTATCAAAGAAGAAGACACAGAAAGTTTGATTATACAAATGACAAATAAGACAAGTGTATAACCCCTTTATCTGGAGGAGAAGATGAGGAGAAGCAGTTCCCTAAGATCCTTCTTAGAGTCAGGAAAGACATTGTTAGAGAGATCAAGGAGATGAGAATGGAAATATTTAAGGAATCCCCTAAAGGATTTCATCATAGCGAAGGCTCTTGCATGTATCATTACCGGAATGATCAACCAGTGTAGCAACCACAAGTTTCCCAACGCTCTACCATGCCTACATTCTTGGCTATGGGAAATGAAGGGTTTCAAGAGAAATAATCCCTTGAAGATTATTTTGTGGAGTATGAGTCTCAAAATCAGAGATTCAAAGACCACTTGAGTTTTAATAATTTTTTCAAATCAAGGACAATAGAAGACCAAGGCATCACAATAGAAGTGGTGGATTCATTCAGAATCATGATCGGCACCATACTATGGGCAAATTATTTTTACCCAATTTTGATGGGTCATCCAAGTGCATTGCCAAATCATGGGTAGAAAAACTTGACATCTACTTTCAGTTGAACAAGGTTTCAAAAATGAAAGCCATTAAGATTGTAGTGCTGCACCTTGAGGGTGAAGCACATGACTGGTGGTTCCAAGGCTTATCTACATTGGGTCATGCCAATGCGACTGCATATTCAGAGTTCACTAGAAGGCTGGTGGAAATATTTGATATAAGAGATCCTGAAGCACCATTCATGGGGCTTGCAAAATTAAAACAATCAGGTAATCCAGAAACTTAAATTTCTGAATTCTTAATACTTTATGTTATCAAGAAGGGTGTATATGTTCATTGATGGATTAGATGAACCTCTTCATGGGTTGGTTAAGTCTACCAATCCCACTACCCTACAAGATGCCATTGAAAGGGCTAGAGACCTTCAAGATGCCATGCCAAAAGCAAAGACAACTTTTCAGCACAAGCCCTCTTTTCCATCAAAGGGAAAAGAAGAGAAGGCTCCTCCTTCAAAGGAGAGCCAATATAAAAAAAAATTTGATGATGATGTCTGGAGATATTTGAGGAGGAGGAAGCTTTAATTCACTTTCCAAGAAGCTTGGGCACCTGAGCATAGATCTGTAGCAGGAAAGGTTGCATCTTGAATCATAGGGTTTCTGTTTTGGTTGATAGTGGGGCTGCCCACAATTTTATTGATTCCCAACTAGTGCAAAGGAGGGAAATACCCACCGATGCTTTTGAGGGATTTTCTATTTTGGTCCTAGGAGATAGAACTATGAAATGAATTCATTATGGTCCATCCCGATCAGTCACCAGGGGAACTTATACATTGACTGATCACTTCTTTATGGTTTACATACCTGACACCAATGTGATATTTGGTGTGCAATGGTTGATTACTTTCAGGAAAGTCACCACTGATTGGGAGACTTTGTAGATGGAATGGGTGGATAGAAAGAGTGGAAAATATCAAATGATTAAAGGCATGCACACATATCCCTCACATAACACTTCCACGCAGAAAACAGAGATGGATTTTCACAGTGGAAGCAGGGACCTAAAAATCCCATCTATTATGCTCATGAGATTGTTGCATGGGACACTATTATTTAGTGGAAAACCACTTGGGAGGCCACCTGATTCAGATTTGGTGATAAATATCTCACAACATGATGCTCCAAGAATAGGTCCAGGAGGGATGGGAGCATTAAAATACCATGATACAACACTGAGAGTCTTTGGTAGGCTCAAGGAGGAGGGAGGCATTCTCCCAACATCATCATTACCCACTCTCATTTCAGATTCTGCACTGTGGGAGGAGAAGCATGGAAGGAATGACCTCCCAACATATACCTTTGGGATGGGAAATGTTAAGGAGAAGAAAATTCATATGACAAGCATTCTTTGTGATAGATCATCAGCGCTGTCACTATGGAAGATTGATCCATATTGGAAATCCCAATTGTTGGTGGATTATTCAAAGGATATTTTCATAGGTATGATACTTTATGACCAGCTACATGAAGAGGGCTATTTAGTCCAAGATGAGGTCATCTATTATCATGGTAGGATATTCTTGTCTAGATCCTCCAAGCTCAAGGAGAAGTTGCTACAAAGAGCTTATGAAGAGTTCTTTTTCAGCCACACGTATTCCATGAAGGCCTACAACACTATCATGGAGAAATGCACTTGGGAAGGATTTGAAGAAGAAATATATCATAATTTTCAAAGATACATGAACCATGTGGAGTTGGGAGAAATACATGACTCTATGAAGGAGTTATTTCAGCCACCTCTTTCCTCTTTTGTAATGAGAAGAGATGTATCTATGCACCACTCCATTTGTATGAGGAAAATTTATGTTGAAGAGTATGCTTGTGTACCTAATGTTTCATTTGATGATAATTTGAATTATTTTACCATGTATATGCAGGCCATAGCTCCAATAAGGGGCATCATTCCATATAAACTCCATGGCCAACTTTGGGCCACAAAAATTTCTGAACATGGCCACTCCCTTGGAGGACAAAGGGAGATTTTATTTCATTGTGGGTGCATTCCAAAAGCACCAAATATATCTCACACTTTCAGCCATGGTGAGATGACTTGGAAAACAAGTAAGTGGTGGGGAAACCACTTACCACATCATGATCTAATGCATTCAAGAGATTTACTGCTTTGGTTCCATATGTCGACTATGACCCACTTCCATTTATCCAAATTTCTATTTGTATGTACTTAATTTTGATCTCATACTTTGGTGATGTAATTATACTTTTTATGGGAATTTTTGGAGGGAGGATGGAAGGAATGTATGTGCCCTATGGGAGAGAAATTATCCATGTTCATTATGCTGCATGTTTCAGTGAGAACATTGGGCAAACCATGTTTGTTTCATTTGAACTATTGTCTCCATATGGGATGGATTATTTGCATCTCATGAGAACTTTGGAGGAGAAATTCTTGGAGGAATGGATTGGTAGACACTTAGCTTATGAGGGAAGCTTATCAAATGTTCGTGTCACTAATAATGGAGAGTTTCAGCACTCACCTTGTCATTTTCTTGAGGACAAACAACATTTAGGAAGGGAGGACTGTAATATTCAAAATTAGCCATGAGCTAGTTGGAATATTCAATTTTGTTTTAATGTCTTGTTTTAAGAATAACAGGACAAAGGGAGTCCATAATCATCCTTAATAATTAATAAACCAATGCCAAATGTGAAAGAGACAAATCTTGGAAGCTTAATTAAGCACCCTTTGGTGTGAAATGGGACTGGATCACCTTGACTGGGTCAACCTTGACCAAATGAACAACACTACCATGGAGGAGTGGTCATCAATGAGGGAAAACACAGTTTTAGATGGAGATGCTTTGTGTGAATGTAGTGATATTTTTGGATGGGGCTTAGGGTTTGCAAGCTCATATATTATTTAAGGAAGAGGATGGTAGCCATTGTTTATGATGCATGTATGTTGATATTATTTCTGAATATATGGTCTGTTTAGACATATATCTTTCTTTTTTTGTTTAGCTGAGGTTAAGTGTTGTTTAGAACTGGGTGTTCCTGATCGGGGATCCAACCTCTTCCATTGAGAAACTCTTGGAGGAGTCTTGTACTAAATTTTCCACTATCTTTCTTAAGGCCAAGCTTCTTCTTTCAACTACAACACAGATCCTGTTGAGGGTTTGGTTGTTTTTGCAGGTTGCAGCAAGTGGAGACTAGATCTTTAGATCTAGGCCATTTCAGTGCTCATTTTCAGTGCAGGAGGTTTCATCTTCATTGGGAGGACAATATTGAAGGGTTTTGAGCTCATTTTCGGATCTTGGCAACAGGCCAACTATTTATTCATCCCTATAGTGTATTTTACTTCCAGATCTATGTTATTTCTGTAAAGGAGTTGCAGGGTGGTTTGGCACACCATTTGGAGAGCTGATTTATAGTGAAAGGGATCTGCCTTTCACTTAGAGTATCTATTGGAGGAGGCTATTTTATTGATCATATCATATCAGCCACACTTTCCAGATCTGTATTTGCAGTAGATCTACAGTATTAGATCTCAGATCTACAACTTGTACTAGGTGTTTTGTTGAAAACCCTTAAGGGGTTCTTTAAAGGAGCTTGTATAGTGCTCAGATATGATATAGATCTATATTTTGAGGCATATATCAGCCCTAGATCTGATGTATAATCATTTTCTGTAGTAGATCTAATAAAATAGTGTTGTAAGGGTCTTCCATCTTTTCTACATAATTGTAGTACCTCTTTTGAGGGATTTTGTCCATTGGAGGCTTGTACTTTCTTGTTGTGCATTTTATGGCCCATTTCTTAAGTATATTATGTTGTTTTTATAAGATATGAAAGGTCTCCATATTAGCCTGTTTCTTTTATATGATTTTTTACACTATTGTTCCAACATTTTGCACTATATTCCTACTTTTCCCATTTGGGAATCCTACAGTATTAGTTCTAAGTTTGTGCATGTGTAATTTATACATACTATACTATTAGCATATATAAGTTTCTAATTTCCATTGTAGTTCCAATAAAAGGTAGAGAGATGAATATTCAGTGTTAGGTTCACCCACCCTAGCCCCTCCTCAAAAGAGTAAGGAAAAGGCCTCCATATCTACTACGCCATTTGAATATGTGATCCTTAACACCTATGTGATGCTATGAATAAGTCCCCTTCCTTAGTTAAAATTCTACAATAGAGAAAAAGTTGAATCCGTATGAACTAAATACAGAGATTCCTTCTGAGCTATATATAGAGAGCTCTCGATTAGCAGCACCCATTTCCTAAGTACACCACTTGGAATAGTCTCCCCACCATGTGGTTTGTTCGGATGGTTGGGACATCCAAAAACTCCTCACCCTATTTGGTTTTTCACCCTCTCCCATATGATGGTTCTTCGTGAGAAATCGATGGCGGCCCCTCTTCTGGTGGTCGAGTCATGCTTTTGCATCCTCTCCCAGTGATCAAGTCATGCTTACGCATCCTCTCCTGATGGTTGAGCCTGTTGTAGCATCCTTACCTTATAGCTAGCTCTTTTAGGGGAAGAGAAATCAAGTCAATTCGATCATGTCACAATGAATAGTGTAATTACATATATAATTCATTAGCAATGATCTCATACGAAGAAAAGTGATAATCGATCTCTCTTCATTTGTTCTTATTGAATTGAGAAGGAGTTGTAAGGCTGATCGACCATAAGAGAGAGTAAGAATCACATTTCATTACATTTAGAATGGATATATAGGGGGATCACAATACTAGGATTATGGGATTGATGCATGCTCGCTAGTAGATGGAACGAGCGAGGGCTTGATGGCGGGTGAGCTTCTTGAGCTTGCTTGCCAAATGGATGGATGATGGATCTCTCGACCTAATATCCTTGATATTTATTACCGTTCAGATCTTCTTGTGTATCGATATTGATACCCGTATCAAACTCTCTTGCTACCTCCCTTACTTAGATCTCGATTGATAACACCGGTATCCCGTATCTCGATTGAGACTCGTCAATATATATAGCCCTGAGATCGAATGACAACTGACTACGAAAAACTTGCTTGATGGCGGCTTTGAATTTTTTTTTACACTTGCTGGCTTGGATAAGAACTAGGTGGGGTTTTTTTACATTCTGTAGTACAATTTGATAAGGCAACGGCCACCAAATGCTTAAACTAACACTTCATAAGGCACTGATTCAACGTTTATTTCATGAAAAGGTAACCTTACCTTGGTGCATTAACAATGAGACTTTATCACCTTATTACTCACCTAAAGTTTTTAAGCAAAAGCCTTGCTCTCCTTTTCTCGAGCAAGAAATTTTTTACTTACCAGAGGGAATAACCACAAATAAAAATTTGTTTCAAATATGGGATTTGAGCAAATCGAATAGATT
This sequence comes from Pinus albicaulis, assembly GCA_034641835.2. Taxonomy (NCBI): domain Eukaryota; kingdom Viridiplantae; phylum Streptophyta; class Pinopsida; order Pinales; family Pinaceae; genus Pinus; species Pinus albicaulis. Next base: position 2,136,202 of record MU968493.1, on the reverse strand, counting down.
TGACGTGCCCCATAGAAGGGGAAATGTAAAGCTTCTTTGTTGCCTTTATTGCGGTCTTCTCCTCATTATCTATTCTGTACCAATTTGTACCATTGAGCATATGGCTTATATTTAGAATATCCTAGTCAATTGCCATCTCGGTAAGTCACAAGTATTGGTTAGAGACTGTAAACCAACCTTCACCATGAATCTTGGGGGATATCTCCTAAGCTAGACTCTTATATTATCTTTATAATAGCAAGGGAACATATTTGATAAAGAATAAACCCAACTCCCGACATACCTTAGCAGGCCACTTCTTTCCTCAAAATGAATATAGGCAGGCCAATACCTGTCGTACCAATACTCCTTCCCGCCAGCAAGCTCATAATCCAAGCCTTAACCAGAAATATATTAATCGATAGAAGCTCGATAACCATTCTGACGATGCTCGACTACACATGACCCTAAGCCTAGATCATTGCTTCCTCTCCTTCCTTTTATTATGGTCTTAAATAGCACCCCTTATGCTGCTGCTACTTCTAGTTAGACAACTTTCACTCATGCCACTTGGAGGATCCAATCTGCACAATCAAACCCTATGGCACTTATTTATTCTTTGTTGCTAGGACTACTCCTTCCTTTTAGAATGCTCCTGGTGCTCCTATATATCTTACTCTTCCCTTTTCTCGATCAACAGGTTATTGCTAGCATAGGTAGTTGACCGAGTGGATCCATATCTAGTCCCTAAGCTAGTAGACTAGGAACCAAGACCATATCTAGTTGATCCAACATGAGTAGCATCATAAGGGAAATCCTCCAGTAGTATCAGTAGCTACTAAGATGGAAGAATCACCAGTAGCAGTAGTGCTTGTAGCTTATCCGGTAGTTACGGAGCCTAAAGCATAGATAGCTGGAACATACGCATAGGTAACGGTAGCAGCCTTAGTAGACTCTCTGGATTTTGTGGTTCATCCCGTTGACTCAAATGATTCAGCCCTTTATCTTGATCCTATTGATCCAGTGGGTTGTTGATTTTTTTGATCCAGTAGTTGATTCAGGAGATCCTGTAGTTGGTTATGCAGTTGATTGAGCAGGTAAAGCAGGGGTAATTGAAGTAGGACCAAGTGAAGTTTATTAACCTATTGAAGCAACACCACCTTATCCAACATTCCTTATTCATATAGCAGTTTCCCTTCGCTCAGTTCTAGATCCAGGTACCCTTCCCTTATAAGTGAACTGGAACCCTATCTCAAGAGCTACCATTTTATAAAGAAAGCGACCTACCTCTGGCTATGTTTTAAAATTGACTAGTAAGCCCTCTCCCTTGACTCGGAATGGTAAATCTATTTCTCTATTTTTGTTTCATGTATATGCAAACAAGAAACCTTTCCTTATTCATATTAGGGCCCCCAGTGATTATTTACTTTCACTTCGCGCCCCCTCCGAGGCCCTATCTGCTCTATCTGGCGATAGGGGTGTAGGTATAGCTCACTCTAGACACTTTCTGTTTTTTATTCCGTTTGGGCAGTATTGTGTTCCCAGTTGGTTAACCGTGGTTGGTAATTGGATAAGAAATAATATGTATATACATAGATCATCCATCTCACTTTGGAAATGGGGAAATTGTGTGTTTCTCCGTATTTTTCACCTTTCCCTAAAAGTTGGGGAAGCATGGAAGTGAGAAACGTTTGACTTGCGTGTGGAGATTACATAGCTCGAGAATCAAGGCGCTACCTTATCCATCGAGTTGGGGAAGCATGGAAGTGAGAAACGTTTGAATTGCATGTGGAAAGTACATAGCTCGAGAATCAAGGCACTGCCTTATCCATCGAGTTCAGTAAACCATCATTCGACATGTTCAGAATGCCGGGTATATTTATCTTCCAGTTACGGTGGCAGTGCGGGTTCCCGAATAGTTATGGGGTTGATAAAGTGCTTGTACCATTATCCAATGAGATATGGCTAGTCAATCTAGGCACGAGTAGCCGCAGAGGGCAAGGTAAAAACAGGCAGGGTTTATTCTAGTAATTTCGTTGAGGTTTACCCCAAAGGATATCGGGTGGAGCAAAACTGGAGAATAAAATGGTCTATCGCTGCTCCTATTTGATACAAAATCATATATTCTACCATATTATCTAATAATTATCCTATATTATATCTATTAACCACTTTGGTTTGGGTTACCACGCCATGTAGGTCCTCCCATAATTTATTCATTCATTCCTTCTATTTGTCTCCTTAACCGAATGAAAGACTGTAACCTACCATCTAGTCTGGATGAAAATCCAAAACTATCACCATTACCCTGACAAACACCATAAGATTTATCCAATCCGGTTAGGTAGACCATTCATTATTTGCCCCATAGTTAGCAATAAAATCATGGAATGATGAAGAATTGAGATTACATGTCATCAATGGGAAATGATGCATGACATGCTAGCTACTAGGTAGTTAGCTAGTATAGCCACCCACTAGGAGAGAAGGAGCCCTACCGATACCTTTATAGCCGTGGGAAAGATATTTATTTTTTCTTACTTTCTCATCAACTCAATTACTTGCTTGTGTCGCTTAAAGAGTTAGTTCAAGTTATGACTCGCTTGTTTGCAATCCACTCTCATGCCATGCTAAGGAAATGGCCTTCCCTTTCTTAGCTCAATCAATAAATCCAATAGTAAGCTACACCTTCCTTGACCAGTGCCCAAAATAACCCTAATTATTTCCATTGAGTTGGGGAAATTCATAGGTAGTCACTCAAGGGGGGATGTCTGTTGAGCGAAGAAAGTAATATTGGGGTAAAAGGCAAGAAGGTAAGCTTTATTATCTTTCTTATACCCTGGGAAAATAAAGAAAATAATTCTAAATAAGGGGTCGTCAGACGTAATTACGTATATAATATCTAGAGATCCTCTCCCTTCGTCGGTGTCTAAAGACCGTACATTCAGAGGCAATACTACAGGGTTGACGAGTGAGTGAAGAAACAATTTAAATGCGTGCCCATTAAGAGCATTGTTTCACCACTTGAACCCGAAAATGAGAGATAATTCCATCAATACCAGGAAAATAGTCTTATAATGAAGTTTTCTAGACAAATCAATAAATCTGAGTGAAAGAGGGGAATACTCTTCTATTCCCTTCTACTGGGTGGAACTACTGGATGGAAATACTCTTTTATCAGCCAATCCATTACTTCGTGACTAGGTCTATGTGCTCAGGATCGTAGCTGGGTGGAACTACTAGCCCAACCAAGAAAGAATCACTCGTAGCTAGTAAGTCATTCTTGCCTAATGACTGGCCTAATAATACCAACCTAATGCATTTTTGCGGCTTGTCCTTACAATAATCACTCTTTATTAGACAAAACCAGGACCAATCATGCCATCGTTAGCTGGACGAAAAGAATCACTCGTTAGTCAATTTGTTAAGAAACTACGATCTATGGTGTCTCTTCTACCAGATGGAAATACTCACTCGGGTGCCAAGAAGAACTCGTATGTTACTGGGTGGAACTGTTGAATGGACAGACTCTTAACTCTAGGAAGGCCAACCTCTTCTAAAGGCCATTCAGTTTATTTTAACCATCATTCTCCCAACACTTAAAGGAAAGGAATACAGTCTCTTCTAACTCTAGAAAAGCCTTTATCCGGGCTGCCCTAATAGTACATAAAAATAGCAAGTCGTTTATACTAGGGTTATTAGTCTATTTTAACCATTATCAGGACAAGAAAAGGAAATCCCTGGAACTTAAAGGAAAGGAATAAAATCTCTTTGGAATGAAAGCCAACTCTTATCCCTCATGGGATGACACCTGTAAAACTAGGAAATTTCACAAATGGATATTTTGATTGGGCTGGTCAGAGTAACCATAGAAAGAGTGACCACAGGAAAAGTAACCCATCAATATACCCTAGTAACCATAGAGTCAACCTTCATATAGTAACCATCCCCCATTTATTATGCTCTTATTCGTCTCCTTACCTTATTAACCCTTCATAGATAGAGTAATTCTAAATACACTAGGTGCATTTGTCAATCTAAAAGGCACTACTAAAAATTCGTTATTACAAAAACATGTCTTAAATTCCATCTTATGAATACCTTCTTCTCTATTTTTCAATTGATGATATCCATATTTGAAATATGTCTTTAAAACCACCATAGACCCTTTCATTTGATCAAATAGATAATCAATTATAGGCAATAGATATTTATTTATTATTGTGGCTTTGTTTAACTATTGATAGTAAATACAAAGTCTCCACGATCCATCCTTCTCCTTTATGAATATTGTTGGTTCTCCATATGGTGATACACTAGAATGAATAAATACCAAGTATAATAGTGATTGGATCTTCATTTTCAAATCTTGCAACTCTGGAGTTGTCATGCAGCAACTTGGTTTGAGTTGAATTGTGAACTCCAACTCCTTCTTTCGTGGAAATCCAGGTAATTATTCTAGAAACACATCTAAATATTGAGCTAGTATGGGATAATATACTTCATTCATAATATCCTCTATGTTATTCATAGCTATTACAATGTACAGTTTGCAACCATTCCTAAGACTATTGTTTTATTGTAATGCTTAAATAATATGAAGTATACTCCTCTATTTATTCCAACTATAATTTGTTATGTCCTAAATCATTTATAAAGTCAAGTTTATTTCCCTTACAGCCTAATAATACTTCATGAGCCTCTAAAAAATTCATGCCTATGACTATATCATAGAATCCTAAAGTAGTTGAATACAATCATGATACTTAGGTTACACATACACCTAAGTCAGTTTTGCAGTTATCAGCTAAATGCATTACTCCTCACTTATTCCATAATCAATTTATATTAAATGAAAGTCCCCTCGAGTAATTTCCATCATTCCTGATCAAGATAATTCATTATAAGAAATGAAATTCTATGTTTTTCCTAGATCTATCAATAATTAAAAACACATACCATTGATGTTATATGACATCTTAAGTAGTATGGACTAATGCTATACTTGGTGGTGTCAAACACTGCATGTATCTTGTGGTATTTCCCTAAATCTCCTACAATAGTCTAACTCTACTCCTATCCATCTATTGTCTATGCATGTGAACAATCCCTTGGGAAATGTGGTTCTTTGCAAGTCTAATACCCCATCTAAGGGGGTTTACTCTAGCTTTAAAAATCTATTTCTATGTAATGTTTACTGAGTCTATTGCATTGGTGGTTTATATGGTGGTATCTAACCTCCTACTTTATTTTTGTGTGTCCCCATCACATGTCCCCTTGATGCATCCTTAAGTCTTTCTATTGGCCTCAACGCACCAGATGACTATAAACCATATATCTATCCACCTACACCTGAAGGCTTATATCATCTAGTTTGGCTTTATAAAGGACACAATGACGGAATGAAGGGATAAAGAAGCAAAAAATAGGTGATCAAGTGGGTGGAAAGAGGGACTAATGAGGGGTGGGACTAATATAAAAACCAAAGGAGGGTGGAACGAGGAATAATGGGTGGAAACATAGACTAAAAAACTGCCCAAGAGGTTGAATTCTGGTTAAGGTGTACTCCTTCACCTAGTTTAGCTCCTTCACCTGGTAAAGAGGGATTCCTTCCCTAGGTGGAATATGGGTTCTGCTCCTTTACTATGTGGAAACAATTACTCCACTAGCTGGAAATAGTTACTCTTCTTCACTAGTTTAGGTGGAAACAATTACACCTCTTCACCAGGTGGATACAGTTACTCCTCTGATATAATTACTAAACTACCCCCAAAAAGAAGTATACAAATGAGATATATCAATAAAGACTAGAAAATAAGTAATAAACTACAACAAAAACATGTATAAAAGGTACTAATGGATATATTGAGTGGACCAAATACCTGATAAAAGGGATAAATTATTACTCCCAATATTTGATAAAACCAATATACATGTTATGTATCGATCTTCCCTAGTGAGTGTAAGGAAAAAGCTGATAGAATCCACAGGGTTGGATTTGGTATGTGAAACCGACTTCGCTAATAGAAGGAACTAGTATGTTTAATGGATTTGTATCACAGTAAAGGAACCTACTTCTCGGTGTATATGGATAACCAAATTATTGGCGTGTACTTATTGGTTGGCATGTATACTTATTGGTTTACATGTATACTTATTGGCTATTGGCATATATACTTATTAGTATGTATACTTTTTGATTCCCGTCAAAAGTTGCTCCATAAACACCTCGTCACCACGACATCTCATTAGGGTCTTCTCAAGGTGTATCCCCTCTTTGACTGGCTCTTTGACTATCTCATTGTAATAGCAGTTCTTTCTTTCCAAGCGTTTCCATTTGGATTTACGCATACTTATCCTATTTTACGCCTACCTCTCTTTATTTATGCCTACCAAAAAAAGAATGGTCATTTACACCTACCAAAAGAATTACTTATTTTCACTCCTTACCCAAATCACTATAATTTGATCGATATGAAGAAGCTATAAAATATTTCTCTTTATGAATGTTGGATGTAGAAAAAACTTTATGTCCTAATCCCAACGCCACTTTATTGACTATTCCTGACGCTATTAGATTTTATTAATGATTCGAGATGGATCATTTCATTTATATCTAGTATTAAGGGTGGAACATAGAGTCAATTTTGACAGATATTTTGTCTATTCATTACCTGCATTATGTAAATTTCTATCTGCTCGGAACGAACGTATGGGATAATTGGATACCCCACACACTTCACTTTTTCTATATACATTTGGGAAATCCTCTACACCAATAAGAATATACACGAAGAAAAATGGATGTGTTATCTATTCATTAGCATGGTGACAAAGCATTCAACATTAAAGTGGAATTAATTTGTCATCAATTATGGGAACAGAAGGAAAAACCCTACCACCTACAATGAGATTTGTTCCTACTCAAATCACTTCATTACTTGTCCTCGCTGCCACCAATATGATGCTAGGATCTTCTATGAATGCAGGGAGTTACAAAGGGGAACCCTTACCACCATATATTACTAGTTCCTATTACGGACAATCAAAAGGTGTTTCATGCAATTTCTCTCCATGATCCTGAGTAATCACGGTAATAAATCTTCCATTCTTAAACACCTTTTGTACTCACTGGGTAGGGAACACAGATACCACTAAGAGAATTGAAAACACTTATGATGTAGAACCAAGGGACAGGACTGGAGGACACCAATTTTATCTATTAGTTTATGAATCGAGGTGTAGCACGTCACTTCTCTCTATAATTCGCTAGGTCATTCAGCGCCTTGAATCATGTACAATCTATCTACTATCGCATCATGGCAAATTATCTCCATTCATTAGCACTGTGAATCACATGAATCTCTATCTCATTTATTAGCTATCGTTACAGTCATTACAGTAAGAAAACAATCAATAAAGGTGTAGCACGACATTTCTCTATATGAATAAAGGAGCAACATTAGCTAATATACATACAAGATTTTCTCCATCAGTAAAGAAAATCATGAATCAAATCGAAAGAGTGCTGAGTATATAAGCATCGCTATTCATTTCTCCCAATGAAGAAACTTGAACATCAAGTGATTATCTAATGCCAAGTGCGTAATTTCCTAATTTCAATTTCACATGCTGAGAAGAGAGGTGCACGGTTAACCAAATCAATATCCATCATCGAATTAAAATACCAATTTCATAAGAATGCATTGCATACTACCTCGCCAATTTGAATATTTTCCCCATTAATTATATTTTTTTTACATCCCATGTTCACCCGGGAAACACACGAGAATTGGAAGGCGTAGTCATCAATTGATGGTACACTGGGTAATGACCATAAGGATTGGCTGGTAGTCCAGGATTTCTCATTTTTACACCTCCACATGATAAAAACAAGAAATACAGTCCAATGAGACATCTTAGATATCTCGTCAGAGACTAACTAGTGGAGATCTATATTAGGGCATACCATATAGATTTTCTATGGCAATAGCAAAGGGAAACCAAATATAGGAGTAGAAGCCCATCATATCATCTCATTTCCATGCATACCTATTATGAGTAAATGGATTTGAGTGAGCGGATTGAGTCCAAGTATAAGCACCAATAGAAAAGGTCAAGCGTATCAATAAAGAATACACTAAGTTGCATAACCAAAAAATACAAGTACTAGAATACTCTGCATTTGGTCAATTTTTTTCTTGCCCTACCTCTTAGCTCTCTCCCTTGCCTCACTCTCTATCCTGAGCTTTGGGGTCTCCTACACCTAGAAATAATCAAAATATCTAGCATGGAGTTTTGCCCACAGAGAAGCCTAAGATCGGGGTGAGACGAAGACGAGAGGGGATTTCCCGCCACGAATGCGGTGATTCGTCTCCCAAATCATGGATGCCTCTCACCAATTTTGCATTGTTATGCGTGGGGGCTCGAGCCACGCGAACCGGTAATATCCAATTTAGATGCTCAAGGATTCGAACCACTTAATAATTTAACACTGTTGAAAAGAAGAGACGAGATGAGATAACGTTATATATGTAATAACGATTCATTCGATCACTAAGGTCTTTCAGTCTTTTGTTATATATGTAATAACACGTTGAAAGGTGTGAGTCGAAGGAGTAGCCCACTTGGTCCTCATTGAGTTGCATTCGATTCAAACTATTATCTATTATATTATGCATGGTAATTCGCGTTGGTCCAATATGGATTGATTTATCCACTGATTGATATGAGGAGATCAATATGGATAGAATGGATGGATTTTCTCACTGATCGACGATATTAGATATCGCTGGCTAGCTTATGTGTTCACTCATTTTTTTATTCATAGGTAGTTGGCTTTAAAGATTGCTTCATAGGATGCAAGTTCTCAATATTGGTTGGTTGATCGATTGATTTGCAGGCATATTTCTATCAAGATTGATTACTTAAATGAATTCACTATTCTGCTCCTTCAAGCCATCCAACATTTTAGTCAGGGCAGCCTTGCCACAGTCGCCCCCTCGAAATAAGTAAGTGTTAGTTGGCGTAATCACTTTATAGAATAGAATGGCTTATCTGTCTAATCTATCTAATATTTCATTTTGCACCTCGACTCAATAACTCATCACATTCTGGAGTTGAAAAAGGCCCCAAAGGCTTGGTTGTTTGCCAATGAAAGTGGAAATTGGGTTTAAGTGAGATAGTTCAGTTCCAACATGGGAATTTGGTTAAGTCAAACAACTTTTTGATTGAATAAATAATTGATCTACTGCATCAATCAGGAATGGCTGGATGTTCCCACCTCCTATGGGTCATGTGATCGATCCTAAAAATTATGCAGTAGGTGGTATGATGTCATAGCGTTGATATTGAGGTGCAGTAGGTAGTAAGTGCCTGCAGCAAGGGAGTTCAAGTCCTATCCTGCATATTCTATCTCTCCCCAGTAGAATATGTTGTATCCCCTTCTCGGATCTCTCTATCTCTCCCAATCGATGCACAATGCGGAAGGGGATAACTTACTTCATGGATTCTCTCTCCCTCTCTAGTCAAATAAGGGGGATAATTTCATGGGCTCACTTACCTTCTCTCTTTCCCCTCATCTTCCCTATAGATAAATAAAGACTCTCTCTCCAATTCTTCTGTGTGTGACTCTCGGGAAAGGGATCAGGATCTCACCACTACCTCGGGATCTCACCGAGGGATGCCTATTCTTTTTCTTTGTCTGTCGATCGAGAAGGCTTGATGCAATTTTATGTGACCATTGAGAAGCCAATATGCGACCATCGAGAGGGCTTGATGCGACTTAATGCACGACCTCATGCATGCGACCTGATGCGACCGAACCCCCCATTCACCAATTAGTTGTGTGATCCCGATCAGTTCTCGATAAGTCGATAGATATATATGGGACAGAATAAGGAGACTTTTGTGTTGATCCCAATAAGTTGATATATATATATGTGTGTGTGTGTGATCCCAAATAAACATCAATAAGTATGAAAATCAAACCATTCATCCTTCCCTCCACCCATCATCCATCTCCTTTGTCCTACTCCTTGGAGCCATTTTTTCAGCCATGTGATGTTCCTTGATAGCACTCCATCGCCCTATTATGGTGCAGGAAAAGAAGTTGGTGTGGAAGGCAGCATGCCAACGACATCGATCTATAACGTCTTATAATTCCCTATAGATCACAACCTATAACGCAGATGTACCATAATGAAAATTAATAGGTAATTATATCCTACTTTCCACTAAAGGAAGTCCCTATAATTCCATACTTCAATCAAAAGAAGTCAGTGAGCCATTCATCCATCGGTCTCCACCTTACCCTGCTCCATATTAGGGGTTCTCTTATCGCTCCACAGAGAGCCCCCTTCAACTATAGGAAAATTAATAGTTTGTAGCTTAATAAATTGGTATTCGTGTCTAAGGAACCTCGGCCTGTTCCCCTCAATCCAATGGCCATTTCCTTCAATAAATTCTCTCCCGTTGGTTGAGCCTGCTTGCACACCTCTCCTTAAATTGAGAGCCCTACCTTCCTTGATTATTTATTGGGTGGGGCGTTGGTCGAACGATGCTTCGCATCCCCTCCTTATTAGTCGATCCTGCTTCGGCATCCTTTCCCGTTGGTCAAGCTTGCTTACGCATCCTTGGTCTCCATTTTTTATCATAAAGTTTCTACCTCCAAAATATATCGGAGCCTAAACATTTTTCCCACCCATGACCTAGGTTCATGCAAAGGATTTTCCCCATATCCTATTATTGATTTACCAGGCAGTTCCATATGCAGATAAAGTTGCCCATCCAAGATCTTGAAGCCATTTACTCTGTGTAAGTATTGAATCCTGAGCAGATCGATATTAATTTCCAAATCCCGTGAATGATCGAGTGAAAGAATCAATAGCAGGCACAACTTACCTTCGCTAGGTTCCATATTCAGTTCCATAGCTACTACCTCACCTATCGTACTTTCCATATCTAGATCCATAGCAAGATCCAGTTCCAGTAAATGATCTAGTCTAAAAACCAGTTGATCCAGCACTAGTACTATTACCACCAACAGCACCATCAGCATCACCACTAGTTTACCAAGTTGATGTAAATGAAGCAGAAGTAGTTTAAACCACTGATGAAGACATTGATTATGTTCCAGATCATAATCTAGAGTCTTATCTTTGTGATCGAGTTACATATCCATATCTAGGTCCAGTAGCAACTTATCTAGCAGTAGAGACAACATCTCATCTAGATACAGATCCACCAGATCGAGATAGAGCAGTGGATACATAAGTAGATCATGTTGATGAAGCAGATGAGGTATTCTATTCTCTTTACTAAGCTTAAGCCATGGATTTTGTTGATCCAGGTGATTATGCCATTATGGATGACCCAAAGGTAGTTCTTGTTTCTAGGAATGATCCAGATGTTCCACCTCCAACATCATCAGTAGATCTAAGTGCTTCAATATCACACTCCATAGCATATACAGTTATAGAGTAAGCATATCCATAGGCAGAGGTTTAGTCAATATATACGTATATAATAGTTGCACTTGACTGAGTTCCAAGTCCAGTGCCAGATCCACCAAGAGCAACAGTAAATTAAGTAATTTATTCAGTAGCTAACCCAGTAGCTAGGTAGTAGTAAGTAAAAAATCTGCTCCTTATGGGACCACACAAAGGGAAGTTGGGACTGGAAGAGCTCCTAAATGAGGTGATGGATTTATTACTATGGGGTGGGGTGGAAAACAAACGAGGATGCTATCTCTACCCCTGTTGGTGGGTATTAATCCCTAACCAAAGCACAATATTATGCATATGAATATGAATCTATAACAACGAGTGGGCCTAGAACTGGAGAAACTAATTATTGCACTCAATCTTAATCCAGATATTTCACATTAGAAACCCCAACTATGTGTTTTCCCTAACCTATGCCCATACTCCTAGTGGTTCCTGATCAACCAATGAAGCAATTAGATCCACATATAAAAAACATAATCATATGTAATGAGCTATAAAACTCAAGAGAGATGGTATCATTATTCGCTGGAAAATCCCTCAGTCAAATGAGCTATTGCCCCTCTCGCTTCGAGGTTTCGGTTCACAGAGTAAGGAAATCAGGCTACTTTGTCACACACAATATTCCTTTTTGGGGAAAGAGGGAAATGAATATAAACATGGATGAAAACTTAACCCTAATGGATATTTTGAATGGGGAGGGGGAAGGATATGAATCGAATCCATAAACGAATCAATTCTACTATTTTGTTGTGGGAAAGAGATAACCGGATATTCAAGTCCTTGCTCTCCCATAGCGGCAACCAACAGAATTACTTTTGATCAAGCCATAAAGAATTGACTCGACCCTCTAGTCAGATCGACTTCTATACTAGTATTCAAATGGAAGGCTCCGAATATAGAAACAAAGAAACCATAGATATAGGACAAAAGGAGCCGCCTTCATCATTAAGGAGAGTAAGGAGTCTGCTTGCATATCTAGTATGAGGGCTAGACCTTCCTTGAGCCCTATTTGACAAGCTAGATCCTTATTTAAATTGAAATACCGTAGATATATCGGAAAATCAAGGAAGGTACAAAGCCTCCTCGGGTTTCTCAGAAAGCAAGTAAGATCAGTTTGATTATCTAGACCTATCCTAGGGCCTTCACCTAGTAGGATTTATTTTCAATAGGTCAGATGAAATAAAACACTAGTTTCTTTAATATACGTAATTACGCCAAAAAATACGCATATAGAAGCGAAGTGCTTTCCTGAGGTAGGAGGGAAAGGAAATTATATCAAATATGTGAATAACAGTTCAAATTGTAACATGTCATTAAAAAGAGGGATTGAAACAATTGAACTTCCCTAATACTGGAGGAAGGATTGTAAACATAATATAGTAACAATTACGCACAAAAACAAGTATACATTAAAGTAGATGGTTACAACTATAAAAAATATTTATTCACTGTTAGGGCTTTCCTTAGTGTATAGTTCACCATAACAGTTGGGATAGTTTTATTGAACTGATTTATTAAGTCACCTCACTTTTATCCAATCAAAATATCCTATCCGTTAAGTAACCTCAATAATAAGACACCTCCTCTTGGAAAGTCTCACGTCACCTTTGTCAAATCAATCTATCCCCCGCCAGTTGAAGTAGCCGGTAATATCAATCTATCCCCGGCTAGGTGATCATGTTAAGGACTAGCCAAGACCTAGGTACACAACATATATAATGAGGAGGTAAGGTGACTAGTACGTTTACAAGTCATCGGGTAAGGTTACTGGTTCATCAGTAAGTCATAAGGCAAGGTTACTAGTTCGACTATCCACTACATTGTCGGTTGTCCAATCAATCTAGCCTAGACGTAGATCCACCCACCCTTGGAGTAAGGAAAATATAACCTCACTTCACTTCCCTACCCTAGTCACAATTATGAGGAGAGTCATGACTGTCTCGTTGAGGATTACATGCCTTATTCAATGCCTAGCTGCACTTGCCCTTAAGCCCAGCCAATAAGCTAAGTTAATAAGGAAAGAAGCCAAGCCAACCAAGATGCTCAGCTAATAAGACAAAGCCAATAAGTCCTTCAATGAGTAGGTTTACTAGTACGTTACCAAGTAATGGCGTAGGGTCACTGGTTTGTCCATAAGTATTGGGGTAGGGTGACTAGTTCGTGTAGAAATTACTTTATATCCATTATTTTTTATAACCAATCTCCACCCCTGCTATAGAGTGCCAGGTAAGGAAACTAGAAAATGTAGTATCAAAGGATGCGTAAGAAGGCTTGACCAATGAGAAAGGACCTTCACTAAAAAGGCCAAGTTTAAAAAAAAAAATAGGCGCGTTCTTGATTTATTTCTTACTGTCATTATATATCTATACATAATTACATATATAATATCCATATTACAAGCTTGGAATTGGCGTGAAACCAACCATTCCAACAAAAAAAATAGAGGGAGGGAGCATAGCAGTGATTTACTAAACCAACCCCTACTTAATTGATGCTCTCTAGTTCTCTAATAAAGAACCTTATCGTCATGTTGGCCATATGGAACATCATAGCTTAACTGTTATTTATTCCTGTCTGGTAAGTGAAAGGGGATTAGTGAAAGGGGGTTGTGTAATGCGGAGGGGATGCAGATTGAATGGAATCCTTAATAAGTGAATGCGTACTGGGCCATCCTAGATTAGTGTACTAGGCAGGCGTACAGAATGCAGTAATGGGATAATGTGAATGGGGTATGTGAACTCGGACTTCAAAAATTTGGGTAACTTCAAGATAATTCCTTATCTTTTATCACATATGGTAACAACTTTATCAATCAATCTCTTTAGGTGGGTAACATGGGGTCATCTCTCGCATATGGTGGTTCGATGGGGCTACTACCCATATAAACAAGGGTATATGGGGGGAACACACTTAATCTCATTCAATGGGTCATTGCGGCTTGTTATGATGAATGATCTACAGCATTAATTTTTACTAGGTGTGATTATAAAAAACTGGGTTTGTGGCCCACAGTTTCCACTGCTTGCTGCTAGGGACTAGACTTGATTCGATAGCTTCGTGTTGGTAGTAGGTAAACGAGCTAGCTGTTGGAAAAAATGAGTGCTATTGGGAACAACTGGGTGTGATGATCACTGTAGGCAGCTCAATGTGACTTTCGATTCATTGCGGACTATCCTATCGGTTCACAGTGGTTGGGAACAAGGGAAACATAATCTATTTTATTTTGTTAATTCGCCTCTCACACTTGTAATATGCGTACTGGGCAGGTGGCTGGTTCCTGTCGGCAAGGTCTGGTGGTAGGGTCTGGTGGCTAATGTTATCTACGGGCCTGGTGGGCTACCTATCTCGGAAGATGTCTATGTCCGGTGTACATATCTCTACAAATGTCGCTTCATATGGGGATATGAGAAGGGTATGAAGGGGACGTTATATAATATAAAGCAAGTAAGAAATAGAATTATTTTGGATGGCTCCTATTGGGAGTGAGTTGTTCCATATTTTTGAAAAGGATCCAATCCCAGACATATTCGCCATTCAAAGAATCCACTAAAAGCACAAATATTTATTATATATATAAATACCTACCTCTCTTGGAGTATTGGTTGTAAGCGTAATCAGTGCAACTTACTTGCACTCCTTCACTTCTGCTTCCACTCTTGTTCGCTCTGCTTCCATATTTATTTAACTGAACATATTTATATATTATATAATATATATAGCTATTTAGATTTTAGAGTAGAGAGTAGAAGATGGATAGATCAAGGGCAGAGGTTGTATGAATGAGGATCGAGGATAAAGGGTAATTAAGAGGGTCCCAAGGATGAGTTTCCAAGGCTGGAGGGTAGAGGCTGGATGTATGAGGGGATATGTAAGGGATTGATAGATCAAGGGTAAGGTTGAGGTATTAGTGTAAGGATGTTCCCAAGGCATAGTACCAAGGCTGTAGGGATGAGTATAAAGGATCAAGGGTCCCTATCTGTACTTCACTGAACATCTATCTTTCATGTTATAACGACCTCCTTATCAATGAATATTAGTGACCTCTTGTTAATGAGACTGTATTCTTTTGGCAGCCACTGTCTATAGACCAACTAGAAATGGGGTGCTAATTACGTAGTTTACAATGAGCAATTATCGACAATGATCAATGATCATTGGATCAACGACCAGTGGGACTGCTTGGCTATTGGCTCCACCACCGAAAGACGAGGAACCACTGCCAAAAGGATAAGAGCCAAAGATAGCACCATCAAGGAAGGGCAAGGAGAGAGAAGCAAGAGATAGCCACCAAGGGAAATGATATAAAAGAAAGAGAAAGAAACTAAGGGGGGGGGGAGAGAATGAGCCAACACACCGGGAAATGAATACAAATTATCTAGGAGGATTGGTGTGTGGCTTAAAAAAGTAGGAATTGAAATAAGTAAATAGAGTTACTATGCATTTTTGGGTTGATTATGGTATTATGGGAAGACTGTTGGTTGAATTGGTTCGAAGTAGGTGCGCAAGCATCTTTCAATGCAAGCAATAAATACCCCCATAACCTTTCCTGATGCAGAAAAGTGACTACATTCCTTGTTTAGATTATAAAAAATAATAATTAGGAATTGGCACCATCCCCACAACCAAGTCCTTAATCATGCCCAACCATTGCACTCTTGTGGAATCAAAGGAATAAAGGTCTTTGTAAGGCCTAGTGATGTCCAACCCTAGTTTTTTCATTTCAGCTAAGGGCATCAAAGAGTGTGAGGCTCCATAATCATATATGTAGTTAAGTACATAGAGATATTGGAGCTCAAGGGTGATGTCAAATGGTGGGGTAAGTAAGGTCGTCAATCCCATCAGGTAGGGTTACCAACATTATGTTAGTAGCATCGTCTTGGATATTTATCAGGTCAACTTGCAAAGGGGCTTAATCATTTAAGATCGTCATATTAGAAACTTAGGAGGAGGTTCTATCCTGGGCTAGATGTGGTCTAGGAGTTTGTACATGAGGTTGTTCTTTAATCCTTAGGAAGGAATACATATCATTTCTACGAACAGGGTACTTGAAAACTGAAGAAAGAGGCATTTTCAATTACTGAGCTCATCCCTGATGTCAAAGGGAGGTGGTACTTTTGGACTAGGTTCAGTAGTCTTGGCATCATGTGGAGGCTTCATGAGAATAGCACCTGGCTATTGTGATACTTTGGGCTACTCTACTACTTGGAGTGCTCCCTTGATTGGAACCATTGGCTGCTTTATTAGAAGCTTTAGGCCTTCTCTTTTTGGAACTTGGACATGGCATCTCCTTACTTGTATTCTAAGGTTGTCTAGGTGCTTCCTCTCTTTTGAAATTATGGGGATTTAGCCTTGGCCTCAATTCATAGTTCCTCCTCTTTTCTATCGTTATCTTATTATATACCATTTGCAGCTAGGTAGGAGACATATTGAAGGAGACATCCTATTGATAAAAGGTTTTTATTTATTGCAATTCTTCTTCTTCCCCCATCACAAATAGAATGTAATATTTAGGGTGAAAGGAGCCAGGAACTTAAGCTTGGTTGTCCTTAGGATTCAAAATCATGTTTAGTTCCATCGATAAATAAGATAGCTCCTATATCCTTGGCTCATAATATTCTTCAAGTTAAGGGGAATATGGGACAATCATGTTTTTTTGTACACTGGAGGATTGTGGCAATTTTGCATCTTCCTATCTTATTTCTATTTAAAGCACTTGGGGAGGCCTTTACAATTGGGCCTGACCTCTGATAGGTTGATTCTATGCTCTAGGTGTGGGCCCCACAAAAGAGTGGGAACCCTACCCCTGCTTGATTTTGGTGAGGTAATTGGCCATGGATTTAAGGAGCTTTGTGACCTCTTCTAGGGTAAGTCTAGATGCTAACACATCAAGCTCCTTTCCTCTTATTCTTTTAGCATATTCCCTTATTTAAGGGATGTCCTATCTACTCTTAAGTGATATTCCTGAGGCTATCATGTTGCTCTCCAAATCCTCAGCATCATTGAATAAGGTCTCCAAGTCAGAGGACCTTATTTCTCTTAAGTGGAGGGAAAATTAAGCATCAAAGGAGGCAACAGATGTTATCATGACCATAGCTTTAGAAGGTTTGAATACCTCAAGAATTCAATGATAAAATCTACAAAATCTATTGGTTAACTCTGGGACAGTTTCACCATTACTTTTCTTTAGGGAATTGAACCCAGTGAGGTAATATCTATTATCCTTCTTGATTGCCCATTCTTTCAAGAACTTCTCGATAAACTGCCCCCAATAAGTGATCGAGTTCTTGAGTAAGTTCCTGAACCATTTCATGGATTCTCCTTCCAAAGAATGAGCAAACATCCAATAGAATAAATAATCTTCCTCTGTAGAAAAGTTATCAGTGTAGTCTTGGAAGGTAGTAAGGTGATCTTCTATAGTTAATACATTCTCCCCATTAAACTGAGGCAGGACCTTAAAATAGCCATCTAGTAAGTCCCCAAGTTTCTTTGTAGGAGGAAGTACAAGGGGTTTGAACCTAACATCCAACCAAGGGTTTGGGGTAAATGGTCCAGCCATTTTTGAGTTTGGTCTCTGGATTTGAGGTTTATTAGGGATCTACCTAGAAGAATGTGGAGATTGATGGACGAATACTTGGAGTGTGGGGACCACCACCAATTCAGGAGAGAAATAAGAGCCTGGAAATGCTTATACGGGGATTAGGAACTCTCTTTTTTCTAAAGGTTCCTTGTGGGAGAAGGTGGTGTCAAACCTTCTCAAATTATTAAAGGAAACTGAGCCTTGGGAGAGATGTATCAATGAAGATATCAAGAATAAAGTAGAAACCAATGATTGAAAAGGAGGTGGGGAAGGGGTATAAACTCTTGAATTAATTGAATCTATAATACTACCTACAGAAGTAGAGAAATGTATGACAAAATTAGGCTTCCTACTAGGATTTATTTCATCATCATTTTCCTTCACACTTTATTAGGGTATTTTGGGGGATTAACCAACCATCCCTTAGAACAGGCCCCTATAACTATGGATATGGGATCCATATTTGTTGTGAAATGGGGTTACCTAGTGGAGTCTTATATAATGGATTAATCCATTAAATAACTTATGATGTCTTTTGATAAATAAAATCTTGAGGCCTTATGACTTAAATAATAAAATGAAACTTATTCTGCAGCATCACCTCCATATTTCATGCTTTTAGGACAACAAAACAAATATTCAAAACAGACAATGCAACAAATGTCCTGCTAGCCCTTCTCCTCTCTCACTTATAAAAGGACCTTGAGTCAAATACCAGGGATAGATAACGAGTTTGTCCCTGGAAATGACACCACTCTCGGTGTTGTCCCCCAAGTTGTACCCCTCAAAGATCCCCTATGACCCTCAAAAATTCTCACTGATATTGGGGTAGAAGGTGGATGGGTGTGAGGCACAAGGCTAGAGTACCATGTGAAGGATGCACCTATCCTATGCCACTTTAGGCCTTCGAGCCAGTTCTTGGACCAGAGGGGGTCCCCTAAACTTACCTTTGTATAAATCCTATTCTTTCACCCTAGGACTACTTTTAGTATGAATCTTAATTCCAAGCGTACGAAAAAATATCACTTTAGCTGTGCATAAAAAATAGCCTTAACAAAAAATATGGCTGCCAATATCCTCAGATCTACAGCTAGGTGATCAAGATAAATGCTGCAAAAATCTAGATCTATGCATCAAAAGAAATTAAGCAGTAGAAAAACAAGATTTACTCCATGCATCCAATAGACAAGACAAGAATATGTTGAATGAATTTTTTATTAATGGCACCTGGGAGGAAAACATAGAAGGGTGTTACCATTTCTCCTCAATGGGATGGGTTCTTGTAAGTCTTCAACACTTCAGATCTAAAATTCCTCTCTCTTGATGGTGTAGAAAACCCAGACAAAAATGATAGCAAAATATGACTATGATAGTGGATCAAAGTCAGACCAAAAGTATAGATCCAGAGTGATCTTTAGGCAACAAAAGGTGATGAATGAAAGGAAAAACCCTTCTATTTATAACAAAATATTGAGTTAGTCTAGATATTGGTGCATAGCTAAAATATTATTAACCAAATCAAGATCCAGCTTTCATGGAATATTTTATTATTTTTGTTGGAGGGAAAAGGAATTTGACTTGGGTCAAATCCCTTTATTTTTAAATAATAAATAAATAAATGACTTATTTATCATTTTAAGGATGTGGTTGAGTAATAATTAAATAAATAATGGTTTATTTAACTATTTATGAGTGATTTAGTCAAATTTAACAAGGAATATTATTTAAATAAGGTTTAAATAATTATTCCTAGAAAATAATAAGATAAATAATAATTTATCTAATTAATTTTCCTGTTTTGGGTTAAATATGACCAGGAATATTAATTAAAATGTTGTTTGACTAATTATTCCTTGAGGAAAATAAAAAAAAATGTGGATTTATCTAATATTTCCTCATGGGGTTTCCTGTTTAGACCATAAACAACTTAATAAAGGTGTTTTACTAAGTTATTTTTCATAGTGAAAGCAATTTTACTTAGGGTAAAATTGGTCTTACATGGTGTACTTAGGTCCATCTAATAGTAACATATTAGATGACCAAAAAATGGTGTAACAGATTTTCCCCTAGCGTGCGAGCGTTAGGAGCTAATCGTATGACCGAAGTACGTTGTAAGAACTCAATCACTAGACACCGAAGGGAAAGTTAAAGAGAGAGAAGTGTAAGGTAGACCAAAGCGCTAAAGGACTAGACCTTGAGGAGGCGAGAAATATAGGTGCGACAAGTCTCTTTTATGAGTGAGTACTTGTGCTATAGGCAGCGAGGGAGGCATACCTATGCCCACTGAGACAAAGTACAAAGAATAATGCGTCCAGTAAACAAGGGACTGAACAATATAGTACATACTGGCATAAACATGAGCCAGATAAAAACATGATAATGAATCCCACATACATATTGTGCCTGGGATAATAGCCAGGACTTATACAATTATATCTGAGTATATGAGATACAAACACAACCCAAATGCCCCTGTAAACAGGAAAGGGCTCTGAAAATCTGACTGACATATGCAAACAAAAAGGTGCTACAAGCGGCTGAGGCTAACATCATCAAATATATGGACTTGCATCAAAGGTTGTAATGAAGAGGTCATCCAGGAATGTGGGGGGCTACCTGTAGGGCTACCCCCTCATGAGGGCTGAGACATCTCACACACACCTAGGGATCACCGATATCAGCTACTGCATCACTAAACCATCAAGTATACAGATCTCGATCATGCTGAAAGGAGCTAGAGCTGAGAAACAATCAAGTCAAAGGGAAATAAGGAGTCCCTTTTCCTGATCCAAGGCACCGAACAAGAGTGGAATTTGGAACCAAGGTACACCACCCTCTAGACTTGTCTTCTAGAATGAGTGAGTTTATGTCGACAGAAGGAGGTCCACCATAGGTGAAGCAATAAGGGATCCTCAACTAAGGCATGGGAGAAAATAGTAGAGCGACTGACAAACAGACACTAGGGATGATGATGAAATGGGGAGTACTGAGTAGCGGATGAACGAATCCCCTTGTTAGGGCATAAAGGGCATGGATGACTTGGCAGCGACTGACACACCATCATAAGGGATAGGGGATAGTGGGACTGAAGGCCATAATGTACGACATGAGAGAGGAACCAAGAAATGAAGGATGGAGGACTATAGCGGGATACAAAGGGACTTGGGATAGACTTCATGAATGCAATGATGACTCAACTCGGATGCTCTAAACAAGGGCGACTCGATGGTGTTGCCACACAGAAAAAGGTATAATGGGGACCATAAAAACATGAGTACATGATGGTTACTCATGACGAAAATCGACACAAGCATGGACAAGTATGAACGCAAAGGGCTGCCCCCAAGTACAAGTGTTGCAGGTGAAGAAATTCGATTTTTAGGAGTGGTGAAGTGACCCTTCTTGGACAAAATGTGTCCTAGTGAAGTATCAAATCATGAAAAACTAATAGATACCCATTTGAGGGCTCAATGAGATCTTTCCAATGGTATAGACAGTTTGGAAAACTGAGCTACAGTTTGGCCGCAATAGGCAAAATAAAAATCATGGGTTTCTCTTTTAATAAGGCATTTTCCCTCCAAATTCACTCATTTGCATGTGGAGCTGTGGTGAATGTAGAAAGGAGAGAAGGCCCTAAATCTTGCGGCGATCGTAGCGGACAAACCAACCGTTGGAATAAAGATCTGTCAGTTTCAGGTAAGAGGCCTAACCCTACTCTTTCATCTCAGTGGATTGAAAGTTCAGTTTAGGTCCCTAGAGCTCAAGAACAGACCCCTGCTCCTCTTCACGACCGGGTCGTACTTTTTGGGAAAAAAACATGCGACCTGTCCCTAGATTGGGCCTGAAAAGTGCGACCTGACAGGAAGGGGTTTCTCTATGTTGTTTTTTGGCTGAGAACTGGGTTTTTGTATTTGGATACAATCTTTCTTATCTGTACACTGACAAGTATGATGGTTTTGTGCAGATATGGCAGAATTACAGATCAACTGGAGAGAGAGACCTGAGCACATTACGGTCAGAAATCCAGGAGGATCAGGCTATACGCAGGGCATTGGCTAGGTTTAGGGTTCTGAATTTTTTGGAGAACCCTTTGATGAGAGCTGGAGAGCCCTTATTGGCCTAGATTGTCAGCTATTGGGATCTGAACCTTGAGGTATTTATAGTGTGGGGGCACCAGATCGAGTTGACGGTCCAGGATATATATTTCCTAACTGGTCTTCCACCACTTGGGATGGCTAGGAATATGCAGCCAGTGTTACCGTGAGGGTGGAACATCATGGAGTTTGTAGAGCACCATTGTCGACCAAGTCTCCAATCGAAGGGGACTCAGATACCCATGTGTTGTGGCCATAGCAGTGTTGTGGATCCTGGGCAACTAGGCACTTCACCACATCATTGGAGGGTAGATGATGCTTGTAGAGAGTGTGTTGGATGGAACCTACTATGGGTGGGCCCAGATGATGTTGTTGTCATTGAAACGACAGTTGTCGCTATGCAAGCAGCAAGTGAACCATGACTATGCATATGGTACAGTTTTGTGCTCGCTCTTCTTTGAGAAGATCCTAACACTTCGGCCTCATATACAGCTCCAGGATGGGGGCCCGAGAGAGCCTAGGATGTGCCGGTGGGGACGACTACTGTGTAGAGGGGGAGGTGGGGTAGTCGGACGGGTGTACCGACCTGAGTTTTTTGCGCATTGGGATCAAATGCCATTATACATAAACGACTATCCATATAGTGGGATGAGTTATTTTAGGGACTCAGATTTGCCACTGCCTCCTGGTCAAGTATGGGGGCCCGATGGTAAGTGACAAATTGCTATTCTTTTTATGTGTAGTGTAAAGTTTCAGAATATTGTATATGGTACTGATTCTTCCACTTTTGGTATGCAGATACAGCACTGGTAAAACCAGTCGAGTATATGGGACGACCTGCAGTATTAGGAGTTACAGGACCTGGTGGATCAAGGGCACAACAAAATGAGGATGCAGCAACCGTCCTGGAGGACATCCATCGTAGAGGTGAGAGGCTTCTGACTAGTGTTTCAGAGCACGACTAGCAAGACTTAGAGGACCGGTAAATAGAGCCATGTATTGGTCTACCCTCAGAGTGGCTAGGGGTCATGCGGCACATGGCCCATGGTCAGATAGGGGATGCTTGATCTACAAGCTACGGGAGCAGAGCCATTGGCTTAGGATCCTCTAGATAGTGATTAGTGTGTAGGGGCAGGTGGTGCCCCCAGTTTTGAGTTTTTGTAACATGCTATGGGCATGTCATATGTATCAGAGTTAATGGACTCTAAAACATTTTATACGACACATATTATGGATATGCATTTGTAATATTCCCAATTAGCCCAAGCTAATGGGAATATACAATTTTGTTTCATTTTCTTATTGCAAGAATAAATGTGTAAGGGAGGACAATAAAAACTCATGAAACCAGTAAATAAATCAATGCCCAATGTGAACAAGGCTAAATCTAGGCTACCTTAATAAAACTCCCTTATGTGTGAAAGGGATTGTGACAATTGACTGGGTCAATAGGACCAAATCCACAACACTTTCCAGATGCAATGTACCTCCTAGATGCACAACGCAGATCTAGTTGGAGGCTACACATGTGAAAGGAGCTAAACCTTTGAGATGATTTAGGGTTTTGCAAGGCTTTCATCCTATAAATGAAAGAGGAGAGCAGCATGAGAGGGGTTGTTGAAGATATTGTATTGAAAGGATTTTCTTTTTTAGACACTTCTCATTCTCTGGATGTTTAGCTGAGAATAGTGCTCTTTAGCACTAGGGTGTTCCTGATCGGGAATCCCACCTCTTCCTTGAGAGGCCTCTTGGAGGAGTCTTGCATTTATTGACCACTATCAGGCATTTTTCCAAGCTCTTCTTCCAACTACAACACAAATCATATTGAGGGTTTAGTTGTCTTTGTAATCTGCAGCAAGTGGAGGCTAGATCCATTCAGATATAACCCATTCTAGTGCCTCTTTTCACTGGGAAAGCCTTCTATCCCATTGGCAAGAGAGTATTGGATGAGGAGAGCTCATTTTCAGATCTTGGCTTGAGGCCACATCATGATCTAGAGCCTACAGTGCACTCCATCTTCCATAACTGCGTTATTTGCAAGGAGAAAGTTGCAGGATCTTTTGGCACTTCAAGGAGGAGAGATCTCTAGCGTTGGGAATATGCCCTTCACTGTGGTGATCCATGGATTATAGATCTAATCCATGTTCCATTCAGATCTAATATGAATACTGATGTATTTTCTTCAGAAATTCTGAATCCTTCTGCAGATCAGCTACATTAGATCTCAGGTCTACTCCATGTACTACATTTTATGTTGAAAATCCCAAGGGGCTTTTAAAGAGGAGACTCTATACTGTATAGATCTGATATAGATCTATATTTTTTTACACAAATATACTCTAGATATGAAGTGTAACTTACATCTCTTTTCAGCTAATAAAATAGCGCTGTCAAGCTTGAACAGTAATATCATATGGTTGCAACCTCTTATTTTGGGCATTTCTTCATGTAAAGTTTACTAGTTTATGTTCTATGATGTATGGCCTTCAATATAATCTTGATATGCTGATGTAAATGACATGATTGAGCCTACATATTGGCCTCCTACATATACTTGGCTGAACTGCATTATTTTCTGAGCAGTTTTGTCACATAGTGCTGCAGGCCCTTCTTTGGGCAATTTTCTAGCTGTACTAGGTGTGGGAGATATGTTTAACCCACCTAGAAAGATTTGTTTCTGATCTCCTCTGGGATTTGGGTCTTAAATTATCAAATCTAAGGGATCCAAGGGTTGGTTTCTAATCCTGTAGCATACATTCTTGAAAAATGTGTTTTTCAGGCATGCCTTGCTAACAGTACCTAGTTTGGGATATTACAGCATCGTTTTGATAGTTTTATGTTATTGTTTTGTGTTAAATGCATGTGACAAATTCCAATCTAGAATATGGTCTGCAATGCTATCTACATAGTGATTTTGTGCTCTAGTTACATGACTGAATGTGATGATTTCAAACTCACGCATTAAAAGCTTCACTCGTAAATATCTTCTAAAACGGATAGGATTATGCACATGATAGACACCATTCAATTGCATGACAAGAAGCAGGGAATCTAAATGAACATGAAGGTGGAGGATGTGATGTGAAAGGGCATCGGCTAATAAACCTTACACTGCATCATATTCGGCCTGATTATTGATATCAGTACCAATGCATACACTGTTCGAGAGAACAAGGGAGTGCAAGGGGATAAAGATGGCCCAACTTGCCGAGGCTAGATTCCTGGAGTAGCGACTTGCACCATCAGCAAAACTGATATAAGGTGTGGATGGGAGGTCCATCTGAAAGGTGCCATAAGGAAATAAATGGGAGGATGATGAACAATGCTCGTAACCTGAGCACAAAGTAGAAATCGAACGCACTTCATAGGAGGGAGTGATTTGGGTAGGATGTCTACTACTCACACGCCGACGGTGAGGTGGAGTGTGGGAGTTACTGGAGGTGTAGCTTGTGCTCAGGTTGCGAAAGTCACCATAGGCATGGATGGTGCCATCCTGATTATGGGCAGGAAGGATGAAGTCAGGGGTGGACATGGCTTCCATGATGTCATCATCACAATAGAAGATGGAGTGACTGGAGGAAGGGAGATCACATGACGCGGTGAAGCTACATGACTCATCATCATGAGAAGAAAGGTTCACATGCACATCATCACGGTGGATGACGGAAGAACAAGCAGATAAGGGATCTACTGATGTTGAGCCCAGGGTGATCACTGAAGGGAGGTCAAGCGAAACAACAGGGGAAGATTCAGAGGGAGCTTCCACTGAGGGTCTCATGGATGATAATAGGTAGAGGATGGTGGCCACAAGCTCCATCATCTCGACATCAAGAGGGGGAATGCCAATGGGAATGGGTAAATCCTCAGTCTGGCCTGCAACATACTGTGTAAGTATGGGAGATGCGGATTGGTTCTGTTCAACCTCGTACTCCCGAAGTACCTCTAAAGAGGTGCGGTAATGCGTAAGGCAGGGACAATGGTGGGAATAATGGCCATGGAGATCACACAAAGCACAGAGTTGGTTGATGTGAATAGTTTTAGGATTCTTAGCTACAGTTGAGGAAGAAACAGAGGCTTCAGGGACCGTAGACTTGGGGAACAAAAATTTAACCATGGGCTTGATACGGGGCAACTCAGGACAGTTATGGGTGGCATGGCCGATGACATCACACAAAGCACAAGGCTTTTCAGGCGGGGGAGGTGCAAGGTCAATTAGGGTGGCCTTGTCCTTTGAGGCCCTCTTGCGAGCTTTGCCCTTCTTACCTGAAGTGGTCACAACAGGAGGTGGTTCCTATTGAGGTGGTTGAGGCACTGTTGCAGCGGGAGAAGTCATGGGGACTGGTTGAACTGGGATCAAAGAAAGATAAGTTTTGGGTTGACCAGGCAGGGTAGCAGCTGGAGGATCAAGGTACCAGATGGGAATCCCAAGGGTCAGGTTATGAAGAGAGAGGGTGGCTATGACAGGTGCCGTATACACTCCTGGCAGGGGAGCTAGGAATGGTATTTGACCGGAGGGGTAATGGCCAGGTGGGATGGATCCTAAATGGTTAAGGCCTAGAGGAATCGTTCCAGGAGGGTAAAGAGGCTCAGGGATACTAGCTGAAGGGCCAAGAGGAGGAGGTCCAGAAGGCTGAATCGAAGGGCTAGGAGTAGGCTGCGGAGGGTGAGGAGGATGCTGACTAGCTGAGGTGGGCCACTTGAGGGTAGCCTGAGACGATTGCATCATGAAAACATTCAATGAGCTGGGATTAGAGAAAGGAGGAGGAAGACCAGGAAATGTACCAAGAAATGAGAAATATTTGTAGACTCCAGGTGAGACACTGGTCAAAGGATTGATGATTTGATTACTGGCCACCGAAGAGATGATGGACTTAGTGGAGGTCTGAGACTTCGGTTCATAATATGTCGACTAGACAATGGTGACTATATTTCTATTATGAGGGAAGGAAATCTTGCTGTGGACCACAGAAGGGACAACAGACATCGCATAAGTGCAGCTACAACCCAATAGAATGTTGTAATCTAAGGGGGCATCTATGATTTCTACGTCAACACAAACAGTCTTGCCCACAAGAGTAATAGGACAATTGTGGAATAGGCCAATGGGCTGGGAGGCGGGGCCATCCCATGCTCAGAGAGTGATCACGGAAGGAGTCAACTCAGGTGATCTGAGTTGCTTCGAAACCGAAGCGAACATCACACAGGTGGATGCCCCCTCATCAATGATGCACTGGGAAACGTTGGTGTTCCAGATCTTAACTAGGATTTGGAAAGCGACGGAAGCAAGGAGAGGAGGATGTTTTGACCGGTCAACATTAAAGACAATCAATCAATTGTAGAAAGGATCTACAGCACCCATGGGAGATAATAGAGCTTTTCGTTGTGAAGGGCACGACTAGAGGAGTTCCAGTGTTGAAATGGCAGCAGGGGATTGGGCCAAATCATCTACTATGCTATACGAATGGGTAGCTTTTCCAGAAGTAGCATTTCGACATAGTGGTCCCTTAGGGATCTTGGTATGAACCTCTGCCTTAGGCTGAGGGATCTGCAAGGGACCATTAGGTGTCGAAAGAGGCTCTTTAGAGACCAAAGGAAGTGGCTTGGGGACAAACGTAGCGGGAGGCTTGTTGTACTGACGGGACCGAGTCTGAAGATTGATGTCTACGGTTAGAGGTTGATCAGATTTCATCATGAGAATCTGGTAATCAAATGTACCAAATGGAAGAGGTTGAGTGGCTACCTGACCTTCAAGTGGTTAGGTAGCCACAAATCCTTGCTGAGGGAAAGGATTAGTAAGCACAGCTGGCTGATTAGGCGCAGCACTGGGAGGGATGGAAGGGGAGGCTTACTGTCCTCGCAATGTTGCTTGAGACTCCCACATCTGCTTCATCTGTGGAAAAATAGGACAATCATGTGTGTAATGACCGAAAACACCACAACAAGATCAAGGCTTGTTCGTGCGAACGGGCCTGTCTTGCTTGGGCTGAGTGCCCTGTTGCTGGTTCGTAGTGTTAGGAGAATTACCTCGATTAGGTCCAGGATTACTAGAGGCAGATTGATTTTGAGTGCCTTTCCTCTTCTTTTTGGAAGGAGGAGTATTAGTCGCACCCTGTTGTACGTACACCTGCTCATGAGGGGGCGGTGGTTGTTGTTGCAGGGGTTGAGAAGGCAAGGGAGGCAGAGGTGCTAATGCTGGGGGAGCTGGAGCACCAGGCTATGGATATGGTAATAAGGAGGTTGGGTAATAGTGTGGTAAATAGGAGGTTGGGAAAAAATAGGAGGCATGTCGTATCCTGGATACGTGCTACTGGGAGGGGGAAAAGTGTAGGAGGTGTTGGCCCCCCCCTGAGGAAAGACATAGCCCATGGGAGGTTGAGTGTATGGATTAGAGAGAGCTCCAACAATACCATCGGCGGCGTGAGATGCCCCCAGTGCATTGGCATCGCTGGGTTTGGGAAGATCACGTAGAACGATATAAACATAACCCAACTGAGCATTGATCAGGTCATATTTTAACGCAATTTAGAGAGTGACTTCTTCGGTTTGAGGAAAATGCAATGTGACATATTTCCCAATATGTGGCAAGAGAGATCTAAGGAACCAGTCCATGTAGACATGGTCTTCGAAGGTAGGGGCTCGACATACATATGGTCTGTGAAACTAGAGATTCTGGGTTCGATCCCTAGTGGAGTCGCCAGTTGTTAGTATGTGTACGAAAAAATACCACTTTAGCTGTGCATAAAAAACAACCCTAACATCAAAGATGGCTACAAATATCCTCAGATCTGTAGTTAGGTGATCAAGATAAATGCTGAAAAAATCTAGATCTATGCATCAAAAGAAATTAAGCAGTAGAAAAACAAGATTTACTCCATGCATCCAATAGACAAGACAAGAATATGTTGAATGAATTTTGTATTAATGGCACTTGGGAGGAAAACACAGAAGGGTGTTACCAGTTCTCCTCAATGGGATGGGTTCTTGTAAGTCCTCAGCACTTCAGATCTAAAATTCCTCTCTCTTGATGGTTTAGAAAACCCAAACAAAAATGGTAGCAAAATATGACTATGATGGTGGATCAAAGTCAGACCAAAAGTATAGATCCATAGTGATATTTAGGAAATAAAAGGTGATGAATGAAAGGAAAACCCTTCTATTTATAACAAAATATTGAGTTAGTCTAGATATTGGTGCATAATTAAAATATTATTAACCAAATCAAGATCCAACTTTCATGGAATATTTTATTATTTTTGTTGGAGGGAAAAGGAATTTGACTTGGGTCAAATCCCTTTATTTGTAAATAATAAATAAATAAATGATTTATTTATCATTTTAAGGATGTGTTTGAGTAATAATTAAATAAATAATGGTTTATTTAAATATTTATGATTGATTTAGTCAAATTTGATAAGGAATATTATTTAAACAAGGTTTAAATAATTATTCCTAGAAAATAATAAGATAAATAATAATTTATCTAATTAATTTTCCTGTTTTAGGTTAAATATGACCAGGAATATTAATTAAACTGTTGTTTAACTAATTATTCCTTGAGGAAAATCAAATAAATGTGGATTTATTTAATATTTCCTTATCGGGTTTCCTGTTTAGACCATAAACAACTTAATAAAGGTGTTTTACTAAGTTATTTTTCATAGTGAAAAAAATTTTACTTAGGGTAAAATTGGTCTTACATGGTGTACTTAGGTCCATCTAATAGTAACATGTTAGATGAACAAAAAATGGTGTAACAAATAATGTATTGGGATTTAAGCTTCAACTGGTTTGATAGCAGGGACCATGGTGCATGGGGATAGCCCCTTCCATGTTGGGTTTGAAAATGATAAGTTATTTTCAAGTGAAAGGGAATAAATAGATAGAGATAGATAACTATGGGATATAACACTTAATACAACAGAGGCACCTTAATCACAACTCCAACTTAAGAAGATAATAGATGAGATCATGAATATGCAATAGAAGAAAATGGAACACCATATTTCATGAGTTATTTATTCTCTTATAGGCCCCTTTTGAGCTTGGACAGGTGTCGAAGACTCATGAAATTAGGTTGAGTAGCTGAGAGAGTGGTGGTAGAAGTAATTGAAGTTGTTGAAGCAATTATGGCCATCACTTTGGCACCACTAAAGAATGCCTTGAGCCTGGGGCTGGTTAGGCTTGTTGTACTTTCTTCTTCAAAATGAAAGATGAAGCTCTATATCTTGAAATGGTGCATCCTTTATTTACCACAAATACTCATTCCTAGTAGTGCTCTTCGATCTTTTGTGAATTATTTTTACAAAATGACTGTCATCTCTATTTTTTGTTTTTCATTAGCCATGTGGCTTTGATTGGCTATGGTTGACTACACGGTATCCTTTCATTAGCTCTGATGCCTCTGATGTGGGATGCCTAACGAGATGGAGGCAAGGCAGGCTATAGTATTTGAAATGAATGAGATCAACAATCATGAAAATTTTTGAGTGCTACTTTATTGAATGAAATGAAATAAAGGGATAACGTCTACCCTAGATATTTCCTTAAAAATAAGCCGTCCAGTCCTAAAAATAATAAAATAATGGCCACTTTAACACCCCCTAACACCAGGAATAATGAAATCATTAAAAAATACCCATATTTCTCATCGTCATCACAAGGGTGTGTATGATATCCCCTGATCCTGTAGGAAATCGTACATTAGGGAGATTGGTCGATATTTTCAATTAAGAATTGAGGAGCATGAAGACGACATCAGGATGGATCACTTCTACACATATACTCTCGTTAAGCACTCTCATAATACTAAGCACCAATTATTTATCGACAAGATGAGGGTTTTTTTTTTGTAACTACTCAAAATGTAAGTTTAGATAGATTGTAAATCATCCTCAAAATTGAAATAGAGACGATGGTTGGGAGGTTAGTAGTAATGGGACCCTGTTACTCTAGCAAGGA
Organism: Pinus albicaulis; assembly: GCA_034641835.2. Classification (NCBI taxonomy): domain Eukaryota; kingdom Viridiplantae; phylum Streptophyta; class Pinopsida; order Pinales; family Pinaceae; genus Pinus; species Pinus albicaulis. Next base: position 2,105,087 of record MU968493.1, on the reverse strand, counting down.
ATAAGAATGACTAGGTCCAATGATTATAAAACTAAAAAGAGTAGTAGTAGTAGTAGTAAACTCCTAGGAAAATAATAGTAATATTAATAATAGTATAAAATAAATAATATTACACATAACTATTATAAGAAAAATAATGAGATTATAAAGAACTAGTGCATTCACTATTAATCTACCTCTACTACCTTACTACCACTACTTTATAAATACAATATTAAGTTAGTAGAACTAAAACCATATACTTTATTCTCAATGTTACTTTTATTGTTACTATTAAAGAAAGCGGAGAAAGTTAAATCTGGAATAGCTAAGAAAGAACATGTAATTAAATATATAATAGAACCCTTTCACTCTGTCTTGATATTTCAGTTAGAGAGGCTTTTATTTCCTCATCGGTCTGGTGAACTAAAAAAATTAACTCCACCAACCCTCTACTTCTCTTTTGGGTCAAGGTGGGAATGGGGAAAGGAAAAGACAGAACTATTATCTTTCTCTTCTTTCCCTCCCTTTACATCTATCTTGGGGAAATAAAGGTGGGCGGAATAGATGAGCTAAAGCTCATATATAACCTAACCATACCATTAAGGAGATAACACTACAACTAGTACAATATAAGTTCTTATTTATATTTTATTTAAAGAACAACCCCTTCCCCATCAGAGATAGAATAGTACTCAGAAGGCTATAGATCCACTACTATGGTTATATATAGGGAATGAATCTAAAAAAGAGTACATTTATTTCCCTCAAAGTAACTATAATTCACCCACATTTATCATAATGACTTACTTTTCCCACTCGATCAACAACATATCACTCATCTCTCAATCCTTCGCTTCATTGCTAGTCCATCATGACAGGCAGGTGTTGTTATCTCTCCCCATACCCATATCCCCCTCCCTTAGTTCAGTTGGGCCAATTCGGTCAATGTGAGAGGCCACTCCGACTTCCTTCATTCTAGATCCCATTGAAGGGCGGGTGAATGAGTTGGTTCTTGGTGCGATAGCTTGTCTTTTCCCTAGAAGTAAATTACGGTGCCATTCCTTCTTATTCTAGATCATCTCACCACGTGAATCAGTTTAGATCAGATTGATGGATCTAAAGTGGAAGTTCTAATCCTTAGTCACCACTAGTATTACCACCTCCTTTGGTCATTAAATTAAACTTATAACTTTGTAAATTTATCCACTTTGACTAACTAGGTTGGAATTCATTCCTACCTTCTAGCTTAGGCTTTGAGGAAACTTCCCTTCAGTGCAAAAAGAGTCAGAGGCATGCGAAGTGAACCCTGGGCGGAAGTCCTTGTAACAATTTTTATCATTTTACCTGAAAGTCAACTATTTTTTTTTTTTCTGTCCTCAATCTAGCTAGCTCAGGCTTCGAGGGGAAGAAATAAAGCTCGAACCTAATACCTACCTTACTAATTTAATTTGAACCTGACCCTCCATATAAGCCTACCTACCTTACTAATTTTATTTGAACCCGACCCTCCATATAAGGCTACGAACTAGGCTGCCTTTTACTTATACTTATGAGCATGCCTTCCTCTAGGCGCACTATCGACATGCCCTCTGGCATAGGCACTACTGCCATGCTTACCTTTAGGAATCACCTAGCCAGAGGAGAAGGGTTATTCCACTCGGGCATGCATAGCGGGGCTAAAAATAGCAAGTGCTATATAACCTATATATCTCTAATGGGGCACTACTACCATCCATACCTACCCTAGTGCTATATGAATTTGGGGCATAGGCATCCCACCTACCTAGGCCTATTCCTGGTCCAGGTAGGAAGACTTACTATTACTTACAATACCCACCCTACGATCGATACCTAAGGCAGGCATGCCCATAGGATTAATGCTATAGCCAAAGTCATAGGAATCTCGCCTACCTGGGCCTATTCCTGGTCTAGGTAGGGGGAATTACTATTACTTACTATACCCATGCTATGATCGATACCCTAGGTAGGCATACCCATAGGATTAATGATATACTACTATAGGTAGGGGAAAGGTCATCATCAATTATAAGGCTAGTCCCCACAGGGGGGTAAATATATAAAAGGCGAGTGCGAAGTGGGCATTGGGGACATGAATTTAATAAACATATCGATAGCCATCATCAAGTCCTCACGAAACTATAAAAGGTGAGGTGTAATGTTGGCTCGAGGGGTCCCTTACCCAAGTTCGGAGTTCAAGGTTTGCTAACAAACCCCTATACTACTGGCCCTTTCAGCAGTGACCTACTTGCGCAGGTCAAAGTCTCACTCGAAGTAGTATGGGTGGGTGCTGGAACCAGGTTTCTGCACCTTGAGAAGGTTTAAGTAAGGCAAGCAGAGCTGTGTTATATCTCGAGGTGTCCATATCTCCCCGAGCAGGACATATGGACCTCTTTCTGCATCCACATGTGCAAGGTTAATCGTACTATGGTGCTAAATAATAATATACTTCAATACAGTAACTCAACATTGCATAAATAGAATAGAACAGATCTAGATGCAGTAAAACACTTACAGAGAACTTTTGCAGTGGAATACAGAATACACGTAAGACAGTAATTACTAATGATTCACATAAAAATTACACATAGATTTAGTTCCCAAACAGCCTTTCATATTCACTAATTCATCAAATTCGTCTTAAAATACCCATCCCAGCCTACGCACAAAGCAAGACTTTCGATCTCCATGCACACAGCTAGTAGGATTCCTTCCCCAAAAACCCAAATAGTCTAACTAAACCAAAATTCGCATCAATAACTCTTCCTTTCCTTCAATTCAAAAATGTTCCTCTATTTATAATAATCTAGCCTAATCTTTCCTACGATCCGCACACCGTGGTTTTCAGACCCTAGGTTTACCCTTTGACCCATTACAATGCTTTTGGGGCTTTGAACCACCCCAAAACCCCTGCACTAGACTAAATATAATAAAAAATATACAAAATCAAACCAGTTTCGCAGCTCGTAGGAGACCCTATTCCAATAGTCCCCCAACACAATCTTGTGACTCGTCCTGAGTCACTGTGGTGGTGCGGTCTCTATCTGCACATGCAAGGCATTGAAAGTGACGATGAGTGGAGGTAACACTTGACTTTGGGCAACAACTCTTTGTGCGATATCGACAAGCTTCAGGGAGGCAGGGCCTTCAGGAGCCGTGGTAACCTGCTTCAATATCTGGTTGAGGCACGCGTTGGCGTCATGAGCACCCTGAGATATCTAGAAGGTGGTATCACCCCATGGCTTCAAGCACTTTCTGATGACATGCTTGGCGCATCGGAGATCCGCAATCATGTCTACGAAGGCATTGTTGTTTTTCAAGAGTGCTAGACGCTACACAGGGACGAGGGAGGGAAAGGTAGCTTCGATTTGATCAAAAGCAGCTTCCTTCTATCGTAAGTCCTCCTTGACATGCTGAAGCATCGGGTTGAACTAGACCGCTGTCCAGAGCTTCATGGCTGCTTCGAGAAATTGAGTGCCCAGAGTAAGTTATCTCTTAATAATATCCATTGTTGTTGTGATCAACGCAACCCGTTGTGCCCATACTTCTGGGGGTATGGTAGGCTATGCTTGGCCCTGACACTCGGTGAATTGGAGGGCCATTCGGGACTTGAGGGTTTGGACTTCAGTTTGGGATGCCTTGAGTGCTGCAACCAAGCCTTCGACGGTAGCCTAGGATGGATTTGATGTCGATATTTCCTCAAGGAGCACTTTGTCGAGTTCGTGACCCACTGTTTCGAGCTGCTGCTGTGAAATCCAGTTACGATGATGGATCTCATGTAGCATAGCGGTGTTTAAATCCTGTAACACTTCACGGGGTAGCTGCACCAAGTCTATTTGTAGGTCCGTAGTTGTTGGGGCATGGTCGCCAACCACAATAGTGTGAGGTAGCGAACAAATAAGTCTTTCGCCAGTAGGTAGTCTGGAACTGCGGAGAAGTCGCAGTGTATCCCTATATCGCTTCATCCCTCGGGGGGATGGAGTATCCTTGTTAAGTGTCCCTTCCGTGCGCAGGACTAGCTACGACTCGACTGTGTTAGTTGTGATAGAAAACTGCGGAAATTATGTACCATCCTTTGTGGCATCTTCTGAGGTTGTCCAGCTAGGGCCTGTGCTCATTCTAGGGTTGTAAAGGTCGGGAACTCTCGTCGTGTAGCTTTGGTGCCCTTATGCGTGGGGTTCAAAGTCAATTCTCCCTGTAGGGAGCCAGAGGGAAATCATCCTATCAATCTCGGCATCCTCAGACCTTCTCAACATGAGATCTGCAGGCGCTGAACTAGTAGGTGCTGAAGCATTCGGTAGGTTAGGGACTACCATAGCAATAAAAGGACAAGCTTCCCAAATTGGAAATTTGTAGAAAACGCTAAATATCTAGACAAGCAAGCAGGAGAATAACAGAGGCAGAGTACAGAGGCCATATGGAGCCCGGAGCAAAGTTATCCTATTGTCCTTATACTATCCGGGGCTATCCAACGGCGGAGTAAATCTAACTTGAAATGTTCCATGAATCAACCGGTACCAACTCACCATAAATTTCCACATTGATTGCCCACCGCCTATTTTTTGTAATGGTAAGGTTCCCTTTTCACAAAATTTCAGTCACCTGTCAGTCATTATTCATACCTGAGGGCTTTTCCACAGATTTACAAACTTTGGATGACGCCTGTGTGCTGCTCTCGTACCCCAAATTAAAGTCGATGCTAGATGCTTTGTAATGCGGTTCGGGTACCACTCCGGCAACTGGGCCACTAGACACATCCTACTTGGTGCCATGGTTGGGTTAGTGCGGGGATCAGTCGTCCATTCTGTCAGGCTACGGCTCCAGTATTCACCCGTGTGTGGTACCAGTGTACCCCTTGATCCGGTTGCGACAGCCAGGTGGGATCTTCCCTTAGTTGAAGCAGTCGTGTGTTGTAAAGTTGTGTTGAGCACCCCTGTTCCATCTTCCACCCTAAATTTATGCAGGAACTCATACCGCAAATGATCCCAATGGTGTGTGCATTGATGCTACTCCGCATCTAGATACCATGTAATAGGGCATAGGTCTAGGTCATGAATAAACAGGTGAACCCGTTTGTTTGGGGTCCTGTTACCCCATTGCATTTCCCAGGCAAGAAAATACCGGCGTGGGTCTTCTGACCCAAGGAACTTCTGGATCCGTCTTCCATCTAGGGCTCCAAATCGTAGGGTCATCTTATCCCTACATTCCTCCCAATTGTAGAATATCGTCCCATGCATATCCCACCAACGTGCAGGCACTCCGCTTAGGGCTAGTAGAAACACCCCTAGCCTGTGCTCCTTGGGAACTTCCGCTTCATATGCGCGTAAAAATTCCTTAATGTCACCCAAGTCCCCAAGGTAGCGCAGGTCTCTTACCTCAGTGGAGATGCAGCGGAAGCTCCTTGTGACCTGAAGACAATGTAGCACTGAAACCTCATGCAACCGGCCTTGCCAATTCTCCAGTTCCTCGTCCGACTTGGAAAATCATTCACTGTCTTTTTCCTAGCAGAGCACTCCTTCCGTCGTGGGGTTAATCCAGTCTTCATCCTGCGTTGTCAACTTATAAATGTGATCTACTTCCTCCTCATCGCGCGCTGGCTCTGTATACCACACACCTTCCACAGGATCCAGTGGTACTATCATGCGCGTACCATTATTTTCAAACACCATGCTGCGCTTTTTGAGATTGATAACACCCCCCATATCTATAACCCTGTCTATTCCAAGGAGTGTAGGGTAGGGATCTACATCTTCCCCAATTTTGATTACCTTGAAGTCAACTGGGACCTTTACTCCTGTGATATCCACCATGACTTTTGGCAGCCTTCCCAGAGGGATGATCTTTTGGTGATTTTCCATGCGTAGCTGGATTTTGGACCACTCCAATTTAGGTTCTCCCATTCACTGCCACATTTTCTTAGGTAACATGTTCGCATCTGATTCGAGGTCCAAAATAACTTGATCCATCTCGTGGTCACCAACTTGCGCAGTCAGCCGCATTTCCCTACCGGTGCGTTTTCTATACCTGAATAGTTTGTGTACATCTTTGGTCCTAGAGGTCATATCGGGCCATGCTACACAAATATTCATTAATTCTTGGAGGTTTTATACAACCTTTGGGTTACACAATAGCTTTAGACATACCCGAAGAAAGGGCTCAACCCCCTCATCTATCTTGGGGTGTGTTGGTACCTGTGCAGTAGCTGCTATTCTCTAAGCAAGGTCCTGGTCAGCTAGGGCTATGGTCTCTTGTCCCCTCTTTATGTTTAAACCTTCTTCCGTCGATCCCTGGGTGTCCATCCTACTACATGTTATGACTTTCACACTTGGGTCTATGTTCCTTAGCTCGGATTTAACTCTCTGTACATTCTACGTAGGGGTGGGCTGCTTTGCCTGCATTTTTGCTATTAAGATTGGGCAATCTTCGACCACATGGTCCAACTGTCTGCAATATTTTTAGGATTTCCTAATGGGATTTGGACAGTCCCTTGAAAAATTCTCTATTTCTCTACAGTTATAACATATTAGTCATCCCTTCCCTCAACCTGCGCTTCCCCCTCGACCTCCCCTGCTCCTTGATGGCAAGCCACCAAAGTGTGCAGGAGATATTGGTGACGTAGGGACTGATTGTACCCTATAGAAGTTTCCTCGATCCATCATTAAGTCGTAAGTGCGACAGTTCTGCTCGTCGTGTCCTACCAATCGGCAAAACCTGCACCACTGCTGATTTAGTTCTACTACATGTGCACCCAGCTGAGGGCAATGGTCCTGTTGACAGGAAAAATTGTACTGCCGACAACAAGGGGGTCTCCTCGGTGAAAGGTCCCAATTAGACCTCACACCATTTGGGTTAGGAGCCCCATCCGGTATGTGGGCCTGGCTGCCGCCATGATTTTTTCCACTCTTGGTTGTTGGATGAGGAGATGATCGAGCAGAGACGAGGATGAAATGACCAATTAGTGAAGCAAAATCAGCCCAATATTAACGAACCATAAAAAAATATGCAAGCAAGTCTAAGCAGCAAAAATAAAAGGGGGATATGCCGTAAATGGGATCAGTGAGCCGAAAACTAGTCTAACATATATGAAAGAAAACATGCCAGAAGTTAACTGCAAAGTAGTTCACAATAGACTACCGCCGTGGCAAGGAAAAATAAACACTAATCCAGAAGCAGACATACATACAACCATTGAGAAATAGTTCATAACCGATGACATGCATGAAAGCAAACGTACAACATAATGAAGTACTAGACAGCTAGTACTATCACCACAAATAAGCATGTGAATCAATGCCGAGAAGGAGAATATATTATTAATGTTGCTGCAATGTCAAATACATGTTTACAACTCGTTAAAACCCAATAGTGGAACATGGGGTGCTCATCTCAAAGCATGATGCAAAACCCTAACCTTGCTACCCTTCTTTCTACTTGATACCAAGAGCTGAGTTCCTTTAGCTCTCTAGCAACAATTCCTCTATCATACTGACTTTCATTCTTGAGATAAAGTCCTTTTTACTATTTCTTTAAATTGTACATATAGGCTGATATGACTCTTGAGTTGCCCCCTTGACTCTTGGTCTTCCCAACTGTTGGGCTGGTTTGCAACTTGGGCCATTTGCGACCTGCGACCTCAGGCAATCCACAACCTGCGACCTCGAGCAAATTTGTGACCTGCGACCTTGAGAAATCCACGACTTGCGACCTCTAACAAATCTGTGACTTGCAACCTTGAACAAACTTCTGACCTGCAACCTTGGGCAATCTGTGACTTGTGTTCTTCTTTCGGTGATCTCTAGGCTTCGCGGCAAGATTCCTTTTCCTGCATCTCTATCTTGTGATCATGACTAGGTGCCTTTGAGCTTAGAGTGAGTTTCTTGGGGATTCATGAGAATCCACTTGCTTTGAAAAGGTCCCCTTGCTTGCTGAGGAAAACCTTGGCTCTTTGTGCAAACCGAAAGCTTCTACTTGCAATAAAGTAGCATAGGTCACATGTCTTCATGATCGAATAATAATACTGCTAGGGGCATATTTAATTAATTACAAGAGTCAAAACGACAAATTTAGACCCTTGTGTGGTCAAGTGTTGTGCCACTTTTTTATCAGAGAGAATGGCTTGTGTAGGTCGTCCCTGCGCCTCTTCAATCACTGTAATGTCTATTGGTAGCGTTATGGACTGAATGCCAAATGTGGATCTATAGTTTAAACTATTTTGGTAGTTTTTACTTCATAGGGATATGGTTTCGTCGATGAGACATGATGCCCCTTTATCCTCTATGAACATCGCACCATAAATAGAAACAAATTTACGAAACGTGGGTACAGTCATGAATATACGGCTTCCACTTCACTGAGGGATCAATGCACATACTAGAATTACCCTTGCATGTTTAATCCATGCAAATGAGTTGTTGCAGTAGTGAAAGTGAACAATGATCAGTTCTGAATAAGGGGAGAGACCCTGATGAGATGGATCCGATGCATATTCAACTCTTGAAGTTCTAGACATGGCTGAGGTTTTTGAATACCCATAAGGAAGAAGCCAACGGCCACGTAAAGGAGGCATATCTTTCAGTTGCTGACCGTCTATTGTTGCATAGTCGACGATGTATTTGCATAAATTCCAATCATATTACAGATGCATAATTTTATGAAAAATCGCTTCTTCCACAACCATAGTGGCTTAAGGTTGATAATGCACTAGGCTCCCACTATGATGCAATGCACTTCAACTTTGGGCTTTATCAGGTCAATGCAAGAGACATCTGGAGATCCTGATTCACAGATCTTGAAGCTGGTGGTGCCACTGCCGCCATTATCAGAAATAAAACCATCCCTTAATCTTCCTTGGAAAAAAAAGGGTTTCTTCCAGCCTTTTCTCGCGACCTTGTGTCGAAATTTGGCAACAAAAAACTGATTCCTCAGTCACGTACTAGGAACTTTTGGCAAGAAAAGTATGATTCCCTCATGAATGGACAGTTGAACCTACAACTTTCAGAACCAACATTTTATGCTTTCAGAACCAACATCTTATAACGCCTCTATCACTGGAGCCATCGACCTTACAGGTTGGGGCAGAGATTTGTCTTGCTGAGATTAGCTCCTACTTCCTGTCGATCTAGAAACCATTGGAGGGGGAGTGTTAACTGGGATTATGCCCTCATTGTGTTCTCCACAAGGAAACTACGATATGCACTAATGATACCTCTTCCATGTTCAAAAGGTTTTCACTGAGATGTCAATAAGGGGAAGGCCCTTTGAAAAGGGGCTTTATCAGAGCGTTAATTCTACACATACATGAGGACAATGATTAAGCATGGAGAGGAAATGCGAGTTTCTTGAAGATAGGGAGCGATCCTTCGAACAAGAGTTCCCATTTCTCGAAATTTCCCACGAGCCTGCATGTTGACACGATGAATACAGATTATGGTGCTCCCAGGTCGCAAGATTGTTTTTGAAATGAGATCTCACTCTAGCTGCTTTCTTGAGGGAAAATCTTATGACCCTATGGTAGTTATCCATTTCCCAGTCGCATACCAGATGAAATGGGCAGTTAGCTGGGGTGATGCGATGTGAGAGCCCGACTTAGAGGGGGAACGCGACCCTAGACGAAGTCGCAAAGTCACAATGTAAGGGAGGTCGTGCCGTTAGCCTGTTACGAAGCTTGTGTGACCCAATGACCTGAAGAGTAATGTGACCCAGTGTTTTACTTAGTTTGAAATGCGACCTCATGAAGGTTGCACGGTCACAACTCTACACTAGTTGCTTAATCCATCCACTCCATTAGTCTTGTGACCCAGCGACCAGAGGGATAATGTGACCTAGTGTTCTTTTGGTTCTTCCTTCATTCGAAAGGTGACCTCATAAGGTCGCACAGTCATAGTTCTATTCCAGTCGCATACTTGGTCACTCCCACTCTCTGAGTTTAGGTGCAACGCACAAGAATGGACTGTGCGATCGCAATTTCATGATGTGGTCATGCACACTTCCCAGGATGCGTTCAAGGCCCCTCCTCTCATGAGCCTCCAACGGATACAAAATGAAAAAAGAGCTCAAAATCCCAACGTAGTCGCAATCGCAGTGCATATGTATTCATTTCATGCCAGCGCTTCACGAAAAATGACTGTGGGCAGTCAATAAGGCGAATGCATTGTGACAAAGTTTCTCTTCGCAGTCTTTCAGTGCGGCGAGAGACTTCATGTATCGACCGCTTGCCTCTATGACAATGGCATTGCGGATCTCACATATCCTCAATATAGTAATGCCTCTCAGCCTTTCACTTTTGTATGTGTTGACATCCCTTTGCATACCGACCTAGTTGCCCTTTGAAAAAATGGACATGCATTTTCCTTAATGTGGATTTCGACAGATTTACGCCAAATTTATTGCATGGGTTCACGGAAAGTCTGAAACTTATTTTAAACTGATGGACGATGCCTCATCCAAATGCCCGTCATATAGTGCACCCCTCAGAACGTTGTTTTGTAAGGTGTCTACATACGTGTTGTCCAAGACCTCACAACTCCCATTTATATTCCACAACAGGTGACTGTGCAATATAAACCAACTCCATCTTGAGTATTATTAGTAATTCTGCCAATGCATTGGAGTCACATGTTAAAACTATTTGGGTTTACGAGATGTGGAGACTGCGCTTGAAGCAACACATTGTGAAGGATTTTGATTATTTCGGTGGCCTTGCGAAAACAAAATGATTTCTTTGCCTTGAAAGATATGGATTAGCAGGCCAACACTAGCTTGATGAAAGGTTTCTTAGTGCCCTTTTCCTCCTAACCAACAAGTCTCCACAATGCATACCGTGAAATTTTTTTAGGGCTCCATTCCGTATGGGTCTTTGGGTGGTCAATAAGGCGCACTTTATGGAGACAGAGTTATTCCTTTGTTAACCCACGACCTTTCAAAACATTTTGAAATGCGTAATCATTAGAATCCTCCCTTTGCCCTCTAGCTATGGCTTTGGTATGCATGTGGGATGGGCTCCCTCTTTTAATTAAAAAATATGATCCCCCATTGAACAAGATATTACCTTTCTTCTTTCAAAATTCATGGCGAAATTCGACTCGCATATGAGATAAATTTGCCTTATGTATGTCATTCCCTTCAAGGCCTCTGATGTAATATTTTCTTCCATCCCGATGAGACTCCCACGAATGAGAGAATCCCGTCCGGTGAGCACTTTCACAAAGATCACAAGCACTGAGCTTCCAAACCTGAAAAACAATAGAGGTTATTTTGTCAAATGGATCCATAATGGATCACCTGTTGAAAGGGAAACATGGGGCCACACCAATCTAGGAGACTTCCTAAGATTATTTCCATAGGAATGCAGCTACCAAGTGATCAATATCACTAGCCTTGCCATAATAAGGATGAATTTTAATTGTTGTTATTCCTTTCATGAAGCTTGTAGAGTGTGTACAAGTTTGCATAGCAATAATAAGGATGATATGAAAAAGCAGTATTGAAATCATTTATCCACTTAGCTGGGGTTGGTTTGTGCTTTGTGGGATGCCTTTCAAGTTTACTTTCATCATCTACCATATCAAAGCCAAACATATGTTTCAAGAAGATGCGTAGTTGAGGATGATAACTTGGATCAATTGTAACCTCAAAGAGAGGAATGAATATGTTAACCAAAACATTTCGAAAAGATGGAGCAAGTCCCATCCCTTTGTACACATTGTACAGTCAAGGATACTGAATTAACCAGATGGAACTTTCACTGTATACCTCATTGTTAACAAAACCAGTGGCTGACTCGTTCAATTCACTTTGTTTCCTTTCATAAACAGATATCCCATATTCTGCCATCTGACTTTTACTTGCTTCTAGATCAGACCATACTTGTTTTGACAACTTAGCAAGAAAAAAACCTTGGATGAGATTGTCTTGCTTTAGGGAAATTTTCTGAGTCTACTTTGTCCACATGGGTTATACTTCAGACTAGACTTATCAAATTGGTGAACTGTATTCTTTTCTGCATGTACATCTAGGAGATCAACATTGAGCTCGTATCTTGTAGGGCTTTCAAAAACTTCCTTTAAGGTGAGATATTTTCCATCCCCGAATATAACTACCTCGTCCGGTTCTTCCTTCAGCTTAGATTTGATAAAACGCAGCAAATGCTTCTATTTCATGCATGCTAAGTGATGTACATGGGTATCAACTTTTCTAACCTTGTAAAAATCGCGATGGGGTGCACTCCTTTGAGCCTGAATTCTATGTCTACATTTAGCATTATATGAAGACTAAACTTCTATTATAAAAGGTGCAGTCGATGATGGGACAAGGTACGAACATTTCCCAATGAAATGATTATAAAAATCTGATGTACATCAGTGAAGAATGTTGTTGCATCAACAGCATGAAAAGTTCTTCCCTTGATTCTTTATTTGGATAAACATGTACCACACCATCCTCCATTTGACAATACTGCTCACTTGCTCCTCCCCCTCACTTTTTGATGCATCCTTGCCATCTGCTTTAACGAGGTCTTCAACTATAGCCTTAAGTCTCATCCCCACATGGGCAGGGGGCATGTGGATGAAAGTGTTCAGTTTCACCATTGCAGCCTTGTTGTTTAGCTTCAATTTCTTTCCCTCGGTGTGGTGATGACATTGTTGGGTATATCATCTGTGGGATTGACCTGTAAGAAACATTATAATATCAATTAATTTACAATTACCCTATAGAATGATGCCCCCAAATAATTTACATGAGCTTGGTGAAGTGTCCAAAAATAATGCCTAAATGATCCATGGCGAAAGGGATTCTAATGAATATACTTAATGCACAGAAAAGTTTCCATTTGAGTGTATGCATGATGATCCCCCCACACATGGCGTGGCTATGGCGAAAGAATCTCGTCATGATGGTGAGAAGGTTCAATGGCTATAGGTCGGGTCAAAACCCTAACGGCTAAGCGAGCAGGGGGACCTGAAATTTTAGATATACCCAAAATTTTGGGTGGTGTTGTAGCGGCTACAACAATTGGAGAACCACTGGTAGAATCTAGCATCTTTGTCAACACCCCAACAAAAGTTTGAGTCCAAGTAGTGATGCAAGGGAATATTGAAAAAGTTCTGAGGGTGCCCTTGTATTATTTTGACCTTTTCAGATATGCCTAATCCTTGTGCCTCAGCTCGGTCTCGTTAATAAAAACGCATCAAAGTGGAAGTTCACAGATGCCAATGGTTGGTTGATGATGTAGAGAGCAAGGCAACGGGCTTATTATATTCAGAATTTTAAAATACGTTTCTGGTGTTGCTCCGCTGCCAGCAGGCCTGGACACTACCCCAGCGGAGTCACTTCAACAAATCACAAACGTTGCTCCGCTACCAGCGAGCTTGGTCAGTACCTTGGCGGAGTCGTTGCATTACCTCTCTGTGTAGGAAGCCTTTCTCAATCCTTTACCCTTATTTGTTCATGTGCTTGTAGCACTCATTTTCATGTGCTTGTGGCACTTATTTTGCATGGGCGGATGAAGGATCCCGACTTATTTTACGGGCAAGAGAGGTTGTTTCTTGTTTGACAGAAACTGAAAGATATCCTGATTTAGGTTTTCCCTCATGCCAAGCCTTCACATCCTACCTACAACCCCAGGAAAAACGTGAAAAATAGATCATTAATATGTTTGAGACTATGCTGGGCACAAGGCTCAGGTTACAGGTACAGGTCATTCAAACTCGCAAGGGTTCCCCACAAGCAACCGGCTCGTATCTCCCTGGCTAATGAATTTAGACTCGCAGGAATAAAGCTGAGAATGTGACCTTGATGACTTGTTCTAAGAGAAGTTGCCTCTTAGGGTAACCACCACAACCCCACACAAAAAATAGGGTTAGGGTTTCGATTCGTGTAGCGGGGTGAAGAAAACCAATCAGCTTTAAACCCGTGCAAAGGGAGTAAGAAGTCCAGGCTGGGCGTTGAGGGATTCAAGGCCTAGAGCTCAATGGGGGCTCACGCAATGGTATGGAAACTTTCACAGTTAAATCAAAAACCAGTGAAAATGTTGCGAGGCAGAAGGCACATAATGCGATGAAACAAAAGAGGCTTATGGCGCTGTTAGTCATCAGTATTTTTCACTTGTTGGTGATGACTAGTTGTAACAGCCAAGTTTTCTAACAGCTAATCTAAAAAATTGTCAAATTTTCCAGCTAGAAAACACCCATAATTTTTTTTTTTGCCCTCTTACCTTTCAGTCCGCCCATGATGAGATGAAACCTCATTATCAAGTCCTATCTAGCCTCAGCCATACTAGTTTTCCCATCAACTCCAAAGAAACAATCCAAATCTATCCAAAAAAGTCTCCCCTAAGTTAGGTAGTGGCGCTTTAGGCATTTCTCCCTTGGAAAACCACTCTAAAGCCAAAGAACCTCTACCTGCTATAGACCAGTCATAACAGACCTTCCCATTCTGCAAACAAAGTTGGTTACAGCCCTAGGTTGCATCACTAATACACCCTCAAGTCTCAGCAATACATGTACCATAGGTCAAACTAATTTTAGGTGTTTTTACAGAGTTTTAATGGATCTTTCAAGGACAGAGGCATACCAGCATCCCAGAAGATAATATTTGGCTCCACATGAGAAGACAGTTGCTTCTCAATGTGATTTTGAGCCTGGGATGCAACTACAGAGCAGAGAGTTTTTCATTAAGCTCTTGCGATCACAGTCAAAGCATGAAAGGACAGTGAAAGGAAAAATAACACTATCAAAAGGCTGATGATATGACATGACTGAAAAACCTCCTTCATCTATAAGCATAGGGTTTGAAGACTGAAGAACCTCCTTCATTTCATAAGTAGAGGGTTGAAGACTAAGAGCGCCTCCTTCATCTATAAGCAGAGGGCCAGAACAGTGACTATTTTCAAGGTTTTCACTGATTGAGAGACAAATGGTAAGAGCAGTCGGAGACAGTTGAAAGCTTCTAAAAAGAGCCATAATGTCAAAAGCAAAGGGAAACCATGATTACTATAACTATAAAAAAGGTTGGATTATCTTCTATCAGAGTTTTCTTTCAAAGACAGTTTGGAGCCAGGAAGTGTACAAACTTAGCTGAGGGGTCTGATTTCCTTAAAAAGTTACAAAAACTCATCTCCTTGATGAACAGGCTTAACATTTAGTCTCTGTTCCTTTAAAAAAAATAGAGTTGATAAGTGGTTGAGAGATGAGTCATGCACAGGCCTAAGAGTGATGATTGCTTTTCGAAGGGTACTGTCCTTCTTATTCATAAAGAATTTTCTTTCAAAATTACTCATCATAATGGACAGAAGGTGATTTGAGTTTAGTTTTCCCAAAAATGCTTTACAACTAAACACACAAGCTCACAAATATGTAAAAAGGATTATGGCATGAGTTTCAAGATCCTGGAACAACATTCAAAGCCAATAATGCAGGCCACTGTTACAAATGAAGGCATTCTCCTTATGAAATAGGTCAAAGGTACCTTGTTGTTGTAGTTTGAATAGAGAAGAAATTTTCTGAAGAAGTGCCCTTTTGATGGACAGATGACAGTGAAGCCCAGGTTTCTTGCAGACCTCCTTCATAGAAAAACAAAGGGGCAGCTTCCCTTGTTCACTTTCCAACTCTAGTACATCGTCTCCTATTTTATTTTTACCCACAGTCAAAAAGAAACTCAAACAACACCTGCCATCTCATATAGTTTTCACAATGGGCATGACCATATCCAAAGCATCAGGAGCAGACATGTCAGTTTAGGTTTTCAAAAGGGTGAAGCTACCTCCTTCAAGGTGTCAAAGAAAACCTCACATAACACAAGTGACAGCAAATGAGCGAATACAAAGCCAAGAGGTGGAAAACGGATTTTGAAATTACAATTAGGTTTTCTTCCCCAGTAAAAAGGAAGTTGCACTCAAAAGGCACTTCTATAATCCTTCATATGGTTCAGAGGAGATTTTTCCTCCACAATACAGGTATCAGAACAGGAAAACCAGTTTTCATTCCTTAATGAGAAGCAGTAAAAGTTTTAATTCTTAAAAAGGTTGTTTTATTTCAAAAAAGGGGTCGGGCTTATAAAACAAATGGTCATTACCACTATGACATTTTTCCAAATAAAAAGGTATCAGGTTATGTTTTAAAGGGATAAGGATTCAAGTTTTGTTTAAAACAAAGGCATTTTCAAACATCTCTTAAAAAACCCTCACCAATCAAATGTGAAAGGGACTTTGGCTTGTTCGCTTTCAAAAGGGGTTAAGGACCATTGCAAGCCCTTTTAAATTTCTGAAAACACAAGGCAACACTCCTCTTGCTATTCACGAGACCAGAGAAGAGGAATTTCAAGCTAAACACAGAGTTTTTCGGGCTTTTTAAGCCGCGCGGCACGCCTATAGAGTAATGCGGCGCGTTCAGGAGGAATTTTACATGGGAGTTATGTTGTTGTGCGGTGCACGGTGTGCCTGTAAGCGCCGGTCACGACGGCCCGACAGTGACCCGACAACTCCTCTTTGTGCGGCGCCTTCCCTTCTCAACGTGCCGCGCACATGTTAACGATCCAAAATGCCTCCAAAATGCTTTGAAAGCTGATCAAACCTCTCAAACAACGACTACCATCGATTTTCAAGGTATTCATGTGCATCCTTGGTATATTCAAAATTTCTAAGAAGGTGATCAATGCTGCGTTTTTCGAAAACTAAATGGTGGTAAAAGAATGAAACTCTGGATGTAAATCAAGGTGCATTGGGGATTAAAAGGTTTGAAGAATATTGTTGTGGTTGGTTGAAAGTGAAGTGGTCTTTTTTGTTTTAAAGAACTCAAGCTACCTTCTAAAACAGGGATGAACCATGTACTATGTCAGCTATATGCATTGGTGAAAACAGTGCTTAGGAGGGTTGATTCTTTTGCTTTAAAACTTGAGATTTACAGTGGAAATGATTGCCCAACACTGACAGGGTAAAAAGGGTGGGTTCTTATTGATGCTTAAAAGCCCAATAAAATGCCCTCAAAACCATGATAAAAGGTGGAGGCACTATTTAAAGGCAGAAACACAGTATTTGAACAAATGAAACAGTGGGCCTATTTTCAAAAACGGTAATCATACACATATTACTTTGTCACTGTCAAAGGTCATCTCTGTGTGGTGAAGAGAAAAATCAATGCTGCCTTTTTGTCCATGAAACAGACTTTAGTGAGGGGAGCTGCCATTACAATTCAAAGGTGTTTTTGGCAAAACTGTGTGTGAGAAATAGTAAACACAAGGAGGGTGTTTTTGATTGAGTGGAGTTTTTGCCTTTGTCTAAATGCAAGGTTTTCTTATCAAAACACCAAGAGCTCTGTGACCTTATCCAAGCACAGAAAATCACTTGACTGTGTATGCATTTTAATTGACTGTGTGCTTATTATTAAAATTAGTTGTTGAGTGGCATACAAAGAGAAAGGGTAGTGTTTTGAAAGGAGCAGAGACCTGATATCATAGAAGCATCTCACACAACATCTCAAACAAATTTTCCTTGATCAAAAAATGATTTACAAAGAAGACAGAGTTTTGTTTGAGAACACATTCTTGAAAAACTTTTTGAGGCAGTTTGGTTTTGCAGAGAGCATCCAGAACAAGATGCCTCCCAGGCAAGATAGTAGGAGTGGATTGCATAAGAGATATGAACCTATTTCCACTGAAGAAGTGAATGCACACCCATCAATCTTGTTCAATTTCCATGAGGTCGGGTGTTTAGATTTTTGTCAAAGGGTAAAAGAGGTGAAGAGTTTCTCTCCTTTGACACATCTTTGTGCTTTGAGGTTTCGAGACAAGAATTTCCAGTGGGCAGGCCTTGACTTCAAGTTCTCCCCAAGATCCATCTCCAAGGCCACTAAAATTCCCTATATTGGTGAGAAATGGTTTAAACAAAGCCATTTGGACTCAGATGATTACAAGCTCTTTCTAAAGCTTGAGCACAAAGAATCATGTCCTTCTATTTTCCCTTTCTCATATATTTTAGCCAGCTACGCCCCTCTCATGAAGATTATCATGAAGTACTTCACTTGTGAGGGAAGATTCTCTCGAATCTATGCCTATCACATTCGACTGCTCATGCATTTCACAAGGACCAAGCTGCTAAATATTCCTTTCTTCTTGCACAAAAGCATTGAGAAAATTGCTTCCACTGTTTAGAAGAAGCCTCCTTCACAGCAAATACCCTGTCTCTTCCATCACTCTCTCATCAAAATCATCATTCTTCATCAGCTTGAAAAGAGAGAGGTCTCTTGGGATGTTTTCATCACTCGTCCAGATTTCTCCACTGTCCCTCCAGTCCATACATCCCCTACACCTCGTACTCATCATCCCTCGCCTTCTTCTAGCAGACCTGTTCCTAAAAAGCTCAAGTTTACTACAGAACAAACAAAGGAACATGAAGAAGGAGAAGAAAGTAACCAGCAAGAGGAAGAAGGACATGAGCAGAAAGAAGAAAGTGTTGAACAACAACATTATGATGAGGGTGAACTACCTTATGATGATGAGCAGCAGCAAGGATATGAAGAGCAGTAGACTTATGATGAGGGTGAGCAGCCTTATGATGACACACAGCAGCCAAAAGAGACTGAACAGGGGTAGCATGATAGTGTTGAACAGGAGCAGCATGAAAGTGAGGAGAAAGGGCAACCAAAAGATGATACACAGCAGCTTCCTTAAGAACAGCAGCCTCCCCAAGAACAACAGCCTTTTCAAGAGGAACAGCCTCAAGAAGAAAAAAGGCAAGGTGACAAAGGTAAAGGGACCATGCTCTCTTCTCCGAAAGTCACCAAGCCCCCGACAGCAAAGAAGAGAGTGCCTAGGGTTGTCACTCCAAATGTGACAAGGGCCCTCTGAAGTAAAGGAAAATTGCCAAAGAAGCCCATGATTGATTTTCCTAGGAGGAAGAGCACTAGAATAGCCACCCAAAGCAAAGGGAAGGGTAAGGAAGAAGGCAGTCATGAATAGAAGAGTGCATTCGACATCATCCAAATCCAAAGCAATGATAGTGATAATGAGGCCCGGATTATAGAAAGCCTCTTGATCCATAGAGAAATCCAAATTGATGCATTGAAGGATGATCTTCATAGAGCTAGAAATTTCAATCAATTTTTGCAAATCCAAAATAGGCAAATGAGTGTCCATATAGCTTTTTATGAGACACGGGTGACCAAGTACAAGAAGGAGGCCTCCAAAGCCCAAGTAAGGTTGGAAGAACTCATGGGTGAGTTCGATGAAAGTGAAGGTGAAGATCAGCCTAGGCAAAAGAGGCTGAGAACCATGGGGCTTAAAAAGGCCCTTGAGAAGCAAAGAGAAGAGGAAAATGCCCTTCTCCAATCTACCCCTCTCACTGCATTGTTCGAACAAGAGATAGAGAACAATAGGGAGTCATGGCTTGAGAGAGTCAATGACCACTTGGAGAAGAAATTGGAGAAGGCAAACAGGGATTTAGACCTTCAAAGGAGAATGACGGGGCATTATAAAAAGTTAAATCAATTTTCCTGGCGCAAGTTGAAGGCTGCTCAAGAAAAGGCCAAGGAGGCTAAAGGGAAGCACCCGGTACAGAAAGTGAGGAAAGACACATCAGGACTTCATATTTTGGCCTTTGCTTCACAACATGTTGCTGAGAACCCTTGAGGTTCATGCTCACCAATTTTGGGCAAATTTCGACATATTTTGGTTTTTTGGCATTTTTTGGTTTTTTGGCCAAAACTCATGGGCTTTGCCATTTCAATTTGGGGGATCATCATAGGATGATAATGGTATCATTGGATGCCATAATTTCAGGAGCACATACTCAGCGATTTTCAAGACATTTGAAGATCATTTTATCCCCTGAAATGGTGAAAAATGCCCGCTTTTTCTACACTCTGCCCGATCTATCAGCAAACCTTATTTTTTGGTTTTTTACACACAGACCTGTTTTTGGAGTACTTCTAGGCATCATATTGGGAAAATTAAAGTTTTTCCAGAAATTAGACACTCAGAGCTTTCCAACAAGCTATCATGAGCCTTATTTTGACATCGGGAAGGCTGCCAAAAGTTGCCGGAAAGTCAGGGGACCTTTTGCTGATGTATTTTTTGAGTATTTTTGTAAAAATTGAACCTTTCAAAACTGCTTTTTCCTCATGTTCGTTTAGCTATTTTTGCACATGAGAAGTTATGAAAAGTCAATTTATTTCCCTCTTTTAGCATTTTTTAGATATTTTATGAGATATTTTGTGCCTTGGGCTTTGCAAAGCCTCAAGGACAAGATTATATATTTTGGATACGCCAATGAGATTGCAAACTAAACTAAGAGGTTTTCCTCACTTGGGCCTATATATTCCAAAGGCTTTCATTGTAAACAAGGTTGAAATTGATGAATAGAAGCAATATATGGTCATATAAGCTTTGGAAGAAATACTTGTCTCATGCTTTTGGATAGTCTCTTGGATGTTCTTGGATGATGAAAGAGGATTGTTGTTGGATTCCATGACTTGGTAGAATGGTATAGTGTCTCTCTCTCTGTTTTGTTTCCTAGTTTTCATTCATAAATCCATGGTCTTGCTTGCTATAGGACAGTAGAGAACAAATTTGAGACATGCCCTTGGAGGCACCTCAAATTTCCTGTTTCTTCATAGCTTCCATGTTTTCTTCATTCTTAGTCACATTAAAGAATTCCTGATTGCTCTTTAATAACTTAAGAATATTGTTTGCTTGTTTCATTCATGGTTTTATGCATGCTAAGTATGATTTACGGTATGCCCTGCTTACTCATGGCTAGCCATAGCTCCATCCATGAAATTTCTCTTTGACTGATTAGATTGTCATTTGCTGAACCAAGGAGGTCTTGTTCTGATCTTGCCCTTTGCCTAAGACTATGCAATCTTGTTTTCAAAGTGTCCAATAACTTGAAGTACTGTGTTTAGGTGTTCTGGCATAGTGATTTGAGTTGTTTGTCTGTCTTAATTGTATTTCCCCAAAGTCTGATAGCCATTTCCCAAAGTTAGAGAGTTATATATCTCTATGCATGGCTTGAATGTTTATTTCTATGTATTGATTAGCTTATAGTTACATTTCTCATGATTAATGGTTTGCCCTACCATGTTTATGTCAGCTATTAAACTAGTTATGCTTGGAATCCTTTGTTATTCACAAACTTGATGTCCATCTTACTCCATTTTTCCCAAAGATCCATTTTACCTCGAATCAAATCGGCCCTTCAACAACCTTGTATCACCATCTGAAAGATTTTTTGACCTTTTCGACCCCATAGCCCAGTTGATCCGACATATTTTTACCTATCTTATGTCTTTGATCAGTTCATCCTAAAAAACCAAAACCAAAAACCTACTTCATAACTAACCTAAAATCAGAACACAATAAGCAAAACACACAGATATCCCTTACACAAATAGAGAAAGCCCTCTCTGAGTCCAGGAAGGCTAGGTCCTTGGGCTCCAAAGACTGGTTTGATGTTACACTATCATTTGGCTTTCCAATCAGCCAAATCATGAGACCCTAATAGAAGCAATGCGATGCCATGTGCAAGAAAGAGAAACTAGTTGCAGGTGAAAAATAAGACAAAGCACACGCAGCGATTAACTGAATATAATGCAACAACAAGCAAACTGAAAAAGCATGAGTGAAAAAATAAATGGTAAAGTATAATGCATAAACTACCGACTGCAATAAAATACAGAAAGCATAATTTTAAACATAAAGCAAACCCTTAGCGAGTGAACCTAATTAACAATTTGAATAACAAATTGTATTAGCAGATCCTAGCTAGCCTAATCCTAAAAACCTAGTTTAACCAAAGAGGCGATCGGGTTATGTAAAATCAGCTTTCTAGTGCAGCCACCACATTAGTTCTCACCCTGCAAGAACAACAATGTTCGCAATCAGAGCCAGCATACAAAATCGTGCACCAACAACAAGATTTACCTGAAGAGTATGTGCAATAGCAAGAAGGTCGTGGCTACTTACCAGAAAATGTGCCAGAATAGATTGTGCTAGCTGAATTTCACTTTCATCGTGATACATATAAATAGGTACTTGAAATCTAAAATGATTTATAAATGACACACATCCATTGATGCACAACCCTAGGTCCGACAGAAGCGGGGAAAGACATTTCCTATTTGCAAGTATATTCATTGGATAGGATTCGTCAAACCAGCCTGGAATCTCATCATGATTTTGAGGATGATCACTTTGATAGAACTGAAAAAATAGGCATCTACAAGGCGAATTTGAGATGCTTGCAAATCCACTTGCAGAAACCCTAATTTTGAAGACCCTAGTTCAAATTTGTCCCTGGGTTTTGTCGAGGATGTGAGGATCCGAAGCAACCTTCAATGGAGGTCGAAATTCCTCACCATCCTGGACAAACTCTGGACCTTTGAGCGGGGGGCTTCCAAACTTAGATGGTTTGGTGAGACCAACTAGCGAACAAATGTGATCACCAATCGTGGTGATTGGACAAACGTCAGTGGGCTTATCATTAATTCAACCAAATTTTTTCACACTAGGAGATGTTTTGGTGAGACCAACTAGCAAACGAATGTGATCACCAATCGTGGTGATTGGACAAACGTCAATTGGCTTATCATTAATTTGAGAAAATGTTTGCACACTAACAGATGGACAATATAATGTGTCAGATTCTTTATATTTCCCAGGATAGGGTGAATTGACTGGAATATTTTCATGTAGTGGATGGATTTTCCAAACACCAAATGCTTGTGCCAGCATGCAACTTGTACCGTTTGGGCAACAACCAAGAATATTAGAGACAATCACTGGTGTTTTCCTTCCAGCGAGTAAATTAGGGTATATCGGTTGTTGTGTACGATTTGTTATGGGATAGAAATATGTTCTCATAGAAACATCACTTGAATGAAAAACCTTCCCAGATGAGCTGACATCCAGCGTGGTTATGCTGAGAGGAATGTGATACATGGTAATCATAATTTCAGAAACCCTACTTCGAGAAACCCTAGTCTGACTTGTTTCAAGGGTCTCATCTAGTTCGTGAGAACTTGAGATAACAAACAGCAAAAGCTAATCGCTTCAATTTCCTGATGGGTCCCTAAATCATCACAAAGCGGATCATCGAAATTTGGTGGCTTCATATGGTCGATAGATAGATACGAATGATAGTTCTTAGGGCCGCGAGTGAATATGTTTTCAAATAAGTAGTGATCACTGGATCCATCAATTTGATCAGGTTGGGTACCTGGTCTGTTAGGCTTCCCAGGAGTTAACAGTTAGGATGAATTGATAAAAGAAGCATCTTGAAGTTGCCCAGACAGACATGAGGGATTAATCAATTTTGCTGTGTGATTGTGAAACACCACTGGTGTGCTCATGATTGTCGCCAATACCAGTATAAGAAAATTTTTAATGACTTGAAGAAATTACTGGTGTGGCAGACTCATGAAATAAATCAGGGAATAGTGTATGAAATGGTTCAGATGTGGGGGTATCAACCATACAAGGACTTTCATTTTGCACATCAATGTCACCTAGAGAAAACAATGACCCTGCATGCATATCATGGTCCAATGACTTGGTAGGGAAATCAACTTTGCTCGGGACAGGACTCAATTTATTATCAGTATGAGAATGAGATTTAAAATCGTACCCAGGAAAAAATTCAGTGGACTCGAGATAGGTTTCATTGACATGGTGAGATGTTAGGCCAATACTCTTTTCAAGCTCCAATTTGACAGGGTGTGTGAAAGATTTAGGGACAAAGTCTGAACAACTAGCAACTTGAAGATCATCATAACAATCACTAGCATCAGACATGGTTGTCGATTGAAATTGTTCTAGGGAAACAAAAACCACGTGTTGAAACTATTCAATTAAATATGTCCAATCGACATCCCTTTCAAGGAACTCAAGACAAAAATTAACAAACCTGATAGAAAAATCCTCTATAGATTCTTGAGGTTCCATTCTGATCTCATTTAACTTCATTAATACATTTTGAAAATCGTACTTGTGAAAAGCTTATTGTAATTCACCGGTGAGCTGTTCAAACTAATGGATGGAAGCTATCGGCAATGTGAGAAACCATTTCTTAGCGCGACCTTCGAGAGTGAGGGAGAAAAGCATGCAAGCCAACTCCTCGTCGTCAATTTCGTAACACTCACAAAAATCACATAAATCCGAAAGGTGCTCGGTTATGGAAACTCTGTTTTCACCATCAAATTGTAACTGGGACAAGTGATACATAGGTTCATCAGGGATTGAGCATCGAGAACTAGATAAAACTGATAAACACCTCGGGAGAATGATTTGGGGATGAGCCATTACCGATATGAGACTAACTGCAAGCTCTGAGGGCTCAGTTTATCATCTGGCCCTCCTTCTAGCGCCAATTTGTTGATGGGAAAAATTATACTACCGACAACAAGGGGGTCTCCCCGATGAAAGGTCCCAATTAGACCTCACACCATTTGGGATAGGAGCCCCATCTGGTATGTGGGCTCGGCTACCATCATGATTTTTTCCACTCTTGGTTGTCAGATGAAGAGATGATGGAGCAGAGGCGAGGATGAAATGACCAATTAGTGAAGCAAAATCAGCCCAAGATTAACGAACCATAAACAAAGATGCAAGTAAGTCTAAGAAGCAAAAATAAAAGGGGGATATGCCGTAAATGGGATCAGTGAGTTGAAAACCAGTCAAACATATATGAAAGAAAACATGCCAGAAGTTAACTACAAAGTAGTTCACAATAGACTACTGCCATGGCAAGGACAAATAAACACTAATCCAGAAGCAGACATACATACAACCATTGAGAAATAGTTCATAACCGATGACATGCATGAAAGCAAACGTACAACATAATGAAGTACTAGACAGCTAGTAATATCACCACAAACAAGCACGCGAATCAGTACCAGGAAGGAGAATATATTATTAATGTTGTTGCAACGTCAAATTGACTACATATTGTTATGTAAAACAACAGTGATATCTAATTGCAACCCAATGATGTATATCTTGACAAAATAATTACTCAGGGGAAAATAATCCAAATGGATTGTCATCCTACAAGAGTTTGATTTGGAATTCGAGAAATCCAAGTCAAATAAATCACTAGTGCTTGCTAAGATTATGTGTGACTTTCCCAATACTGAGACAGAAACCATGGCAGATAATCCAATCGCGGATGAATCTATGTTTTTCATCATTACTTTAGATCCATGGTATGGAGATATCATTATATATTTTCAAACCCAAACCTTTCGCCCAGATATTTCACAATCAGATTGATGGAGAATCCGATATCAATCCCAACAATACAATATTTTTGGAGACACTATTTATCGTCGTGGTACGGATTCTGTTTTTCGACATTGTATAACTCATGAAGAGGCTGAAAAGGTTTTGAATGATTTCCACTCTGGAGAATGTGGCGGTCATATGTCTGGGTTTTCCACAGCCTAAAAGATATTGCGCGCTGGTTATTTTTGGTCATCTTTATTCAAATATTGTATCATTGCGGTCTCAAAATACCACAACTACCAAATTTTTTATCGAAATATGCGTGCACCTCCATCTCCTCTCCACCCAATCATTGTTGTCGGTCCTTTTGCGAAATGGGGTGTCGATTTCATTACATGTAACAATCACTCAGTCGAGGGGCATGGGTATATTATTCTCACCGCAGATTAGTTTACCAAATGGGTCGAGGCGATGCCTACATTCGCGGATGATGACAAAACTACAGCTACTTTCATATTCAATCATGTGATTTCTTGTTTCGGTGTGCCTCAAGCTATTATTACAGACCATGGGAGTCATTTTCAAAATATTATGATGACCAAACTTTCTGATCAACTTGGTCTATGCCATGATAATTCTACTATGTATTACCCATAGGCTAATGGTCAAGTTGAGGCTATCAACAAGCTTTTAACCACCATGATTAAACGGATTGTTGGGACTCAGAAATCGAATTGGCATACCATACTATTTTCAGCATTATGGGCATACTGAACCTCTGCAAAAACTGCTACAAGTTTCACTCCTTTTCAACTCGTTTATGGTTTAGAAGCTATGTTACCCATTGAATGCGAAATACCGTCACTCAAGTTAGCCATTGAGTTGTTACCAGCTACCTTTGAAGAGGAGAAACACTTTCTATACTTAGCACAATTATATGAGACTTGGCCCACCACTGCATTAGCTACCGAAGCTCACAAGAAATGTTTGAAAGCTCAGTATGATCAGAGTGTTAACCTCGCATTCATTCACAAGGTGACCTAGTTTTAGTATATGACCAAGCTAATGACAATCTAGGTGCTGGTAAATTCAAACCGATGTGGCATGGTCCCTATATTTTCAAGCATGTGCTTGCAAAAAGAGCCTATGAATTAATTGATTATGAAGGGGTCTCTTTAGATAAACCCAGAAATGATATTTATATTAAGAGATATTATGCTTGACTTTCGTGTGAAGATCTATCTTGTACAATAGTTACTTTTTAGAATAGTGTGCCTTAGATTAGACAAGTGTGCCTAGATTAACTGTTACTACTATCATTTCTTATCTTGATTACTCTTGATATTGCATATGTCAACATCCCTTCAAACATACATTGGTTTTTTTGATGGTTCTTTTCGTAGTACACAAAATATCTTTTTTCTGGTTTGGTCTATCTATTCACCCACCGATGAGTTAGTTTCTATTCATGGGATATGCCTTGGTCAAACAACAAAAAATATTTCATAATATAGCTCAGTCATTGAGTTATTACCTGATGCCATCGCATTTTATATTTGATGTTTGATCATTAGGTTGGATTCACAACTCATTGTATTAAATTTAAACATAGTTTATGCAATTAGAAATCCAATGTTGTTAGGATTATGTTTGAAGGTTCGTCTCTTGGAACGAAAATTTGATTATATCAAATATCAACATATTTCAGGAAATTTAAACACATTGGCTGATGCATTAGCTAATCGCGTTTTAAATATACATTTGCAACATTAATAAGGTAAATCAAAACAACATTCAATCCATGTTAAACAATATACTCAGAGAATGAAAGTAGTAATATCATTAGGACAGATAAGTTTGTGTTCAAAAAATATTACATCATCTGTGATCATAGGTTCAAACACCTTATGATCTAATAAATACTGATAAAAAAAACAAAAATGTTGATCTACATTGACCATCAACTATATGTGATGATGATCATGGTAATAAACTATAGCACGCACCATAGCACGTGCCACCTTGCACAAAAATCTCCTAAATGGACCTAGAAGACCTGTCACATGTCTCTGGAGCCTTAGAGGGATATCATCAGTTCCTGTCTCAGGAATATCAATGGTCAACCTCTCAAGGTTGTGCTCCATGTCTGCCAGAATCTCTGTTGCATGGTCCTGTGGAGGTGCTACGAGTTGTGCCTCTCGCCTGTCAAAGCGATGAAGTGTTGTTGATCATTGCAGACCAACATCTGCATTTAAAAATTTTTGTCAGTATTGGATGATAAAAATCAAATAAAAATTAGATTAAAAACATCAAAATTATTCACTAACCTATCTCGTCCCACTGTTTCCCCGGAGGCAAAGATGTTTCAGGATCACCCCTATAATCCATTACTACATAAGGAAAGTCTTCAATGGTGAAGACTTGGTTCCTGAGCCACATGAAATAAGCCAAAGTAAACCGAACTACTAAACCACCCTCACCACCATGGCGAGCCATTAGTGCTACCCATCGCACCATCCGAGGTTCCTGAGGAGTTCCATGAACTACTGGGATCAGTTGAGGAGTGAGAAGTGGAATTCTCCCTAGAGAAAATGAAATAATAATAGCACCATATCCGAAGTTTTTCAACTTCACATTCTTTGCTCTAGTCAATTGGCCTTTCATACTAGAAAATACTCCTTCACACCATTTACATATTGTTCCTTCAAAATAATCGACTACAGTTTGCATCTGTGATTTAGTAGCTACATGAGGAGTTTCACTCCCACATAACCTGGTCACTATGAATGCTATGACTTTAAGTTCGAATAGCAAGATATTTTTCATATCTATGGGACCATCCTTCAACTATTCATTATTGCTACAATACTGAGCTTTGTAGCAAGCAGTGGGAAGACCTCCCTGTCTGGTCCCAAATAAGGATATGTTTCTCCCTCTCCGAGATAATCTAGTAAGGAAATATATGTCTGCTAGCTCAATCTCGACCCAGTGGTCACAAATTATGAAACATTGGTCTTGAACGTCCCACACATTCACAAGCCAAGTCATTAAATCCACTTGTGTCTCCATTCCTTGAATAGCCTAGAATTTCTACAAACCACAGTTTTTCAATGCACGCATAGTTTCATTGTCATCCATGGATTTGTTATCTATGAGCTTGTGTTATCGTTCTCGCCATTCCAACATGGTTAAACGACCTACAAATCAACAAATCAAATAGTTAAAACCATTTGGAAGAAAAAATGAACCATTTTTTAAAAGAAATTTTAGTTTTTAAAATGTTCATGGCACATGCTCAGGTTCTGTGTGTAGACAGTGTGGTCGTCCACACGTGCTCCACGCAGAACCCATGGTAGCCCGACATTTTTTATTTTAAAAAAAAAAGTCGGGGTCAGCAATTATCACATGGATCGCCCATGCAACCTGAGTGTGTATTTTGAAACATGAATTTCTCCCAAAAAATGAAATAAAATCTCAAAATAAAAAATGAAATGGATAAAAACGTAGCTAAGGATGATGTGGATTCCCTGGTTCTGATGGTTTGAGAAATGAGCGGTCAGTTCTCCTGATATTTGCTCCGGAAGTTTTTGGCCAAAAGCTCTCTATTCACTATTCTGGAAACAAAAGGTGAACATGAATTATTTCAATCCATTTTTATAGTTTTTAATGAGTAAAATATTATTATTTTATGTACTTTTCACTTTTAAAAGGTCAATTTTAAATATTTTTACTTTTTGGAAGCGGATATTTGTAATCTTTTGATTTTTTTGTGTAGGGTACAGGATCTTTGGTGAAAATAATTATTTCGACATTGAGTATACTTTTATCACTTTTTCGAGCTCTGTAAAAATATGACAAAGAGAAACCCTTTAGTCCTCTTTTAAGCCCTTTTCAGACTCTTGAAATATGAAAATATCTCCAAGTACTTAGCTATTCAAACTCGTTAAAGTAAATGAACAGTCGTCCTTTCAGTATAAGTTTACCCCTTTTTCGGATTGAATTGGACTAATTACGAAAAAGGTGTACGTTGACTAATCACGGTCAATAGAGTTCTCTCCTACATTATTTTATGCTTTTTCGGGCCCAAGAGACTAAATTTATGAAAAAAAACAATCATGGAGTTTACTTATGTTTTTCTTCTGACTCCCTAAAACTGAAAAACACCAAGTTTCTCCTATACTGGACTCGTTAAAATTTAACAGTAAAGGACCTATTGATTAAAACAAGACCGAACCACTCCTTCTTAGGGTTCTATTTTAATACTAATATGGTCTCATCTAAAGGATGAGCTTACACAAACAAGAAAATTTTATCCTCCTCAAGCTTGACAAAAATAAAGAGGTACTTGAAAGTAATGGTGGGGGGAAAAGAGAGAAAAAGAATCTAGTTGTCACCCTTTTTTAGAAAGAAGCATGCCACTCTTGAACACGACACTTTGTCACACTTCTACATGGGTTGGGAAATCCTTTGTCTAATAGTTAATCAAACCATATTGAAAGTCTTCAGTCATTTTCTGGGTATTAGCTTTAGTTCAAATGCTGCAAAGCCATCTGTAGTGTTGTTATGTGTTCAAGAGAGGGTTCAAATAAATCATTCATCGCAAAAATTTGTCTCCATTCACATTGACCATCCCTGAGTCATTCCTTGCAAAATATTTCTTAAAAACCTTATCTAATGGTTTCGTGTCGTGGTCTTTCCTGCGATGGATCACTTTCTATCAACATTAGCTCATCATCTATAAAGTTGATCTAGAATCCTATCAGTACCTTGGGAACTACATGCCCTAATGGCAGGTTTCTCGCCTTCGACTACAGGCTGCATCATTGACCTTTGATCGAATGATTCTACGAGTGTTTGACTGCAAATAATTCATTCACACTTCATAGAATATACTGGATTACTTTGAGATCCATTGTCATTATTGGTGGTTTCTCTCACACTTGTTAACGGTTCACATTATTAACCGGTAATCAAGTGGGTTCTACCATGTTTGACTTCGACATAATCAATCACATGGATAGATTTGTACTAGTTCAAGAAGCAAAAATCAAGACCCTGCATTTAGTTTCCACCATCTAGGCTACGAGGAGTTTTATTATTCATAATACAATAGAATACTCATGACAGATGGTTGTGCCCATACTGTGTCTACTTTTGATGTAATATTGAAACCATTTATGTACCAGAACATTTATTTAGTTTTGGTCTGAGTATGGGAATGCCTACCTCAGGGATGATATATATATATATATGCATTAAATGTTTTTACAGGATTTCGACCAGTGTCTCCAATCCAATCCTCAGAATGATAAAGCACTTCACTCTTCAGAATAACCTCAGACTTCACACTTTAGGGGGAAATCTGTTACACGTCATTTTGTCACCATGATATTTGAATATTCATATGGTTCTATCACTACCTACGTCATGTTCCCTTAGAGGTCAAAATTACTAATGTTCCCCAATCAAGTATTGCAATTGGAGAAAAGCTCTATAAAACCCTTAAAAGTCTACCTGCACGGTTTTTATAGCCTTTCCCTATGCATGTGTTGTTGTTCTGTCCATAAACTGCAGCAAATCCAACACTTTTTGCCACTATTACGTTGGCACCCCCATGAAAAGAAAAGAAAATAAAAAGTAAATTCTAGAAGCCTAGATGGTCGAATATTCTCCCAACTAGAAGCTTGTAGAGTCGCAATCAGTTCGAGCTTTATCCCTCCACTCATGGAGCTTATTCCTTGGTCCATGGAGTTCAAATCCCTTCATGAGAGGAATCCATCCCCCTATTCATGAAACTGAAACTACCTCCATTTCCCTATAAATTGAGCTCAAGTTTTAGGTTGAAGGGTAGACACACATAAATTATGAAGTTTTAGGTTCTACACTAGTGAGTTGTTTTTGGCATGAGAATGATCACACTCGTGTGTCTATAACTCCATGCTAGTATTCAGAGAGGAAGACTTATTAGAATGAAGGAGAAATGACTGTTTAGGACCCCAGGAGAAATATGTACGACATCAAGGCATCAGGTTGTAAGATTACTCTTTTTATTCAAGATAATAAATATGGATCTCTTTTTCTCATTGATTTGTTTCTATGCTTATTGGAATAACATCAATACTTACACTCCTTGATCACTAAGTTGGATTATCATTTTCCGATTATTATATGTTGCAGATGCTTTGATTCTTTGTCTTGTCTTTGATTGCAGGTTCTACTTATTGGAGAAACCACTTTGGAGTGACTGGAAAAAAGGTTACATCAAACGTTTGGATTTCAAGGTAAAGGCATGTCCTCTCTACTTTATTATTATAATCTTGGAATGCAATTAATCTAGAGGAAAAGGTTTTCAAATGGATCTTTTTTTCTAGTTACTTGTTGAGTACTTGGGAGATTGCTCTTGTTCACAAGATGGATTAATCCACGTAACATGAAGTGTGCGCTTGGTCATACCAAGACTTGAATTATTCTAATGAGGATGAGATTCAACACACCATTACTTTGAAGGAGGGATATAAGAAATTTAGGCAAAATTTAATAAGCATAAACCCAAATTTGTCCTCCTTAGACAAAGGAGAGTTGCAAAAGATGCTTGATGCTAATATCATATCCTTGTTAAGGAATTCTTCATGGTTATATAACCCCATAGTGGTTAGGAAAAAGACTATAAATATCAAAATGTGTGTGTAATTTTAAATACCTCAATTATCCATGCCTAAAGGATAATTAACCTCTCCATAACACATAAAACCTCTTACAAGGAATTGTGAGTGCATGAATGATGTTTATGTTAGATGTATTTTCTAGTTATAATCAAGTCTTGGTCAAGGAAGAAGATCAATTGAAAATTGCTTTCACTACACCTTAGAGAACATACAAGTTTCTAAGAATGTCATTTCTTCTCATAAACGTCAAATCTACTTTCCAACGAGCCATGGATTTTTATTTTAGATATATTATTGCAAAGATTATGTAAAGATACCAAGATGACTTGACTGTGGCCTCTATGGAAAGGAAATATTATTGTTAGCGCCTAAGGAAAGTGTTTGAGAGATGTAGACAGTATGGTATCTCGTTGAACCCGAATAAGTCCATTTTTGGGGTTGCTCAATGAAAGATCCTTGGGCATATGTGTTAGAACCATTTTTTCCATTTTATGTCAATGAGAGGAACCTAGTGACAACCTCCTTTAGTTTTTGAGCTGAGTGTATATCTTATCCTCCTTGTGTATGCTAATTTAGTTTCCCATTTATCCCATAATATTTCTTTCTTGTCTAACCGTCGCTCCCTTGCAAGCATGTATTTTTTCACTCGGATTACAATTTTCCTTTATCCTAGGAATGATGAAAGTAAAAATTCTAGAAGTGGTCCTTTCGATGGAGATTAGTTTGACTTATCCTAAGTTGGATGAGGGTCAATTTTTGAAGAAGTTTCCTAACTTCTCATGGCCCTAGGTGTCTAGATACATCCTATTAGATCTAGGAAAGGAATATTTAGTGAGACCTTCTCAAGGTTGAGAAGAGATTAGAGAGTTAGCTTAATAATGTTGGTGAAATCTCACTAGAATAATCTTCTCTTGCATCTCAAATTACCCTAGTTAGTCTATAAGTCGAGGGAAGAGGAGACTAAATGGTCAAAGGAGATAATGTGTTATGAATAAGTTATAATTCCTTATGTATTTTCTGTGATATGAATGCAATCTAGTTTCCTTCAACATTTCTTGTTTATGTATGTGAGAAACTTGATTTATTTACTGCATTAAGTTTATGTTGCATGTTATTCTTCCTTCTGTAGAGGCATTAGAGAAATTTTGATGTCTAAAATGGGCCTCCTAAAGAATATTATAAAATAATAGTGTAAATAATAAAATAATATTATATTACCTAATCAAGTTTTGGAAGTAAAAAGGAAAAAAACTACATTTCCAACTCATATTTTCAACTTATCTCCTTACGATTTTACTCAAATTTTGAGAAAGACAACTCATTGGATGTGGAATTTAAATTTTCATCCAAGGATTATGCATGTTGAATACTTTTGATGAACCCTACTACATAAAAAATGTGAAACACATGAAAAATTGTGATTGCAATCATGTTTTTCATGTATTTCACAGTTTTCATGTAGTAGGGTCCATCAAAAGTAGGAAACATGGGTACTCCTTGGATGAAAAATTAAATTATGCATCCAACAAGTGCTCCCACTCAAAATTTAGGTAAAATCGTAGGGAGATAAGTTGAAAAAGTAGTTTTTTTTTTTTTTTTTTTAATATTTTCACTCCAAAAATGGTGAATCATCCCCCATGGTCGACATCATCATATTGAATCCTATTGGTTCTTATAAAGTTTGTTTTTGTTGTACATGTTTTGAGGCCCATTTTTTACCTCAAAATTTCTCTAATGAAAATATCATCCTTTTTTGTGTGTCTTGTGTATAGGGGTTCAAATTGAGGACTTGGAGGGGGATCTTCAGATAGGGGCATGTTTACTAGTTGCAAAAGGGGTCTGCAAACTACATTTTCCTATGAGCATTTGAGGCTTCTTAATTTATCCATGTGTATCTATTATTTGTTCAATAGGGTATGCAATTGCTACTAAGAGACTACATTGGTTATTCCACCCACATTTTAGGAGATATTGAGGCAAGATATATGTAGCAATAACTCCTTGTCCAGGTTATCTTTCTCCCCAAGGACAAGAAAACCTTGAGATCCTTCTTTGGAAATATAAATTTCATAAGAATATTTATCCCAAATTTTACTGAATTTTAAAACCATCGATTAATCCCTTAAAAAAGGATTCCAAATTTGTATGGTATAAAAGTAGTAGTAAATATTTCTTAATAAATCAAGGAAAGAATCACAAAACCCCATGTTTTGGTTAGCCTGGATTAATCGAAAAGATTCCATTATTTACTCCTTTTCCTTCAAATATACAATCATAGGGATAATTATTCAAAGGATGATGAGGGAAACAAGAGACCAATTGGTTTCATGAGTAAGGCCCTTAGAGATGTTGAGGTTAGATATACCATCATTAAAAATCAAGCTTATTTCTTATTTAATTCCCTCAAGAATTTTAGGAGCTATGTAGGATACAACAATATCATTGCTTATGTTTCATATCTTGTGTTTGAGGATGTTTTAACTTGGCATGATTATTTAGGGTCTATAGGAAAGTGTGTATCTAATATTTAGGAACATGGCGCAGATATTAAACCCAAGAAAATAATCAAAGGTCGAAGGCTAGTAGAAATGTTGACTTAGGAAAATACAAAGGCATTTGAGTTAGAGGAGAGTGACCATATATGTGCTACTACAAATGAATTTGAACTTCATGATTGGTACTCTAATATAATTTACTATCTAAAAAACCTTTATCCTCCACCATATATTATTAACCATAAGGGAAGGGATTTAATATTGAGAGCTATGAAGTGTTGTTTCAACCGAGATGACCTTGGTTGGAAGAACCCAAATTGGGTGATTCTTAGGTGTGTAAGTAAGAAATATGCAAAAACGTTAGTCATATAATTTTGTGTAGGAATCTGTGGAGGGAGTTTTTCATCCAGGACAAAAGCCCATAAAATCCTAAGGATATGATATTATTATACTAAAATTTTAATTTACATGCACAAATACATTAGTGCATGTCAACCATGTCATTTTTTCACTGGAAAGAAGCAACTCCCTGCCTTTCCTTTGAAAATTGTGATAATTGAAACACCATTTTAGCAATGGGGTCTTGAATTTATCCAATAATTTAAGGACAACTCAACTAATGTGCACAAATGGATACTAATTTCCACTTACTACTTCACTAAGTGGGTGGAAGCCATACCCACCAAGAAGGATAATGAAGATGGTGTGATAAGCTTCCTTGAGGATAGGATTATTACCAAGTTCGAAGTTTTGTCAAAAATTTTGAAAACTCATTCTAAAATGTTTAATTCTATCACCTTCACTTAATTCTATTGTAAATATGGGATTGTGTTTGCCCATTCCTTGAATTATTATCCCCAAGGAAACGACCAAGCTAAATCCAACAATAATAACTTCATGACAATTATTAAAAAGATAGTTGGGGAAAATAAGAATAGTTGGGACAACAAGATCAAATATTCTCTTTGGGTTGATCATACAACCATTAAGGCATATACCAAGAAAATCCATTTTGATTTGGTATATGGGCTAAAATCAAAGCTTCCAATTACACATCCTACAATTCGTGTAATCTAACATTGATGAGAAAGATGTCATGCAAGCTAGGATTGATCAATTGATTGAGCTAAATGAGTCTAGATGCCTTGTATTTGATCAAATAGCCAAGAACTAGGAAAATTTTAAGACCACATTCTATTAAGAGGCTAGGCCTATGGAATTTTAAGAAAGAAGTATGGTCACATTGTGGGATAAAAGGAAAGAAAATCCCATAATTCACTGAAACTGAGATAAATTTCGCAAGGACCATACAAAATGTTGGAGAAATTTACAGTTATTTTTTATTGCTTAGACATCCTTGAGAGAGGGTCCCTCCATCTTGTGATGAATGGAAAACTCCTGAAATCATTTTTACCCTAATAATATTAGATGCATTCTTTATACATTGCATTCTTTTTTGTGCATCCATTTTTTATTGTTTACATTTTGTTTTGATTTGCCTAAATAATAGTTAGATATTATGTTTTATTTTAGCTAACATTTTATTATTATTATCCTATACCATAAGGGTGACGATCAATTCCTTTATTAGTTGCTATCAACAAGTTGTTGTTTGTACAAGTAACATGTTACAAGTTCTAGGGATTGTTAGGATTCTCATGCACTCTTGATTCAATTACATGGATCATACACTCTATTGGGGCACATGTCCCTAAGTTGGAGCCAGATGTTACCCACTCAACATGGGTAACCCATAAGAGAAAAAAATTCTCCTCATTTGATATTCAACTAACCAATAGCCTTGTGATGGTCTTCAGATAACTTTATGATATAGTTTTCCACTTATTTCTCCAATCAATGCTCTCACCCATCTAAAATTATTCTTGAAGGAAGGTGGGTCTTCTATTAATAGGTGATCTAACCATTTTAGAAATATTTTTCTTTAATTTTCTATTGTGAGCATATTAATATGAATCAAAAGGAGAATTGAATGATTGATTGATTTTGATTGTATCCTTGTTCTCACACTTCACGTGGGAGGTTAGACTTTGAATTTCATCCATTGGGACCTTCTCTAAGGCCTCATGGTTTAGGATGGGCCCTAATTATTGATATTTGTAGCTTAGGACGTACTCCAAGCCCTAGGTTCGGAGTTTGGAGGTTGGAGCACCACAAAATCACTTGTGGGTGTGAAACCCAAGAATGTGGGTGTGAATCCGTGAGGATTTTTGGACATGTGATTATTTGAGTTGATATAGGATCTCGAAAGAAATCGGGAACAATGACAATCACTCAAATCCAAGTTATCTATCATGAGATATGAATTTTTGATGTTAGAGTGTGGCCTTATGCATGAAGATTTAAGGTTGAATTGATGTTTAAAATACCTTATGAAACTTTTCAAGCCCTCTTGGACAGATTAGTGGAGTCCTTGTGTCTAGTATAAATATAATGTGATTGAGAGCTCATTTGACATCAATCCAAGTGCATTCATCATCAAAAGAAGCTCTGAAATTAGTGTGAATCTGTGGCAAGCGAGTCTGAGGTAGGGAGTCGAATTTGTGAAGATATTTTTTCTATTTTGGTGTGATTTTATTAGAATATGGATTTGTATCTCTGAGGAAACCAATAAGAATACTTTAGGGCAAATTTGTGACTATTTTGGAGCATAATTTCCTTACATATCAGGAAGTAGATTTCAAGTGAGCTAAGCGATTGTTCTGTGCATGTTTTGGGTGTGTGTATCTCTGTTTACAAGGCCACAGAGAGGGGATTATATAGTAGAAGTTGGGAGGTGAATTGTATAGGGATGAGAGGCCTAAAGAGGCCCTCTTAACTAGGCCATAGTCTTTTATAAGGGAAGAGAGGGAAAACGGGGGTATTATCCTAGTGTATTGGGAACGCTTACAGTGTTGGAGTGGGAATATTAGTTGTGGTTTGAGTTGAGTGTTGTAGGGAGCCTTCTAGAGGTGCCTAAGGATTAAAACAACACCTTGGATGTCTTGCAATCAAAAATTGAAGGAAAATACATGATTGGAGAAGTTTAGGGCATTGGTTTAGGGTTGTTGGTATGCCCTTACCAAACATGCATGGATCCCAAGGCAAAAGGAAACAACAATAAGTTTCAAATTTCATCTTGGTTCATGGATGGATGCTAGTAGCTGCGTATGTCCTAGCTTGGACATTGGTATTGGATTCTCTTGGACTATTGGAGGGTAGCATGAGAGTGGACCAAGAGGAGCTTAGTGCAACACCTTGATGGACTAAGGTGGTTGCTAGATGACGCATGTTGAAACTCAAGGTTTGGCCAACAAGAGGAGTAGATTGTTGTAGCATATGTTCATCATTGGAGAAGAAAAATTCGATGGTGTTGGGTGGAAACTCTCATGCCCTATGTTATTATTTATTGGAGCAATGCATGAAGACTATAGTGGGAAGAAGTCCCTAAGTAGTTGAGGAGTAGTGGGAAATTGTGAGTTGTTCACAAATGGAGCTGCGAGCAACTTGACAGGAGTCTCGATGTGTTGATGCTTTGATGGAATAATAATCAAGGAGAGTGAATATTGGATATCTGAGATTCCGTGGCCATATGAACTTAGTGCATTGACAAAGGTAGGTGTTGTATATCAAGAGATGAAAGATCGGGCATATATGTACTGGGTACGACCAAGGCAGTTGTGAGGAGATCTATATCATCTGGATGGTCAGATTATCTCGTATTGGGTAAATTGGTGGTCATTAGGATAGAAACTGAGCCCTACTTGTTTTATATCTTGTATCAATATATGTATGAGGGCCAGTATCCCTGGTATAGGAGCCCTAGGCTATTTTAATATTAAGTTGGAATAATATAACGAAGTTGGGTTATTGTACATAATTGTGTAAAAGGTTATGTATATTTTTTGCACTAGTAGATTTATTTCTATTTATAATTCCACTATGCAAAGTAGACTCACTATGATACTTGGTTTGGTAGCGTCAGTAATCTAAGACTATATCCTGGACACCAGTATCGTGGAAAAATAACACTAATAAGGGGCACTAATTAAATAGTTCCATGGTAATCCATGATTACTTCATTCCATCCTTTCCTATTATTCATCTACATTCTTTGGGTTGATCATCCTTATTCATTGGGATTGGTATTTTATATCCACATCATTGAGTCAGACCCCAGAAAATTGGCCCTGGAGGTTAATGCAACTAAAAGAAAGATAAAAGAATATCATCATAATAAGAAGAAAATGTAAAATGTAAAATATGGTTGCGACTTATTTAACACATGGGAAAAATCCAAACATGAGCTCTACACCCCTCATTATACATCACATAGTTCCTCAAAGAATTTAAAAAGTAAATCTTGAAGGTCTCGACCCCAATGAGTAATAAAATTCTACATCTTTAAGAGGTATTGGAAAATCATAAGGAAAGATTTGTCTCCTAATATATGCACCAAAAAAAGATAAATAATTAAAGCAAAAGGTGCACTAGAGGGATGGAAAAATCAAGTAGAAGAAATGGGTAACTCATGCCTCCATAGTTTCTCCCTCCTTACATCATTACTCTTAGGATGTTGGATCTCCATTAGTCGGTCTCATGGCCAAAACATCTCCTTTGAATTCTTTCCCACTCAATGACCACCTTATCTCATACATTAGGGGTTGATGGAGCTACATAGGACATGCCATTTCCCTTGGTGATTGGAGAAACATAATAGGGTTATTGATCTAATCATGCCTATCTTAAGTGAGGTAACTTGTTTACATATTGAGATAGCTAGCCTATTTGAAGGTGAGGTATTATTGATCCCCCTAGCATTATATATGGCCTAATGTGGTGCTTTTATTGTTTATGTCCCTAATGAGGTTCATCTCACTTGATTGTAAGACGTTTTTTCATGTGGTATTACACATGTAGTAGAGTTCCCTTGAACGATGGATTGATTCCTTTCTTGCAATTTCGAAAGAGTGTTTTCCCCATTATTAGAGTAGATGTGATCTTGTACCCCCAATATCACCCCTCGCCAGTTGAGAATTGGACCCTAAGTGGATTACATATGGTTTCAAATATCTTGATGTACCTACAGATGTTAAAATTTTGACCCAATAACCTTTGGCATTTCCTTGATTGATGATGTGCCTAGATTGACCTAGGATTCCCACATGATTCCCATAGGTTGGCCTTGACACTATCTAATGGATGTTTCTTTGTACTAGATCCCAAATAAATATGGATGTCACCAAAATGACTTGGGAGAGAAAGAAAACCATGCGTTATGTCAATAGTTTCCCTAAATGATGCCATGTGATTCCTACAGTCCTTATTATTTGGGTGAATATTAAAGGCCACCCACCTATTCCACTACCTCAAAAATAATTTTCCATTTTGGAAAATTTTCTACAGGTTTTAGTTCTTGAAATTCCAAAGCCATTTTGTAGGCCCTAAACATTAATTTTTTCATGAAACAAGCACTCAACAGACATATAATGCGACAATCGGCCCCAAATTGTGGCACTGACCATATTTCTCAACTCTTGCGGGCATAAGAGCTCTAGGGATAAAATTATACAAAAATGACTCAAAATTTGTTTCCACATACTAGATGTTGATTGCAGGAAATCAAGTTCTAGACTTCCACCTCCATGATGCATTATTGTGCTACGTAGGAAAACATTTTGTTCCTTCAAGTGAGTGTGCTAAGATGATCTGGGAGGCAGATTACAATGGTGTAATATGGCATTTTGGTGTGGAAAATATAATGCTAGTGCTACAGAATTATTTTTATTATCTGAGACTTCAATAAAATGTTGGAAAGTACATCGGTCCTACACCACCTACACCATTTCCAAACTAGTCATTAAGAAGCAAGGCTTATACACCCCTCTACCTACTCCTAATCGACCTTGGGAATCCATCTTGAGGCTCATTATAGTTGTAATAGTGAGGCATATTCTCGTTGGAAAAGTGAGAATATCCAAGGCATATTATTGTTGGAACAAAGCACATACCCAAGGCATATTATCATTGGAACAATGCGCAATCCTAAGGGAAATACCCCGTGGAAAAATGTGCATTATTTGAGGCACATAATATGTGGAACTGTGCACAAATCTGAGATTTAGATCATGTGGCATAGATTGAATTCTAAAGTAGACACAAATTCCTTATGATATGTCTCTATGACACAATGCCAGTTTGAGGCAGACTTGGAGGATGTTTTGTAACCCTTGTTGCGTAAATTTCATCGATAGAACTATGGAGGACTGACTTAGTCCTTGGAAGTTTGTCATCTTGTTGACTTTGATGTATCTCTTTCTACATTGATTCTCTAAGGAAATTATTGGTTGGGTTTTTCTCGTTGGTTGGTTTTACTTGGGTAAAATCCTGTGTTCTTTGTTTTGATTGCTTCTTCATGGTCATATTATTTTTTTTGTAAGTTTGACTACTTCTATTATATCATATAAAACATAAAATTACAGGTCTCTTCCTCTGGGTTTGGAAAGCCAAATCCAGATGGAAGTTTCATCGAATTTCCCACAAAAATTAGACTACCCCGGATGGGGAAACTAGTCCTCAAAAACCATAGTGAAACTGTTGTCCGTTGCGGGAAAATAGCAGATTTAGTAGCCAAAAATAAACAAGAGTTATATAGCAGACATTTCCAAAACATGAGCAGACTAGAGAGCATTAAAAAACTAAGACTAGGGGAAACCTTCATTCTTTTTGCCAGAGGTAGGAGCTTCTTCATCAATCTTTCAAACATAGAACGTGTCATCGTTCTCCTTGATCAGCGCGTGGCATGAAGTCTGGGGACGTGGCGACACGGGAGAGTCGAGCTTCTTAGAGGAGGCAGCTTGTAGACCAAAGTGATCCGTCTTGTTTTCTGCCTTATAATTTGAGCTGCTACCATCACTGTTTCCTGTGTTGCCACTGGTGTCCTTATTGCTGCTTGAGGCACATTGCACCGGGAGAGCCTTCATCTTGTGATGGATAAAAGCAGGCTCAGGCTGAATAGTTGATTTACATAACCTCTTCGTGCTTTGGGAGCTTTATGGCGCTAGAGGAGGATCAGGAAGCTGCAAGGATAGTTGGGTGGTCAGACTGATAGGGGCATTCATGTTCTTCTCTTCCCAGCCGACCGAAAGATTCAAGTCATGACCCAGGGAGTGCAAAAAAGGAGGTCTTGATGGGGGGCCCCACCTTCCTGCCCTTCTGCTTCTCATTTGATGATGTCAAGGCATGATTGTCTGAGGAGCAGAAGCACAAGACCAGGAGGGAGTTGTGGAAAGTGCAGGAGAGGAATTGCCACTAGAGGAAAGGCTAAGGCTGGTAGAATGAGGACCATGCACCAGAGGCAGAGGGGAATTAATAGAAAAATGCATCGAGAGCAGGAGAGAGGGCCGAAGTGAGGGTGAATAGACAGAGGTGTCTTGCTTAATGGCCATGGCATGCCACTTTAATGCGCTGCAGACTGGGTACGTCGAAGTGAAGGTGGCAGAGGTCGAGTTTAAGACTTCCTCACGGCAGCATTTAACATTGTACTGGTCTCCATGTTCGGTCACGTGTGGCGGCCAAGTGTCCCTCCACATGGCAGCCCTGTGGCCCACGATCTCACCCGCTGGCACCCGCATCCGGGGTTTCATGGTCATATTTTTATTTTACTATTGTTGTCTTCTATATAATTTTCTTAATGATGAATTCATGTTTAAGAATGTTCAATAATATCAATTAAATCATCAAAATAAATTATCATTATATAAGACCATGTAAAATCAACATGTTATCATAGCTATGGTGGAGAAGAAACCATAGAAACAAGTCGTCTACCCCTTGTTCAGATGAAGTTGAGTTAATATTTCTCTCTATCGTTTTTCAGTGGGACAAAGTTCTCATAGGTTTATAGAGATCTTAATCTAATATCAGAAGTATTAAATAAGACAGAAATATTATCTCTATACTGATTGAATCTATATTTGCAAAAGGGATAACATTTTCATATTTCCTTTTTATGTGCAATCAAATTTATGAGGACTTATGTCTTGTTCTAAAGACCCAAAATTTCATAAAATCTCTTAACACTGAGAGCCTCAACCTTGAAGCTTCAGCATAAATTACTAAGGACATCTCAAGGAGTAAAAAAATCAGTACTTGTGGTAGAAGGTCGAAATTCTTAAAACCAATGAGAGATAGCCTATAAAAAATTTTGAACTATTCAAAGTAAATCCATGAAGCTTGAGAAGATCTATTCTTTGTAATATTAGATTACATTAGACTGAATCTTTGAAATCTTGGGAAATTTCAAAGATATGATTGCTTCAATGAGAAGGTCAATGTTTCAAGGCTAATGTACTTATCTTTGGAGGAAGCCAAGAATATATGGAAGTGTGACGAATAAGGTCACCTTCAATTCTTATGTTATGTAGGAACTATTCAAAAATGGGAAGCATAAATTTATCTACAAATAAAATAATTTAAATACACCAAGAAGTGTTGAGTCATCCTTCATAGGAATCTGAATTTTCCACAAAGTATACACACCATGTTTTAAGGTCTTAATCTCAAAATTTGTTCACAAATCGATCTGAAAAAATATATGTTCTATATATAAATAAGGACAAGATTTTTTTCCATGAACAAACCTAATATCCCTTTGAATAATTTAGAAGGCGAGAAATTTAAGTTTCAAGTATGAAGTTTTTCATACAAGGTATGTATTAATTCTTTTGGAAGCAGGACTCCTTGAAGATAGACATGAAAAAGTCCATTGATATGGCAAGGTAAAGTATCATTGTTGATGTAGTCACCAAATAATTTATCGGAGACCAGTATGACGATGTTATAAAGCATGTAAAAATAATAATTTAGTAAGGGCCAAGTCCTCCTTCAAGCTTTTGAAGGAAAATACATTCTCGAAATGATAATCTTGTTAAGGATTGAAATATTATATGCAAGAATCAAATCCTTGAAGATCTACAGTCCTGATATTTCATACCCATTTTAATACGAAGTATGTGACTTCTCCTTGAAGTGAGTAGCCTCCTTTCTAAAGAAAGGCTTGATTGGGCCAGACTACAACATGGCATTTGAGGTTAATGTCTGAGATGAATTGATGATTGACAAATGGAAAGTCTATATGTTGAATATTGAAAGGCATTTGTTACCATGTTCCTTGTTGCACTTCAAGGAAAGATGACACCTTTGTAGAATTTCTATCTACAGTAAGAGGATGAGATCCTATTTGGAATTAAAGTATAAATTAACCTCAATGGAGATACATGTAATTATACCTATGATCTGGATTGGATCATTATTTTTTCATCCATATCGATGCATTTGGAGTGGAAAAAGTGGAGGAGTCATCTCACGGGCCCAGTTTTACCGGTGGGGCCCGATTTGGTAAAATGGGGTCTGAAACTTTCTAAGAGCATTTTAAGGCATCAATTGAATTTTTTTTGGGGTAAAAATTTTAAACTTTAGCACGAAACTTTTTCATGATATTCTACACACATATATCTTTCCAACAACGTAAGAAGTGCATCAATTTGAGTCTGTATGCAAAATTTATGCCACTCAGAAGTTTACATTCCTATTTTTGCACCTATAATTCAGGAGGATGTTGCATCAACCCCCATTATTCATGGAAAAAGGGATAGCCACGTGTTTTTGATGTAAAATACTCTAGAAGATTCTATATTTTAACTCCAATTAATATTTTATGTAGTCAAAATTAACCACTAGTAGGCTAT
Source organism: Pinus albicaulis (assembly GCA_034641835.2). Taxonomy (NCBI): domain Eukaryota; kingdom Viridiplantae; phylum Streptophyta; class Pinopsida; order Pinales; family Pinaceae; genus Pinus; species Pinus albicaulis. The sequence goes on along the minus strand of MU968493.1, from coordinate 2,060,969 downwards.
CATGTTGTTTTATAACCGAGCCAATGTGACGAAGGGGTATTCCATTCTTTAGAGAGAATTTTGATCCATAGCTAAGCAAATATTTCTAGTAGAGGTAGGAGGTAGAGCACAGAGAGAGTATTTTTGCACTATAGTAACCCACGATCCATGGGAATAAATTCTTTGTACCTACAGCCATATTTCCAGACAGAGAAAGAGAGTGAAGCGACCTCACCTTCCATCTAGGTTTTCTCCTAAAATGGTTTCCCAGGGAGCATATCTTGTGTCTTATGTGTGTTTGCGAGCTTATTTTTTCATTCTCTACTTTTCTTCATAATTTCCATTCGCAGGCATGCACTAATTAAAGTTAAATCTACAAAACTAAAATTTTAATAAAACTGTAATAGTGTAAAAATTCAATATTTTAATATATTATTATCAAATATGTTGTGACAAACTGTAATTGACAATGTTGAATAAATAATGGGACAATAAGAATTATATTATTGAATATAAGATTTATTTTTGAATAATGAATCCTACTTCTTGCACATTGGTGAATCCAAACTACTTGGACTGGAATGATTATTGATTGATCAAATGTCAAGTATACTAAATATAGGTTTTGGAAGACTAAATGTCCTGGCCATATTCTAGGGTTTTTGATGTTGGAACATGTAGAATTTTTAAACCCTAGAAAGGGCTTGGAAAAGAAAGCTTTGAATTCATGAACTAAAACCATAGAAAGAGATGACATCAAGGAAAATTTTAGGGGCTAATATTAGGAGGTGGGCTAATTTTCCATGTTTTTCCCAAAAAAATGATTCGCCAATATCAATTTTTTCAAAAAGTGATTCACCCACATTTTATACTATACAAATATTTTACTCTCAAAATTTCCAAAATTTTATACATACTAATATAAAATCATTAGAAATATAAATATTTTTACAAAAATATTGCCAAACATTTTACAATTTACATATTAGGGACTAGCAAGATTCGTCAAGGTTTGGAAACTTTAAGATAAACTTCCATCCTTGAAATTTTCCTTGGATGAAATTATGATGATGATATGATTGTAACAAGGTGGATGCAAGATCAAGAGGGAGTTATCATATCCTAAAAAGATAAGTAATTTACATATCTCATTTGATTATTACTACTATTTTTTTATATTACTTGTAGTAGGTATCATGTCAATTATTTTCTTTGTTGTGATGTTTCCATGGCCTCCTAATGAGTATTGCAGGTACGTATTGAAGGCTACTGATGTTTTTGGAAGCATATGGAAGAACAAAGAAAAGTTGCAATGAAGAGACTCTCTATGATGAGGGATATTGCAATGGACAAGATTTGGACTCAGAAAGAGTAGAATTCCATTGATTCCTTCCAAGAAAAAAATATGATTGGATGGAAAGAAGTACAAGGTTAAAAATTACCTTTGCAAAGGAAAATTAGCCTATTAAAGGACATCTTTTTAGGAACACTTCTATGGAGATCGTATATCTCGATAAAAGAATTAAACTACCTCAAGATAGTGAAGTACATGAAGAAGTCCCACACTTGTAAGAAGAAATAAGACTTTGTACATGCTCCTTGTAATTAATGCACTTGGATTGGGAATTGATCCTACATGATTTTTTGATGAAAGCAAAAGTGCTTATGTGTCAAAGGAAGTTGCATTGACCATAATATTTTCTCTAAAAGGAAAATTCAATGTTTCTCTAGGAATCATTTCTTAAGAGGGAGTTGACATCAAAAGAAGGATCTTGACTTGATGTCTAATAGCGCCAATGACAAAGAGAGAAAATCTATATTTCTATAGAAAGATATATTTTAGGAGGAATCCCAAATAGAATGATGGATCAAGAAAAATGGAGCATGTCAACTTATGATTAATCCAAGGAATGTAGTTAAACATGTGTTTAAGTAATACGATGCTATGGTTGATCAATAACGCATTCAGTTCAAATGTAGGGCAAGGAGTGATGAAAACAAATATTTGGTATATCGCTTCTAATTGGGCTTCGATCTTGTGGACGAGGAAAAAGTAGATATCTGTTCCACTCAGAGGTAGAGTATGTTGCAACATGAAATGAAAGCAGTATGATTATAACTTGTAGTATCAGTTTATTAGAGGTAAGTGATAGCATGCTAATGAGTCAATGAACCTTGATATCTAGTAACACTACATCTATGACATGGTGCATAGGAGATTAATAAGGCTCAAGTACATATCCAACAATGAGCAAACAACTAATGTTCTGACGAAGTTGTTACCCAAGGAAAAGTTGTTGTACTTTAGAGACAAGTTGGCGCTTGTGGATATTACCCCTCTTGTTGAGATGGAGTGTTGATATGTCTGTAGCATGCATGGACATTATCTCGATAGGGATAATGTGTCTGAGAGGACCATAGTGCTCAACAAGAAAGTTTGAGTGTGTGCCTCTGAGAGGTGGACACTAATCACACACCATGGATAGTGGAGTGAGGTCCCTAAACATCTAGACCCTAACCACACACTAGAAATGGTGGAGTGAGGTCCTAGAACCTAATCACATGCAAAGAATGGTGGAGTGAGGTCCTTCAACATCTGGACCCTAATCCCAAAAAAGGTAGTGTGTAGTGAGGTTCTAGACCTTGATCACACACAGGGTAGAGAGGATTGAGGTCCTTTCACCATCTAGACCTAATCACTAACAAGGAGGGGTTGAGTGAGGTCTTGGCCGAGAGTGTTCACCAGAAAGGGTGAGTGAGTTATTGTTATTTGACATTCATACCATTTTGGCCTAGGAAGAGGTCATGGGATTTGAGGATTGGCCACTCTGGAGGCATGTGTCCTGATATGTTGATGACATTGCCATGGATTTGGTACCATCCTGAATATGGCCAATAGTAGATGTTGATGATAGATGACAATGCTAATGATAATATTATACGAATGTAGATCAAGCGTGATGACCTAGATGACAAATGAATTACACCTTTCCTTAGAGAGATAATTTATATAGAGAGAAACTAGATAGTCATTATGAAAACCGCCTTAGCTAAGATGGAGTGTCGAATTTTGTTATCTATGGTTGGTCTTTCATAATATTTTTTGTATTTGTAAAAAGTGAAAATGAATCATATTTGGAAAATAAATTTATGTGAAGCATGTTCTTCATGCTTTAAAGAAAATAATTATTTTATATTCAAAAGAAAATTAAGGCTCATGAAAAGAGTGGGAAAATGAAATATTTTGAATTTGAAATTTATCTCCACAAAGATCAAGTTGGCCCTCCTAAATTTAGGTCGACCCCAACAAGGGAAACACCCCTTCAGCCTAAGGAAGAACTATAAATTTAGCTATTCACTCTCCCAAAAGACACAATTCAGAGAGGAAGGGAGCTCGTTGATCTAAGGCAAGATGGAGGCAAATAACTCACATTTATGAGGCATGCTCTCTGTGGAACCATTTGAATGTCTAAGGCTTATTCTTTTTGGAATAGTGCACATATATTAGGCTTATTATCTCTATAATAGTGTGCATATCTAAGGCATATTCTCATAGGAATAGTGCACATCTCTTAGGCATATTCTTGTTGGAATGGTGCACATATTTTAGGCATATTCTCACTGGAATAGTGCGCAATCCCGAGGCCAATACTCTATGGAAAAATGTGCATTCTCTAAGGGACATACTATGTGGAACTGTGCACAAATTGAGACTTCAATCTTATGGCATAGATTGAATTCTGAAGCAGACATAGATTATTTGTCATATGTCTCTATGGTGCAATGCAACTTTGAGGCAGACTTGTTGGATGTTTCATAACCCTTGTTCTAGAACTTTTATGGATAGAATTATGGAGGGTTGACTTAGTATTTGGAAGTTGTTCATCTTGTTGAATTTGATGTATCTCTTGTTGCATTGATTCTATAAGTTAAAGTTTTGTTGGTTTTTTCCCCATGGTGGGTTTTTCTAGGGTAATATCTTATGTTATTTTTTTTGGTTGCTTCTGTTGGAAATATTGTCATTGATGGCAAAGGGTAAGAAAGGAGTTACACCAGAATTATCAAAGAGGCAAAGGGGCATATAGAAGCATCAAAGAGGCAGAGGAGCATGAAGGACGCAGAGACTTCAGAGGAAACAAATGCAGTAGAGAAGGAAGAGAGGCAACAGATACCGCAGAGGTAGCAAATGTAGCAGAGAAGCAGCAGAGATAGCATAGGCAACGAATGAAGCAGAGATATCAGAGAGGAAGCAAAGATGCTGAGAGCAGCAAGAGTTAGAGTTACATAGTGGCGATAGGATAAACAAACAAAAATCGATAAGGCAGGGAAGTCTTTGAAGAATTCCAAGTGAGGTGATTGGATAGTCATGATTAGATCGCAACAAAAAAGGCAAGAAATGGATGGATCTGATTCATCGTAAGATAAGCAGGGAATAAAAACAATTGAATTGCACATAGCAACAAGGACCGTAGATCTAGATAGATCAATGGTGATGATCGCATCGGTGTAAATTAGATCGCAAATCGGAAGCAAGAGCAATGGATATTGTGACAGAAATATTGCGATAGCCGATATTGCGATGCGATATTGAGATAGTCGATATTGTGATGTGATAGCCGATATTGCGATGCGAAATTGCAAACTACGAAGTACAGAAGATGATGTGGCAAGTGACATGGCAGAAAACATGGACCTGACCCCACAAATCGCAAATAAATCTTGATGACGTGGCAGATGTCGTGGCAGTGACGTGGCACCCCCTGTGGGACCTGAACCCTTTTTCCCAAATCGCATATTGCAAATTGCAAAGCTCAGAAGAGATAGCACTCATAAACCATGTTGAAAGGCCAACTTGCCGAAGTGCAATAAAGGGGATGGATGTGATGTAGCTCAGAGCTATTATTTAAGAGATTTAAAATTCGGGAGTATGGATTTTCCCTTTGTAAATCACATCAGAGAGAAAAGGAGCCATATAGCAAAGAATGATTGAAGTACCGAAATACGATAAGAAGTAGACGCGATATAGTTTAAAGATAAAATCTAAAGGAATTGAATATTGGCTATGGGACCCAATAGAATATTGCAATTCGCAAGATCCAGAGGATAAGCACTCAAGAATCACGTTGGAACGCCGAAGTGCGAAGTGTGATAATGAAGTAGACGCGATGCAGGTCAATGTTGAAGCCTAAAGCATTTCAAGTTCGGGAGTATGGGATTTCCCTTTGTTAAATCGTATCGGAGAGAAAAGGAGGATTATAATGTAAAACAAAAAGGAAAGCCTAAACACAAGAATAGACTCGAGTAAGACCTGACACTTGTGCAGAACAGTGGTTGATACGGTAACAACAGCTTATGAAGAAAAGGCTAAACGCGGAAAAAGGACTCGAGTAGGAAAATATGGTGGCACTGTTGGAAACACAACAGATGGGTCGAGTTAGGCCAAAATGAAAGTTATGCAGAAATTTGTTGAATGTAATAGCAGGAACCGAAACGACTTTGACAGCAACAGAAAAGACAAATACACAACAAGCAAAGAGATGAAAGGGTTAGGTGAAATATATTTGTTGTAACTGTAAATGTAAATGAATTAATTATTTTTATTGTATGTGATGCAAAGGCAAGTCTCCATAGGAAAAGAAAAACTCCAATTTCATACTGAAATGAGTACATAGTATTGTAACATCCTGAATATGCTGAGCGAGAAAATAAGAAGGTGGAAGGCAAAGAGTCATACCTGTTCATTTCATATTCCCATATGGAATGCAAACAGCTATGAGGTGATCTCTATAAATTATGTTATTTTCATATGCATAATAAGGTTAGAGAGTGGAAGAAGAAGAAGGAGCAGATAGAGAAGTTGTCAATATCCAGAGATGATTTAAAGCAGATATGAAGGCTGGAAGGACAACAGTGAAGAAGGAGAAAAACAGAGCTGATATCCAGGTAAATCTGCATATAATTTTATTGTAGTGTGAGGAAGTTGGTGCTTCCATATCAAGTTGTAGCTTGATAGATGTCCAGTTGTAGCTGGTTGAGGTAGGAGCCTCCTGTGGGTTGTAGCCTATAGAAAATAAATGGGAGTTGGCTCTTCCATTTCAAGTTGTAGCTTGATAGATGTCCAATTGTAGCTGGTTGAGGTAGGAGTCTCCTGTGGGTTATAGCCTGCAGAAAACAGATGGGAGTTGGAGCTTCCTTGCACGTTGTAGCTTGCAGAATCAATGTAGTAGCCTCCTATAGGTTGGAGCCTAAAGAAAATCAGTGGTGAGAGGGAGTTGGAGCTTGCCTTTGCATCACAACAATAATAAGATGTGGTTTTATCCCTTATGGGTTTCCACTTATATATGTTGTCCATATGTATGATGATTATGTGTTAATATTATGTATTTAAATCTGCTTAATACTTTCTACTCACTTATTAAGATTGTGGTTTCATTATATAATAAGTTGATCATGAAATGGAGGTGTAAATAAGTTTAAAGAAAAGTTTTAAAAGACCATGAATGTATTAAACTGATTCACCCCCCCCCCCCTCTCAGTTCAACTAAGGGTTCAACAATTGGTATCAAAGCAGGTTCCTTCTGTATAAGTTTAACAACTGGAAGAAGATCCTTGGTCCCCAAGATGGCTAGTCTAGAAGGATTCTCAACAAATAAAGCCCCTTTGTTTACTGGCACAAACTATGCCTTTTGGAAAATAAGAATGAGGACGTACATAATGTCTCTAGGAATAGAAGTTTGGGCTGCTGTGGAATTAGGATATGCCCTAAAGGATTTTGACATAGAGAAGGAAGCCAAACAAGATTTTATAGCTAATGAAAAATCCATGAATGCATTCCTAAGTGGTCTGTGTGAGGTAGAATTTATCAAAGTAATGCACAACAAGACTACCAAAGAAATATGGGATACTGTAGAAGGTATCCATGAGGGATATAAAAGGGTGAAGATGGCCAAACTGCAAGTTTATAGAGCTCAGTTTGAAAATATAACAATGAATGAAGAAGAAGATGTTTCTAGATTCTTCTTAAGGGTTGAAAAAATTGTGAATAACATGAAAGCTCTAGGAGAAACCATTAGAGAAAGTGTAATTGTACAAAAGATATTGAGGTTTTTACCATCCAGATTTAACCCCAAGGTTTCTGCCATAGAAGAAACAGCTAACTGGGAAACATTGACCATGAACCAATTACTTGGAAACTTAACAGCCTATGAAATGAGACTTCCACAGAGGAAGTCAAATATGAGGGAGGCAACCTTTAAGGTAGAGAAGAGCAAAGAAGAAAAGGAAGATACATGCTCCTGCTTTGATGAAGAAGAGGTCAATTTTATCAGAAGACTAGATAGAGGCTCTGGCAAGTATAAAGGTAAACTTCCATTTAAATGCTTTAACTATGGAAGATATGGACACTATGCATCAAAGTGTCGTCATAAGAAATCAAAGAATCAAACACAAGAGACATAGAAAAGAAAAACTAATAACTGGAAAAAAGGGAAGAGATTCAATAGAAAATCATTTTATACTCAGCAAGATAGCAGTGCATCTGAAAATACAGATGAATCCTCAAATGAAGAAGGAACCTCTGAATTTGTATTGATGGCCAAGGAAGAGTCTAAAGAATTCCCTCTAGAATACGAGGAAGAAGGAGAGGTAGATCTTGAGGGGGAGCTAATAAGTGCCCTGGAAGAAATAGATAGACTTAAACTCAAGTACAGAAAACAGAAAGACATTCTCCTGAAATATGTAAAAGAAGAACCAAATTCGGAAGACCTCATTCAGTTGAAAGTAGAACTTGAAGAAGATAAGAAGGTATAAGACACTCTACTAAAGAAAATTAAGGATAAAATTCAGAAGCAAGAGAAATTGGAAGAAGAAGTAGTATGCCTGAGAAAGAAATTAGAAAACGCCAAAAGGGAATTATCAATGAACACTCCATGAATGACAAGCTCTAAACAGTTGGATAAAATACTAAATGCTTAAATATATCCTCTCATAAAGACTGGGATAGGCTATGAAGGAGAAACAAGTAAGTCCAAGGGAGAAGATAACCAGACTATCATTTTTGTAAAAGTTGTAAAGGATAATGAAGCAGCTCAAAAGTTTCCTACAGAAGTATAAGAAAACAAGAACATGACTTGCGATGAAGTAAACATAAACAAGCAGAAACCTCAAATGACAAAGAACAAAATGAATAAATAGTCAGCTGAAAAAGGCTCTTACAATCCTGAATATTAATTGAATAAATTCGAAAGCTGTCAAAAGCGATTCTTTCCTCCAATGAGAAATATCACTTGTTTTGTCTACCACAAACTGGGACATATTGCAGCATACTGTCAGACAAAGAAAATCGAGTCCCAACAAAGGATGCAGAAAATGAAAAGACTACCTCAAGCAAACAAATGGAGAGGACTACCTTTCACCAAGTACACGAGTCGTTTCCATGGGTATTGTTTTTATTGTAAGGTGTTCGGTCATAAAGCCGTGGAATGCAGAACGTATGGATAAAGACTGAAGTATGAAAACTCAAGTATATTTATGAACAATGGAGAATTCACTCATATACATAATCCATTCATAAATATAATCAAATGCTTTGTCTGCCATCAAATCTGGCACAAGTCTCACGAATGTCCTCTCAAATACTGTGGTCCATCTTCTCAGGAGAGGTACCAAACAAATAGCCGCATGCAGTGGAAAAATAAGCTGAATAAGTGTGACCTGGCTCTAATAGCTCAAGATCAGAAAAGCCAATGGTATATGGATAGTGGATGCTCAACGCATATGACTGGAGATCGAAGCAAGTTTGTAACCTTTGATGAAAAGAAATCTGGAAATGTAACATTTGGCAATGATAAAGCAGGGAAAATCAAAGGAAAAGGCTCAGTCAATCTGAACAATGGAAGAGGAGAGGCTTAAGATGTACTATTTGTGGATGGGCTGAAAACCAATCTGCTAAGCGTTAGTCAAATGTGTGATAAAGGTTGTGAGGTCATTTTCAGAGCCCAAGATTGTGAAGTAAGATCTAGCACCATAGGAAATACCTTGATCAAAGGTGTTCGAACAGAAAGTAATGTCTATATAGTGAAAGAAGATAATGAAGCATGCCACATAATCAAACTTGACAAATCATGGTTATGGCATAGAAGATTGGGACACCTAAACTTTGACCACATCATCAGTTCGAGCAAGAAGAATGCAGTCAGAGATATGCCTACAATAAAGAAGCCTCCAAATACCATATTTAAATCTTACCGACTAGGAAAGCAGACCCGCACATCTTTCAAGACCAAATATAAACTATCTACAAGTAGGCCACTTCAGCTTGTACACATGGACCTGTGTGGACCTTCAAGAACTAATGCACCAGGTGGAGAATCTTATTTCATGATGATAATAGATGATTTTACTAGATTAACGTGGGTGGCATTTCTCAAATATAAATCTGAAGCACTTGAGAAATTCAAGATATTCAAGGCATTGGCAGAAAATCAAATAGGATGCAAGCTAAAGTGCATCATATCAGATAGAGGAGGTGAATTCATAGACTATGATTTTGCAGACCTATGCAATGAACATGGGATAAAACAACAGTTTAAAATTGTAGGTACACCTCAACAGAATGGAGTGGCAGAGATGAAAAACAGGTCAGTACAACAGATTTCCAGAGCCATGATGCAAGAAAGTAACATTCCCCAAGCTTACTAGGCAGAAGTAGTACACACAGCTGTTCACATTCTTAACAAAGCTCATCTAAGACCAAATTGTGACAAGACACCTTACGAATTATGGCATGGTAAACCAGCATCAATCAAGCACTTTAAAGTCTTTGGAATCAAGTGTTTCATAAAAATTAATGATGAAAAACTTGGGAAGTTTGATGCAAGAGCTTATGAAGGAATATTTTTAGGATATGCATCTAAGAGTAAGGGTTACAGGTGCTACAACAAAAGACTGCACAAAATTGTGGAAAGCATTGATGTAAGATTTGATGAAGATCTACCAAAACAAAATCACTTACTTGCAATCAAGAGAATATTTAGATATCTACAAGGCACTGCACACTATGGCCTATGGTATCCCAAAGGAAAAAACTTTACATTGACAACATACACAGATGCAGATTGGGCCAGCTGTGTGGATGACAGGAAAAGCACAAGTGGAGGTGCATTATATTGGGAAAAAGTTTGGTGGCATGGATAAGCAAGAAGAAAACCTCTCTCTCTCTATCTACAGCAGAAGCAGAATACATAGCAGCAACAGCGTGTTTCACACAAGTAATGTGGATGAAACAAACTCTCCAAGACATGAAGGTAAGCATTGATGAACCTATATCTATCAAATGTGACAATACTAGTGCAATAAGTATATCAAAAAATCCTGTACTTCATTCAAAAACAAAGCACATCCTAATAAAGTACCACTTCCTCAGAGAACAAGTAGCATAGAAATTAGTAAAGTTGGAATATGTACCAACAAAGGAACAAACAGCAGACATATTCACAAAACCTCTTTCTAAAGAACCATTCGAATATCTAAGAGACAAACTAGGAGTAGTGTCTGCAGATGTTACTCTCTGATATGATCAAAAATATATGCATATAAAGAACGGGATCACTAGAGTAGATAAGTGATAGTTTGTATCAGACAAGAAATCATCATTCCAGGGGTGAGAGCAGTCAATAGAAATCGTCACAAAAGAGCTAGAGAAAAGGAGCGATGCATGGAATAGGTCCTCAAGATCAGAGTATTATGAAAAGATAGGAACCACACTAGGAAATATGAAACCCTTTGCCATTGATGTCAAAGGGGGAGGAAAAGTAAGTAGAAGAAGAAAGGCTCTTCTAAAAATAAAGCAGAGGAAGAAACACACCTTTCAGAACAAAAGGGGGAGGAAGTATTGGAGTATTGGTAGATGTGTTGCCATCAATGCCAAAGGGGGAGACTGTTGGAAATATTTTCATTGATGGAAAAATATCAGAAAGGAGTTACACCAGAATTAACAAAGAGGTAAAGGGGCAGAGAGAAGCAGCAAAGAGGCATAAGAGCATGAAGGACACAAAGACTTTAGAGGAAACAAATGAAGTAGAGAAGGAAAAGAGGCAACGGATACCGCAGAGGTAGCAAATGCAGCAGAGAAGCAGCAGAGATAGCAGAGGCAACGAATGAAGCAAAGATATCAGAGAGGAAGCAAAAAAGCCGAGAGTAGCAAGAGTCAAAGTTATAGAGCGGCGATAGGATAAACAAACAAAAATCGACTAAGGCAGAGAAGTCTTTGAAGAATTCCAAGTGAGGTGATTGGGCGGTCATAATTAGATCGCAACAACAAAGGAAAGAAATAGACATATATGATTCATCGTAAGATAAGTGGGGAAGAAATACAATTGAATTGCAAACAGCAACGAGAACTGTAGATCTGGACAGATCAACGGTGATGATCGCATCGTCGAAAATCAGATCACAAATCCGAAGCAAGAGCAATGGATATTGTGACAGCGATATTGCGATGCGATATTGACATAGCCGATATTGCGATGTGACAGCCGATATTGCGATGCGAAATTGTGAACTGCGAAGAACATAAGATGACGTGGCAGAAGACGTGGACCTGACCCCACAAATCGCAAATAAATCTTGATGACGTGACAGATGTCATGGCAGTGACGTGGCACCACCTGTGGGACCCGAACCCTTTTTCCCAAATCACATATTGCAAATCGCAAAGCTCAGAAGAGATATCACTCATAAACCATGTTGAAAGGTCGACTTGCCAAAGTGCAATAAAGGGGCCGGATGCAATGCAGCTCAGAGATATTATTTAAGAGATTTAAAGTCCGAGAGTATAGATTTTCCCTTTGTAAATCGCATCAAAGAGCAAAGGAGCCATATAGCAAAGAAAGATTGAAATACCGAAATACAATAAGAAGTGGACGCGATATAGTTCAAAGATAAAATCTAAAGGAATTGAAGGCTAGATGTGGGACCCAATCGGATATTGCAATTCGCAAGCTCAAGAGGATAAGCACTCAAGAATCATGTTGGAACGCCGAAGTGGAAAGTGCGATAATGAAGCGAACGTGATGTAGGTCAATGCTGAAGCCTAAAGAATTTCAAGTCTGGGAGTATGAGATTTCCCTTTGTTAAATCGTATTGGAGAGCAAAGGAGGTTTATAACGTAAAACAAAAAGGAAAGCTTGAACGCAAGAATAGACTCGAGTAAGACCTGACACTTGTGCAAAACAGTGGTTGATGCGGTAACGACGGCTTATGAAGAAAAGGCTAAACGCGGCAGAAGGACTCGAGTAGGATAATATGGTGGCACTGTTGGAAACACAACAGGTGGGTTGAGTTAGGCCAAAATGAAAGTTATGCATAACTGTGTTGAATGTAATAGCAGGAACCGAAATGACTCTGACAGCAGCAGAAAAGACAAATACACAACGAGCAAAGAGATGAAAGAGTTGGGTGAAATATATTTGTTGTAATTGTAAATGTAAATGAATTAATTATTTGTATTATATGTGATGCAAAGGCAAGTCTCCATAGGCAAAGAAAATCTCCAATTTCATACTGAAATGAGTACATAGTATTGTAACATCCTGAATATGCTGAGCGAGAAAATAAGAAGGTGGAAGCAAAGAGTCATACCTGTTCATTTCATATTACCATATGGAATGCAAACAAATATGAGGTGATCTCTATAAATGATGTTATTGTCATATGCATAAGAAGGTTAGAGAGTAGAAGAAGAAGAAGGAGCAGATAGAGAAGTTGTGAAGATCCAGAGATGATTTAAAGCAGATATGAAGGCTGGAAGGACAACAGTGAAGAAGGAGAAAAACAGAGCTGATATCCAAGTAAATCTGCATATGATTTTATTGTAGTGTGAGGGAGTTGGTGCTTCCATATCAAGTTGTAGCTTGATAAATGTCCAGTTGTAGCTGGTTGAGGTAGGAGCCTCCTGTGGGTTGTAGCCTACAGAAAATAAATGGGAGTTGGCGCTTCCATTTCAAGTTGTAGCTTGATAGATGTCCAATTGTAGCTGGTTGAGGTAGGAGCCTCCTGTGGGTTGTAGCCTGCAAAAAACAAATGGGAGTTGGAGCTTCCTTGCACGTTGTAGCTTGCAGAATTGAGGTAGTAGCCTCTTGTAGGTTAGAGCCTACAGAAAATTAGTGGTGAGAGGGAGTTGGAGCTTGCCTTTGCATCACAACAATAATAAGATGTGGTTTTCTCCCTTATGGGTTTCCACTTATATCTGTTGTCCATATGTATGATGATTATGTGTTGAATTACAATTACAATTTTACAATTTCACGTACAATTACAATTACAATTACAGTTACAATTACAATTTTAGAATTTTACATATATACAATTACAATTTTACAAATTAAAAAATTACAATTAAAATTACAATTTTACAAATTTACATATATACCATTACAATTAGAATTTTAGAATTTTACATATAATTAGAATTACAAATATTACAATTTTACAATATCATGGTCATTTAATATTAAATTAATTAATAAACATCACGTTCATGATAACCATCGTACAAACATCATATTTGACTAAAAAACACAAAATCGCTAACATCATCGTGATCATGATCATCTAACAAAACACAATTAACATTATATATTAACATCGTCACAACACAAACATCAAATATACATCCCATGTGATATAACTGCTATCACATACACATCTCTCTACAAGCTGCACATTAAATGAAGATATCTAACATGACCTAACAATATACACATCATGATGATTACCAACATGTAAATTAAGTACAACTGCAACATGAACATAAAATACATGAACCATACACACACACACACACATATATATATAACTGAATAATGTCAAAAATATACAACTGTAATATAAATGTCATGGATTAGCTGGTGGTACATCATCAATAGCAGTACTAGTAGAGGCCTGCTCAGTCAATGGTGCAGTATCGACGATCGATGGTCCAGCATGTTGATGATCATGAGTACTGTTGGATGCTACAAGCTACTCACTGGACGTGGATGATGGTCCAACCTGCTCTCCATGATGACTGTTGCTCGATGCAGTGGAGGTTGCTCATCTATCACAGTGCGAGGTGAACGATCATCAGATGATGAGTCGTTGTTCGCGGACTATCAATCATGTGTTGCATCTCGAGCATGCCTATAATGTGCAACGATCCTTCTCAGCTGCGTAACTAAATTCGTAACTCCTACGACATGCCGCAGCAGGTTGTACATGTCACACGGCATGCCTCTCCACATATGTAACAACCTACCATCGACATGTATGTCTCTCATATTAGCAGGCCTGATGCCCGGCTCAACAATCAATGCAGTGAGTTGGTCTCCCAACTCCATCCTGTATCTGCTATCAAGCCGACTGCGCCTAGCAAAAGGTGGTACCGGTGCACTAGCAGGATGAGGTCTCTCTGCACCGGCTTCCTGATGATCCTCAACATCTGGCATGTCCTGATCGTCATCAGGACTGACACCTGGATCATGTGGTGGTGCCTGCATGTCCTTGCCATCAAAAGACTCAATGTCTGCAAAATATATACAGGTACACAACAATAATTAGACAATTTCATTATATAATTTAATAAAAACAAGTTAAATAACATGTTAGATTAAATTGAAATAAAACAGTAATATTACCTCTATCATCCAGCGACTCATCCTCTGTGAAGAGGATGTTGGCACACCCTTGCCAATCCAAACCAGCATAAGGACGGGGGACCATAATGAAGGGATGCTCGTCAACACTAGCTAGTAACTCGAGTGCATCATGCGATATCCTCGCTGGAAACACAATCTCTTCCCTCTTGGGCATCATCTGCCCCCACATGTTTATTCGTGCCTCGAACATTAGCCTACGTGGTTGCCAAACAAAATTAAGCCTCATCTATGGAAACCTCTCAAAAAATAAACAAAAAATCTCTGAAGCAAAAGGGAAGTTGACCCTCCCTTGTGCATGAGCATGACATCTATCTAAGGCTCTATAGAACTGCCGCAAAAAAATGGCAGACCACCTAACAAGTCTTGGCTCCTGTACTAAAGAATAAACACAATATAGAAGCGATAAACTAATGCATTGCCCGTCACTGGTGTTGTGTGAAATGGTCGAAATGAGAAGATAAAGGCACCTCACCTCCTGATTACCAAATGCACCAATACATAACTGACCTCCGAAGACCTGAAAATCTGAAGGAGACAGTATATCTACGCTAATGTATCTCTGGGAGTACACAAACCGACTCCCTGCTGCATAGCCAATTGGAATCTCTGGGAACGAGGAAAAATCTACCCCTCTCCTCGATAGCCCTGTAATGAAATATATGTCCTCCTCAGTGGGCGTGTACCACTGGTTACGACCAACCCGAAAAGCCTGTCGGTGGGCATTCCACCTGTGGATAAGATGTCTTAAAAACAAACCATGGCCCTTTAGGGAAGTAGCCTCCTCATATAACTTGAGGAGGCCTACCTTCCTTAGGAGCCCCTAGGTAGCTGTTGTAATAGGGCGAGGGTACGCATCTCTCTCCCTCTCTCGTGCCTCCCATAGGCGAACCATGTTATACTAGTTCGATTGTTGTTTCTGTTGTTCCCCCTCTTCTCTCCTTTCACGTCTCTGAATGATTGACATATTAAATACAATTTTTTTATTAAATGAGACATGTATTTAGAAATATACATACGTAATTTTTTTTGAAAAAAAAGAGTCGGTGCGCCAATAAAAATAGTCATGCATCGGTCCCGGTGCGTCTTTTTATAGAGCACACAAGTGGCGGTGCACCAGATAATATTCAATGCACCGGCGGCGGTGCTCCTAAAAATTTTCACCGCATCGTTGACTATGTACGGTGTCAGGAGTGCAGTGCGCTCACTAAACTATATGCCCCAGAGCGTATAGTTTGGACAGCACACCAACCTCTTGACCTCATTACATAGTCAACGGTGTGGTATTTTACCAGGCACACGATTGACTTTGTCGAAATGTGGATTGCGGTGCGCTGACAAAAATACCCGCCCAAGGGCAGATATTTAATTCAACGCACTGCGTTGCCACTATTCCACTTAGTCAACGATGCGACCGGGTAACCGATCGCACTGCACTTTTTTAAAAATTTTATACTAACACGGTGCACCTTCGGTACCGCCCCAAAACTGGTGCGAATACCGTTAGCACCGGTTTACCAAGCCGCACCGTTGACCTTGTTGAAATGCGTAATGCGGTGCGCTGACAAAAATACCTGCCTCAGGGCAGATATTTAAGTCAACACATCGCGTTGCCGCTATTCCACATGGTCAACGGTGCCACTGGGTAAACGACCACACCACACTTTTAAAAATAAAATAAAATAACACGGTGTGCCTTTCGGTACCACCCCGGAACCGTTGCAGATACCGTTAGCACCGGTTGCGGTGTGGCCTGTAAATATACAGGCAGCACCGCGAACCGGTGCGAGCCAAATGGCTCGAGCACACTGTGCGAAATTTGTTTTTTTCTTCTTCTTTTAAATGGTTAATTTTAAGGTTATTTGAAATTATAATCCACTAAAAGGCTTAATTATGGAAAAACAAGAAAATACTTGTACATTTGGTCATCGAGGAGACATATTGGCTGTAGAATTTGCAAAAGAAAATTTGCCCACCGTTTTACAAAATTCAAGCTAGAGATTGGTGGGCAATGCACAACAACAGTGCGTGCAATGGGTGTAATGGGAGCACCGATGTCAGGGTGGCTTAGACAAAGATAAATTGCACCGGTGCTTGAGAGCTCTGGAGCACTGAGAAAAGTGAAAAATGCGGTTTTTTGCCATATTTTTTTTATTTAACCCTATTCTGACGCGCGGGGTTTTATGGGCGCACAAGTGCGGTTGCTTAAGACCACACCAGGTAGTTTATGTTTTGGCGCAGTGTTTTATGAGGCACTGGTGCAGAAGAGTTGTAAAGCATCGGTGCGTTATAGTAATAAGACACACCGGGTGAGTGTGTACAGAGTGCACGGTGTTCGGTGTGCCAATGTTTTGTGTGCATCGGTGCTTTCTCTTATTGAACACACTGGTGCAGTTTACGATGATAAGCACATCGAACGAAAAACATCCGCAAAAACCTCTGCTCGCCAACCTCCTCTAGTAACCTCTGCGAGAAACAGATGTCTGGGGTATTTTTATAAATGGTTCCTCAAAAACATCCGCTAGAGGGTTTTTTCCTTGTAGTTTACAACAATGATCTTAAATTGTGATATATTCTTACTGCAATGATCTTGAATCTATGGAATATATTGGTATCACCTTTGATATGAGACCAATAAGATGGAAAACTGTTTTATTGAATGGAAATGAATATTCATTCGAATCCTTAAAAATACTCTGTTTAAAACATAAAATAACTTATTTGATTTCTATATCAACTAATAACATAAAAAAAAACAATTACAATAGTCCCTACAACCCCAAAGAAAAAAAGACTAATAATAATAATTATTAGCCATAAATTTTCCATGCCATCAATTTTAACGAGCATGCAAAAACCTATTGTGTCAATTTCTAATTATAGAAGTACCCTTTAATCGTATTCTTTCTATAATCCCACCCTTATATAAAAAAAAGAGATTAAACACACATTCGATATATAATTTTTTCATGGAATTGTATTCTTTCTATAACCCCATCCTTATATAAAAAAGACACTAAACACCCATTCGATATATAATTTTTTCATAGAATGACATACTATATATACACACTCGAATACTTACACGCACAAATATTTAAGGATTATCCTCATAATATAATCTTTGCTTTTCACACTATTCTCATTCATATATATAAATAATTAATTTTAATATCAAATTTAATTTCTTCACAAGATATTAAAAGGAAAGTATATGCAGTTAGTTTGTTAGAGTACGAGGTTATATATAAAGCTTATCCTCATAATATAATCTTTGCTTTTCACACTATTCTCATTCATATATATAAATAATTAATTTAATATCAAATTTAATTTCTTCACAAGATATTAAAAGGAAAGTATATGCAGTTAGTTTGTTAGAGTACGAGGTTATATATATATATATATATATATATATATATATATATATATATATTTTGAGAAATTAAAATAATTGTAAATTTTGGTTTCAATAAAGATGTTATTATTAAAAATAAATTGTTTATGAGTTTATTTTAATTTTTCCTTGTGAAAATTAAATATGAATTTCATGTTTATTTTATGTGAATCATTTTTTAATTTATTTTGTTTTATTGAAAAGGTATTCAGATATAGTGTTTGCTCTTCTCCCTTAGTATCTTAAAACGACTATTATTTCCTAACTTATAGTCTCATTAATGAAATTGGACAGTATATATCCACCATTAAATTTAAATCTAATAGTGAATATATATTACCCAACCACAAACCACATTAATGAAGGTATTCCCTAAAAAAATATATGTATGGTTGTATCTGGGCCCTCCTAAAGTCGGGGACAAACACAGCTTTTATGACAGCCGCAGCTTTAACTTCTCCAACAGCAATGGATTTTGCTCATCCGGTTGATACGTCCCCACGTTATAACTTTCAAAATGCCCAGGGTACTGTACTACACCTAACCTTATTGGGTCGGGATTAAACGACTTATCCCCAACTTCTCACTACCTTAACCAATTTTATCACGAATAACCTAGCCTCCACTTCAGCCAACATATTCCTTCTATCACTCCCAAAGTGATCTCAAGTAATAGGCCAAGTATTGAAATGTTTAGATCCATCTTAAAAATAGATCCAAGTATTGAAATGTTTAGATCCATCTTAAAAATAGATCCTTTAAACATGAAAATATTTAAATTCTAGTTTTCTTATCCCTCTATATGTTTCTTAATCCACATAGAGTTAAAATGGGTTTAAGTTATTACTTAATTTATAAAAAAATTATATTATATTTACATTTGCAAATAAAATCATTTTTCATTTTTATTTGTAAATTTTGTTTATTTATTCAGTTTGCAAATAAAATTATGGTTCATTTTAATTAATAATACTCAATTTAGATTCATCTTAATTTAACTTTAGATTTACTAAACATAGCTAAAGATGAAATCTCTTGAGATAAAAACATGTTTTAGACATGGAAATTTTTAGGGCTTGTTGGAGTTAAGATGGATCTACCCTAGTTTAACTTGGACCTCAAAAACTACCAATAATTTGACAATGTCAAATTCAATTAATACAAGTAATAATATAACATAAAATTTGTATTTTTATTATTTTAGTTTCAAATTATTTTTATTATAAGTTTATTTTCAACCTATAAAAATGTTTACAACACATTACAATATAACATCTCTCATATACCCTATTAGAAGCAATAACAATTACTTGAATTTCAAGATTATAAACCAACCTAGATTCAACTTAACTCGAGATCTACCAAGCGCCCATAGGGATCAAATCTTCTTTCACTCTAAAATAGGTTTGTATCTCAAGATATTTGATCCCTCTTAACTTGGGATCTACCAAGCACCAATAGTGATCAAATCTAATTTCACTCTAAAATAGGTTTGTATCTCAAAAGATTTGATCCCCAGTTGATAGATCATGAAACATGTGTTTCCTCCTAAACTAGAGGGGGGTAGAGTATGTATGCCTTCGTAGACTTAGCGCCAGACAAATCGCTCTAATACAACAATTTGGTGTCTAGCTGAACTTAAAATTACATACTAATTGTTGATTTTATGTTTTATTTTTTTTGTTATTGGTTTTATATAATTTGACCAAGTCAAAATGTTTAAAAGATATTATAGCATCTCTAAATAATGGGTTGGAGAATGTCTCTCTCGTAAATTACTTCATCTCTACATATTGGATTGGAGAATTTCTCTCTAGTAAATTACTTTTAAGCTTTTATTTTTTTTCAAGTGAGCCCACATGTAAATGTTCACAAACATTTACCCAATTAGAATTTTTTTTTTGGTAAGTTAGGCTATTTTTTTAATTCGAAAATAGGGAAATTACATATGCTACAGACTGGGTTGGCAAACTGCGCTTAGCCAATCCCAGCGTTAGTTACTTGGTTTCGAGACTGCCTCAGAGGAGGAAACCAACTCGAACAAAACTTAAAACAGAAAATTACATTATGCGCAGTAGCGTTGATGTATATGAGTAGCACAAAATATGCAGAAGAAAAAAAGCATAAAAAACATGGAAGAGTTGTGTTGCTGTGCAGGCCTCACTTTTTGTCTTCATCATTGCTGTTGGGGACCTCCTCCTCAATGGGGCAAGCAGGAACCTGCACAACGGCTTCCTCTGAATTTGCCACTGTACACCTTGGTTTATGGATCGGTGTGCAGAGGATGGGAGAGTCCATGTTGAGATTCAACAAGATGATGAACTTAGTGAAAATGAGTCGCCTTCACTAAGTGGGCCCACAGGCTATTTTTAAGTGCAAGTCTATTTTTAGACTATGTCTATTTTTAGACATGGTGATCATATTTCATAAGTTGCAGGATGTTATTTGTGGATGGTTGGTCAAGTTGGAAAAATAGATGAAATCCTATTTTTAGAATATTGGGCAAAGTCTATTTATAAATAGTCGATCTAAAAATAAAAATGTCAGTTATTATTAGCTCTTAATAATAATGCGACAATAAACATCAACTTATTCTCTTGAAGCACTTTATTTCACTGAGTGGATTTGGAAAATCAGTGGGCTGAAAGAATTACACAATTCCTAGGGTTTACTGTGGCTCATGCATGGAGGACTTTGTTGTAAGTGAAGTGGCAGAGTTATGACAGAGTTGGAAGAGTAGTTATGGAGGTTGTTAATCAATTTAACTCAGTTAAGTGAGTTAAACTCAGTTGTGCTAGTGGTATCTAGTTCTAACTGATTGATACACTAGTGAGAATTTAGTTAATTAATTAACAACTAGAGACTCACTTGCAACTGAACAAATACAACATTTAACTACTTGCATGTCAGTTCCAGGGGAGACCCAGTGGAAAGATAGGTGAAAGGTCAAGATGGACTATTTGTTGTGACTATAGTAATGCATTGATTGCATCACACACACATTGGAGTTACCAATGAGAATTGCGTAGTCAAGGCAAGGGTAATTCGAATTCATTCAGAGCTATTTTTTAGCAGGGATTGCGCAGTGGAGGCAGGCTAACAGGTGGTGAGAAATCAGTGCATTGATTTGCAGATTTCTTCTGATTAGTGTGTGAGAATTGATTGTACTGAGAGCTTGATGTACTAAGCTTTGTATGAGATTGTTACATGATCTCCATGATACATAATATATGATATTTGGGGTTTTTAGCTTCAAGCTTTCCCGTTAAACAACTGTGTTATGTACGATTGTTTTTATTGTTTCATGTGTTTGCAATTATTTTAATTTCTGCAAGAGATTAACAGTGGAAGGATTCTGTTTTTAGCAAGAAGATAAATATTTTTAGATGAAGAGAATCTAGATATATACATGCATCTTGTATATAATTTCTACAGTCCAGATCTACGCCGTCAGGTACACGCGTCCAGTTGCCATCGGAGTCCATCACCTAGAGGTCTGAATCATCATCTTCCTTCTCCTGAACCGACAACGAGTCAGTCTTGCAGTACTGGGGGTGCGCCTAGGGAGTGATAGTGGACTTCCGCGGGCCGCGCCTACCTCTCTCCATAGCTTTCCTAGGGGTCGCTTCCTCCTGCTCGAGCTCGGGGCTCTAACGCGCAAAAGTGTTGGATGAAGAGCCTTCATCGACTCTAGTCGACTGTCCTCACCACAGTGATAGAAGTCTGAGAGAGCCCCTTTCTATCCCCGAATAGTTCTATGTCGAAGTCTAGGAGCCATTGCGCAATGAGGCAGGGGGGAGGTGTCCAGGGAGGGATACACAGAAGGGTAAGAAGCGCTAGGGCTCAGGGGGTAGGAATAGCTGGGGCAGAGGTGTGCAGAAAGGGAAGCAATGACCCAAAAGGGACTGCGCAGCGCAGCTCTGAGAATATGGCTTCACAACCTTCTGAAGTCAAGGAAATGTCGGAGCAAAGGTAAAGAAGCGAAAGGCAGAGATAAAATATTGTGGGTTGACTGGGGTTGAGAGCTCATCTTTTTAAAGGAGCTGGGATGTGTGCGAGAAGGATAGAAATGAGTAGGTCTCGCACACAGCTGCATGCCATGATCGATTACCTGAGCAGGCTCAAGGGAAGGGAGATAGTTGTTATATGGGTTAATCATGATGATCATTTATGGTGGTAGATGTGACGGGATACCCTGGACAGGGTGATGCAGTTCCCATCGTCTCATTATCATTCATGATGATGTGAATCTCATGTGGATGGCTAACGATTTGAGGATCCGTAGTAGGTGAGGCTCTGCGTGGAAGACCTTCGTCCTCCAAGATGTGTGAGATGTGATTGTCATGCGTGTTAGTTCTGTCACCCGCATCCGGGGCCCCAATTAAAATTTCTCCCCATAACTTTTGTTTTTTAGATTTAACTTTAAAAATGTTATAAAATAAAATGAAAATAAAATATTTATAAAATATTTTGGTTTTGAAATGAGTTCTGGTTTTTGGGCAAATGATAATGATAGTCCATAGTATTGGCTCATGGTATTGTCACAAAACATATTAAATAATATCCATGATAAAATAAGAGCAAATATCCATTAGTCGGGAATCTTGTTGTATCATATATATATATATATATATATATATATATATAAATTGTAAACTTTAATTTGAAATTAAAATAAAATATTTATATATATTTTTAAAATTTTCAAATGATTTATAGTTTTTAAGTATGTGGTATGGGAATCTTGTTATATTATAAAAAATAATTTTTATATGATTATCAATTAAATTTAAATATATTTATATAATTATTATTTTAATTTATATATAAAATGCAGATTAATTTATAATTATTATTTATATATTATATATGATAATATAAAAAAATTGAATTTAAAAAATATTTACGCCTAAACGCTAACATCTACCTTACATTGGCGATGAAGGAGTAGGCTAGCTATGTGAAACCATCATTGATTTCAACACCGACAGAATAAATTATACCACTATGAACCCAGGATAGAAAATACAGGCTAAGCCCAATAATCTGAGTAACAAATCAACCTCTACGATTCAAGAAACACCAAATTTAATATCACCCACTAGATTTGATCAAATATTCTTTAAACCACAATTGACCTGAACTTCTAGATTTAACGTGAACTACTAACCATTTTAATCAATAAAGGCTGGTCAGGTTTTGGAGGATGCATTCCATGTTTCAGACTGGCCCCTACAGCAAAGGATTCTCAAATGCAAGTGTTCCTCGCCAAATGATTGGTCTATAACATCCCCTCGAAGACTGACCCGCGAGATGGAGCCATGAATTGTCTCTGAAGTCAGTAATATAGCGAAGTGGGCTTCATTGATCGATTCAGGTCTTGCAGGATACAAAAAATCCCTCTTTGACCTTCACGTACAAGCAGTACACATCATAGCTCAACTCTGCTGAGTGTATTATACCATCATTGATTTGAAAGCCATAAGATTCTATGCAAGGCTTTGCTCTCTCATCCACTTTAACAAATTGGCACTCATCCAAATTTTTGAATTTAACAAATGTAGTTACAGGGTAAACACTTTTTTCTTCTTCTTTTGTGGTGTAATAAGCATAGCCATACCTCCTATCACAAGCAGCCCATCTCTTGCTAAACAAGCTGAAGAAAATGTAAAGATGTCTGCACTTTCTGAAGATCCACAATTTCACTGTTCTGTTCGCGAGGAAGGCAGAAAGCCTCACATTCCATGAAATATTATATTGTTTTCCAAATATGCAGGGGGCATACAACTCATTTATGTGGTACTCTTTGGAAAGCATCATTTCAAACATTTCTTCTTTGCTGATGACTGTCCCCATAACCAATTCGTTGCCAATGACCTCCACTTCCTTTAACAGAATAATTTTGTCATCAATATCATACATCGCCCACTCGAATAGTATGTCTTGATGGCAGAAGTAAAACCTTGCATTGAATTGAACGGTATACCAATAACAGTTAAAATCAATCAAATTAACACCATTGATATTTCTCTTACTCTTATCATCGAAATAGTGTTCCTTAAATTTTTCCCATGATCCTTCTGATGGTACCCATGATTTCCCAAGCCTATATTTCTTAGAGATGTGTAGAACATCGGGTTTCTTGTTTCCATCTTCCATTTTAGTGTAAGGCACACGATAATCGTCCTCCTGAATATTTGTGTTCTTTCTGAACACAAATTTGATAAGCTGGCCCTTTATTACCATTTGGCAGAGATAGTAGACGGAATTTACAAAGGTGGTGTCCCTAGCAATCTGCCAGATCGCATAGAGCCACTGTATGAGGATGAAAGCTTGCCCATTCAAGAAATCACTGAACTTCATTTTCGTTCACTTGTTCCAGAAGTGGTCGAAAATTTAAATCCGTGTAGCTCTTCTATAACTGCAAAGAGATCACCCATATTATAAGACTGTTGGGAAAGCATGGCAATAAAGATGGTTTGTTGGGTAGTTTAGTTTGCGATATGACATTAGATGATTTTTTCCATATTCTGTACAAATATAGTACCTAGCAGAGAGATGAGTTATTAGATATTTTATTAGTAATAACTTTTTCACATGGTATATGTACTGTAAGAAACTTAGCATTAAAGATTACAGTTAGATATTTCATCAATAATAATTTTTTCACATGGTATATGTACTCCAACATAGTTGGGAGGAACTTCATGTTAGGTTTTTTTTTAAACATGATTGTCTAGATAGACCTAAGTGATGGAGATGTTGCTTGGGAGGAGTCTTTCGTTCGACAAATCGGGAACTGATGTGACAGCTCTCGATTAGACCCCTCCGGCGACTCTCTCCTTTCTCCGGCTCTACGGTGGACCTCGTGGAAGACAGCGGATCAGTCGCAAACAGCGACAGGAAGACGGCGGATCGGCTGCAAACGGCGACGGCAGCATAGACTCCACCTCGAACCCGTCCTCCACCACCTTTCTCCCTCGCGCCACTCCTCCTCATCCGCCACCACTCCACATGGGCAAGAAATTTGAATTTTGAAATTTGACTCCTCCCGCGCGGCTAATAACATATCTCGACTGCCTCTCGATTGCCCCTCATTCGCAAATAATAGAATGTGCTCTGCCCATCCCAAGCCGCTCCAAATCAGCTCAGTTATTCAACAGTCCACTCTACGAATTTCTTTACAGGTACTCCCGTTCCCATCTCAGACCGGGGCACAGTTCAGCAAACAATTTTCTTACTGTTTAGTCGACAGGAGCCCGTCTGGAACCTCTAGTTCCCTAATTTTTGGCGCAGTTGCAGTACCCAAATCTGCAATTTTTACACCGCTACTGAGCAACCCCAAGCTGGATACTTTCTACTATCTTGAACTGGTGGGCATAAGCGTTGGTGGGAGGAGGCTTACCTCCATTCCTGCCTCTGTGTTTAAGATGGATGCGACTAGCAATGGCGGAGTCATTATTGATTCTGGGACCTCTGTCACCCATTTGGTTGAGCCTGCTTATACTGCAATGAGGGATGCTTTCAGGGCTGGGACTGGGAACCTAAAATCTGCAAGTGGGTTTTCAAGGTTGTAATGTTTTCATATAATTTTATATCAATATGAATCAAACTATTCTGCTTGGATTAAAGGTTTTGTCATTCCAAATGCAGAGACTGTTATCTGCTTTTCCTTTTCCCATTGCTTTAAGTTATGGATCTAGATCTACAAGGCTGCTGCAAATTTATTCTGTTAAATTAGAAAAATGCAGGATTCTCATTAATGGTAGTCATCTATTTCCACTATTTAAAGATAAAATGGTTTTTTTTACCTGGATTCACAAGGTTGCTGGTTTTTTTTACATGGATCCACAAGGCTGCTGCAAATTTATTCTGTTAAAATAGCAAAATGCAGGATTCTCATAAATGGTAGTTAGCTATTTCCATTATAGTTAAAATGGGTTTTCTTGAGTTTCTCACACATGGGAGTCTTCTATTTCTACTTTTTAGAGATAAAATACTAATGGTTTTTTTAATTGTTTGTTGCAATATTATCTGTTTTCCCTCATGCTGAATTATAAATCCACATGCCTCAACAAATTGTCACTGCGAAATTAACAAAATCCAAAAGTCTGATGGTGGGAATCTTCTATATCCAAAAGCCTGAGTGGTCAGAAACTTCTATTTCCTATTTCTCCTATTTGGATCTGAAATATGTTTGTTTTTTGAACACTTTGTCCGCCTCACAGTTCTGAGAATAGAAGAGGAGAGAAAATAAATAAAGCAGCTCCCAGCAAAGCTGCAGACCTCCGTAAGATCATTGGAATTGCCCCCATTTCATTCAAATCATTCAAATGATGGACTCTATAACAGTGTCATTGAAGCGGTTAGCAGGGACCATGCTTGAGAAGGCAAAATTTTCTTGAATTTTCATGCTCTCCACAACAAAATGTTGTCCTCGTTTTCAGTATGAATCTCTGGGATTTAGTAGATATTGGTATATCTTTTTGCCTCTTCTTTATCGCCATATACATTCTCTTCGCTATTTATAAACAACACAAGCTTTATGAATAGCAAGGAGGATTACAATAATTCTGTTCTCTCATCTAGTTTCGAATCTTCTTCGGAATCTAACACCTTTGGTTTCAGTTGGGAGGATTTCTGGTCTGATTTATGGAATAGATGTATTGTTTCCATTAGTCTTACACGCCCATGTAAGAGCATTGGCTTCCGTTTTAGAGAAAGGTGGTGGACTATTCCTAGTTGTTATTGCTGTTGTTGCTGTTTTGGATGAAGGTGGCCACGAGCTGGTCTGGTTTTTACGACATTTTTTCCGACGTCTATAACCGTTTTCATGATTTTTCTGGCTAGTTTTTGAATTTTCAGATGGATTCTCCTATTGGCGCATGTGGAGGTATTCTCTAGGTTTTTTTATCTAGGCATTTATTTGACTGACAGGAGTATCTTGATTGGATCACCTAGTAGGTGGTGATCATCAGGGTGATTGTCATTACTTGGATGATAGGACGATCCTCTCTCGTCACGAGGATTTATTGGCCAATTCTTATGAGAAGTGACTGGCTTTCTAATTTTGGGTGATAGGCATGGTATGTCTATTTATGGATGATGGAACATGGTTATTCCTCTTTTGAATTAGTATTGTTTTCAGATTTTCGTCCACTTTTAGTAGTGTGTATGATCTTTTCAGTGGCGGCTCTCTGATCAGTCTTCTGTCACCTGACTCATCTGAATGTAGTCAGTTCATGGATTTTTAGGGATTGTTTTGCTCATATCCATTGCTGGCATTTATGATAGCATTCTCTATAGCAGTGGCGGCTACCTCATCGGCCTGGTACTGATTTGTATTGGATCCTTGATGACGTATAAGGACGATTATTCTCAAGTTTTCTTTTACCTCGGCATTTATTGACTGGCAGGTTGCTGGTTGTTTCTTTTATTAGATGGTGGTTTTCATCCGGCAAATGGACATCACCTGGATGATTAGACGATCCTCTCTTCTCAAGGATTCATTTCTGTGTGGCGGCACTCTGATCTGTCTTTCGGTATCCTGACTCACTTGCATGTAGTCAAACTATCGATTTCCGGTCATCCTCACCTTTCCTTGCTGGATTTATGATAGCATCCTCCTATATCCGTGACGGCCACCTCATCAGTCTTGTACCGATTGTGTATCTTTCGTTGCAGATGACTTTAAGGTTTGGATTATTTTGATCAGGCTAAAGGCGCGGTGTATTAATATGTTATGACTTAACTGCCTTTATATTAATTTCACCTACCATATGTTCATTGACGGCTATCTGGCAAGATTTATATGTATTGATTTATCAACGTGGCAGCTTTACCATAATTCTCATTAATTACAAGGACATGGGGATGTTCACAATTGACAGTGATTCACAGGATAAGGTCATCCGGGGGTCTATTGCTGGTTATGAGAAGGAGAAGTATTTTGAACACCAGATTGACGAACTTATCATCCGAAGTGCACTGGATAATACCAAGTCTGATAGTACCGAGTCTCAGAAGGACGACAAGAGAAAGCTAAACAGAAGACGTCGTAAACACAAGAAGAATTTCTACAGGCATAGGATGGAGATTAATGAGATATACATGGATTATGAAGATATGCATAGAAGGGTGGCAAGTTTACAGAGAAGAGCTGTCATTAGATGCTGGATGTTTCCTGAAAACAGTGAAGTTGATACGACTGCATGGATTAAACAACATTGGAGCCCCATAATCTGTTACGCACCGAAAGTCAGTTTATTGATTAATGGATGGTTTTCTTTCCATTTTATGGACCAGTGCGATGTATACAAGATTATCAACAGAATGTGGGTCAGAGGACGGAGCTATTTGCAGTTGGTACCCTGGTATCTGGGCTTCAACCCAGTTATGGAAGCTCCACGCAGTCGGATTGTCTGGGTAAAACTTCCAGGTTTACCACTGGAGTTCTGGACTCTAAAAGCTCTGAAACAAATTGGGGACTCAATTGGTACTACAAAGTATATTGACCCGAGTATTATTGGCGTTGTTGACAAGCGAATTGCCTGCCTATTAGTGGAGGTTGATTTTGTGGGCGGTTTACCTGGGGATGTCGACCTTTTATGGGGGAACAGACGTCATCGAAAACGTATTGATTTTTGGGGGATCCCCTTCAGATGTTTGATTTGTTATAAAACGGGACATTTACGGGATCAATGTCCACTTCGCCTACGCTCTGGAAGGACGGCGGAAGTGATCTCTGGAGCAAATGGAAGCAGACCAAACCTTGCTGCGACTGGTACTTCGGGTGGAAATACACCAGGTAATCCTTACCCCTCTCATTCGGAAAATGAAGCTTTTCTGTCCGCTGATGATAATTATGATAGGCAGGATCCTTATTTATTGGTTTCTCATGGGCTTCCGCCTCATGATCCTCCTATCCATGGTGAAAGAACTTTTCCGGTTAATCTTGCTTCGCCATCTGCTGATCCTTCTCGTCCCCTCTCACCGCATATTATCTCACATTCTCCACCTGTCATGCACTCCGGATCCCCGGTCTCCTCTTCTCATCTCTCACCCAGTCACCATAATGTTTCGGACCCCCCGGTTTTCCAATCGTTTCATTTCTCGGTGGGAGGACCATCTGCACCATCTCTTTCACCTGGGGTTCGGCCTCCCATATCGAATTCTTTCTCTGATCCTGCTGACGCTGTCACCCTCCTGAATCCCCCAGTAATTCGGTAGGGAGCGACATTGAATCTATTTTACACAACCCCAATTTTGATTTGGCGGCTCTGTCTGTGTTTGAAAGACCTCCTTCGAACCTGGAAACATATGCTCCACAATCTTCAAAGGCAAATGTTTCTATAAGGAAAAAGCCCAAGAACAACAAGAAACAGAATAAAGGGAAGTACAAATCTATCGCTCTGTTTGCTGAGGGAGAGGAAAATTTCTCTGATATCCCAATATCGAAGGCTGATGCAAACTGGGAGGTATCGCGGGCGCTTAGAGCAAGCAACCTGGTTCTGGATTTGCAATGAATCACATAATGTCACTAAACATTCGGGGTATAGGTGATGGCCCCAAATCACATTGCCTACGGGATTTGATACTCGACAGTAAATGCAGCATATTTTTGGCACAGGAGACTTTGTGTTTGTGGAAGAAAGCTCTTAAGATTTTCCTTAACTACAGAATCGGGTGGTATGCGGCGGCTACTGATTCTAATGGGCACTCTAGTGGATTAATTGCTATGTGGGATCCAGATTGGTTCACGTTCAATGCATATAGTTTCTCTGGTGGCATTCTCCTGTCTGGTCATATGAGAGGTAGAATCGAACCAATCAACATCATTAACTTATATGCGCCATATGCAGGTAGGCAAACCTTCTGGAACAATTTGCGGGATTCTGGCATCCTAAGACTGCCAAATCTGATTATGATGGGAGATTTCAACATCATTTTACAGGCTGATGAATTATGGGGTAGTCATGCTCGTTTGGATCCACTTTCAGTTTTCTTAAATGCTATGTTCTATGATTTACATTTGGTTGATGTCAGACCTTGCCCGCTCATTCCCACATAGACGAATAAAAGAAAAGGGGAAGAATATATAGGGAAGCGGCTGGACAGAGTATTGATAAAGGACAACTTGATTGATAAATGGGGGACCCCCAGATCTTTGGTTATGGTGTCTGATATATCTGACCACATGCCCATCTCATTATCATGGAATGAATGGAAATTTTACAAAGGTTTTCCATACAAGTTTAACCGAGTATGGCTGGATGATGTGGATTATATCAACCTCGTGAAAGCGACATGGAAGGAGGAGACTGATTGTGATATGTCAGCCCCTATTGAACGCTTTCATTACAAGCTTCAAAGGATGAAAGTGGCTTCAAAGAAGTGGGAAGTACAGAAGAAAGCCACCCTCAAGGCTGAGCTTGAGGATATTAAACACCAAATGGAGGATATTTATAAAGGTTTTATTACAAGGGCACCAGAGGAAGCTTCATATATTATACTTGAACAGCTGGGGAAGCGAAAGAGACAGATTCTAGAGATTGAAGAAACCACTTGGAAACTCAAGAGTAGGATAAAATGGTTGAAGGAGGGTGACCTCAATACCAAATTCTTTCATAAATATGCAACAGAAAGAAGGAACATGAATGCTATATGGAGGATTAAGAAGTCAGATGGCACATTTGCAATATCTACAGTGGATATACAAGAAGAGGCCTTCTCACATTTCTCTGATTTTTATAAAAAAGAGAGGCATATTGATACGGAAAACCAATCATGGTTTTTGGATATTGTTCCGAGAATGTTTGACTCGACGGCAATTGAGATTCTGGAACAGGAAATCAAAGGGAATGAAGTGCATAAGGTCCTGAAGTCTTTTGCTCATGATAAATGCCCGGGGCCAGATGGCTGGCCGGCGGAATTCTTCACTTACTTTTTCGACATTATTGGTAACGAGCTAACGGAGGTGATTGAACTGATCAGGAGAAGAGGTCATATGCCTGCAAACTTAAATTCCACTTTCATTGCTCTGATTCCCAAGGTGGCTGATCCACAATCTTTTAACGATTTCAGACCCATTGCAATGTGCAATATTATGTATAAAATCACGTCTAAAATCATTTCAAACCGCATTAGAGCCATATTATCTGATCACATCAGCCTTGAACAACATGGTTTCCTTCAGGGACGCTCCATTCATGATGCGATCGCCATTGCACAAGAAGTACTACATTCGGCACATACTGGAAACAAGGAAGCACTGATTATGAAAGTGGATCTACACAAGGCATATGACTCGGTTGACTGGTCCTACATTAGGCTTCTACTTCTCAAGATTGGCTTGCCAATCAGAGTCATTCGATGGATTATGTCATGCATATCTACTGTTAGATATGCTGTACTGGTTAATGGAGTTCCCACTCGTTTCTTTGAAGCCGCCAGAGGCCTTCGCCAGGGATGTGCCCTCTCCCCTCTTATTTTTATTCTGATACTTGATGGTTTTAGTAAGAGATTACACTATGCTGAACAACGGGGTTATATCAAAGGTTTCACTTTCTCTGAATCTATCTCTACCAATCATTCATTTTTTGTTGATGACATGTTGCTTTTTGGGTATCTTAATAGGAATCACTGGGTTTGTATTCAAATGATTCTGATGAAGTTTGAGTCTGCCACTGGATTAGGAATGAACAAAGGCAAATCGTTTCTCCTTTTTGAAAAGGGTGAAAGACAGGAGGTTCTCTATATTGCTGATCTTATGGGGGTACTCTTCCATCAC
Source organism: Pinus albicaulis (assembly GCA_034641835.2). Lineage (NCBI taxonomy): Eukaryota > Viridiplantae > Streptophyta > Pinopsida > Pinales > Pinaceae > Pinus > Pinus albicaulis. The sequence goes on along the minus strand of MU968493.1, from coordinate 2,029,114 downwards.
ATTTCTGAAGGCTTCACATATCTGGGATGTTTTTTAAAACCCTGTGGATATAAATGCAGAGATTGGATGTGGTTGGTGGACCGTTTTAGAACTCGGATATTCAGATGGACTCACAAATGGCTATCTATGGGGGGCCGACTCATTCTTATTCAGGTTGTTTTGTCACAGCTGATGGTCTATTGGGGCCACCTCTTTTACTTGCCGGCCAAGATTGTGGAGCTCATTAACAGGATCATCTCACAATTTCTATGGGGAGGTGCAAAAATGGATAAGAAGCTACATCTCTGTCAGTTGGATATCATTTGTAGACCAACCGATTTTGATGGCTGCGGGGTTCTCAATACAAGGATCTTTAACATTGCTCTTTTAATCAAATCCTTCTGGCATGCACTAAATGGTGACAATATATGGTGCGCCATTATTAGATGTAAATATATTTCTGGGGACATTCTTCATCAATTATTACACAAGGAACTCATTTCACCACCCAATGTATCGGTTATCTAGAGCGGCTTTAAAAAGATCCTTCATCATATATGTGACCGAATCACCTGGAACTTTTGTGATGGTGGTAGGATACCATTGGGTTTTAAAGAGATATCTGGTCTTTCCTCGGAATGCACTCTCTCCCCTCTTCTTTTAACCATACTAATGCAACGGGGTTACTTTCTAATTTCACAGACCATTTCTGGATGGTCAAATGAAGTGCCGATTTTCAAAAATGCTGCACAAATGGAATTGGCGGACGATGATGCAACGGAATGGGAGGAGATTATTGCCTATTTCAAAGCTGTTGGATTCTGTAGATCGCCGGGAGGAGATAAAATCATATGGAACGGACCGCTGAAGAATGATGCTATTATTGTAAAAGATGCATACAGGTATATGGTATTCTCGGCGGCCAGAGGAACCACTTCCAAGATTTTCTATCCTTACTGGAAACGCAAAGTGCCCATTAAGATCATCCTATTCGGATGGTTAGTCTGGAGAGGTAAGATTATGACGTGGGATAATCTATGCAAGAGAGGTATGCAGGGACCGAATCGCTGTCCTATATGTTGTATGCAGGCTGAAAGCATACAACACCTTTTCTTTTCATGCCCGGTTATTAAAAATATTTGGAGATCCTTTATGCCCCACATATCCAATTCAAACTGGTCTGCTACTGATTTTATATCAGCAGTTTCGGAATGGGATAAGCTCAAAAGCAAATACAAGTCACTCCCCTTCTACTTCTTCTGGGAAGTTTGGAATGGAAGAAACTACCTCATCTTTGAAAATAGGCCTTTTCTCCCACACATTATTATATCCAAAATCATGAGCTAGATTGTGGATTGGAGCGAACCCCCAACATTATTGATTGATAGATCTATCAGGAACAGACCCCACGAGATTCAACTCCCGGCAATTTTTTTTTATGGGGCATCAAAGGACGAAATCATGGGATGCGGTGTTTGGGTCAAAATATCACAGCGTGAGAGAATACATGTTTTCTGGAACGGGGGTACTGGTACCAATAATAAGGCAGAAATCATGGCACTTTGGGGCAGTTTCCTTATTTCAACAATTTATCAGTTATTGAATCCAAATTTCTATGGGGACTCCAAGCTGGTTATTGATTGGATTCATGGCAGAAGTGATATTACTATTCCTAATCTGAGGGGATGGAAGCAGAGGACTCTTCACATGTGGCAGACATTGAAAAATCCTCCTATTACTCACATCTACAGGGAGAATAATACCAGGGTGGATAGTCTATCAAAAAAAGGCATCTCTGCAGTATTTGGCCAGATGCATATGCTTCAGTACATAGATGGGGTACAACATAGGTCTTCTGTGATACCAATTCCATGATGCTATATGACTCTCCTTTTACCTCTTGTTTTATCTTTTACTTTCTGAATATGCGCATAGTTTTCATATCAGATCCTCCTTTTTGCTTTTTCCCTTTCCACACAGTTCCTGTTGCTTTATGGACCGCTGTCGTGCCTCCATGTTATCCTCATTACTCTGGCGGACTTTTCAACTCTGCTTTGTATGGGATCTTTCCATCCTTTGATGATTTATCCACATCAGGCGCGGCAACACATTTCATTGAACGTGCGGGCTTTTCAGGCGAGCCAGAGCTGGGACTTCTTATGGACCCGGGTATTTGGTGACCTTCACCGTTTTCCAGTTTATTTTCACGTACTCTGATGCTGTTGTTTTCCTCACCAGGCGAGCCTGCTCTACTATATACATCATCTACTGGCGTTTTTGTCCATATATCCACTTCATCTATGCTGGGTTTTGGTTACAGGCGTGCCTGTATCGATCTTTATTACCGTTTCTACATCATGTTTTATTGGACTTCTGTTTACTTTTTTTGATGGTTTTCTTGCATCCTTTTATATGCCATGATATGAAGTATCTTATTAATGCCATGTATATTAATGTGTCAGGGATGCTCAGAATATTTTGAATGGGGTTGGTCTTTTCCACCCGTAATGCTGCTTGCCTTATACATCATCTGACTCCTTCCACGGAGCTTTCATGATTGTATTTGGGTATTTGTTTTTTCATGCTGTCTTGACAGCTGTGAATGTTATCCTGATCATGTACTGTTATATTATCACCTAATATATACAACGTTTTTTTCCTCTAAAAAAAAAAAGAAAGAAAGAAAGAAAGAAATAAATTTTCCATGATATGAGTTATTAAATCTATATAATATTAATTGTTAAATCAGGATAATTGGAATATTTCAAACATAATTTAGTTATTGAATCTGTATAGTTTGAGTATTTCAAACCTAATTCATAATTATCTGTATAATTTAAATGTGCATGGGTTTTTGTTGTTAAATCTACATAATTTGAATAACTCAGACATATTTTTTTATTTGAGTATTTCAAACCTAAAATTCAAAATAATCTGTATAATTTAAATGTGCATGGGTTTTTGTTTTTGTTGTTAAATCTACATAATTTAAATAACTCAGACATACATTTTTGTTTTTTTTGTTGAATCCTGACTATTTAAATGTTTTCAAAAACAATTTTTTAGAGTTTTGAATTTATTTATATATTTATGTTTTTTTAATTTTTTAAAATACTAAATATATTTATATGTAAAAAATACAATCTAAATAAATAAACATTTGCTATTTTACCCACCATTGAACACAATATAAGGTTTGCCCATGAAAAAACTACAAACTTTTTCCTCCTTTTTCCTCGTTGCTAAAATTGTTCCGTATATAAGTAAACCATTTATCAGTTGGCACAATTTACAGTGAATTGTGATCGTTATGCACAAAAGCACAGGCCAAGCATCAGAAGTTGGTTTCTAATACGGTGGAGGTGGAAGAGAAAGGACCGACAGACCAACGATGATGAGAGTACATAGAATTGCACTTCTTTTGGAATTAAATATATACCCTTTAAAATTGGGTTTATACAAATATATTTGCTTATACCTTATATCTACTTATATGTAATTTTAATCAGATTGAATTTTGAATGCAGTAACGAGCATTTGCAGTTACTTTTTTGAGCAAATTATAATGTATGTAGTTTGTGGAGATGGAGGATTGTTGGAAGATTAAAAGTTCTTGAAATTTGGACCAAAAAATTTTAAAAATATTAAGTGTTTGAATTATATTTTGATAATGAAAATGGATTTAGTGTTATCAAAAATTGTAAGAGTACTTAGAATCTTGAAGTTTGATAGTTATAACTTAGATTTTCAAAATTCTCTATCAAATTTTATTAAAATCTTGTGAAAATTTACATAATTTTTTAGACAAAAAAAAACACGGACTTTTTCATTTTTCAACAATAATGTAAACAAGTTTCATGAGAGGGAGTTTCTAACTAAGATGTCCATTAAGATGGGAATTTTTTATTGAACATTTTTTTCCAAGAGCTAAGGGAATTTATGAATTTTAATTTGATTTACATAATAATATTAAAATTACTTATGGATTTATATAGAAATATATTATATAAAAAGTTCAAAGAAAGATAAAAGAAGAAAATTAATTGTAGGCATCAAGATATGAAGTTCATAAGTATTATTAGTAAGGAAAGTGATAAAATGTTAATTTAATTTATATATTAATATTAAAGTTGGTAGATGGATTTGTATGGAAATATATTATATAAAAAAATTAATGAAAAAGATAAAAGAAGAGAATGAATGGAAGCATTAGTAAAAAGAGACCAAATAACTGAAAAAGTTTTTTCAACTGTGACTTGTTTTGGATAAGCATTCTTGAAAAAATCTATGCAATTTGATATATGTAAGTTTAGAATATTAATTTTCATTAAATTATTAATTAAGTTTAAAATTATGCAGTTTGGTATATGTCACTTTGGAATGTTAATTTTCATTAAATTATTAATTAAGTTTAAAATTTTTATATTAAAAGTAATTAAAAATTTGAGAAATATGTTTGGAATAAGCATTTAAAAATTTGACAAAGATAAAATAGTTTTATAAAAAAACTTATTATTAAATATTATGAATTATGAAAAAATTAAGATAATTTAAAAAAAAAAACCCAAAAAATATATAAATAAATAAATAATAAAAAAAATAAAAAAAAATGAACTTATTTAAAAATTGGAATATAAATAATTAAATAAATAATTATTATATTATGATGATTTTCTTTATGAAAACATGTTACTAAATCCATGCACTCTAGTTTTAATTGCCCTTTTTCGATAATCATATAAGAGGCAACCATTATTAGCAAATAAAGTAACGGCTAAAGTTGAAGAGTTTTTCAATTTTAGTTTGAACAAAACCTAGGTTTATCTTTCATATCTGGTTAATTTGAATGAAATTTAGATTTATTTTTCATATCTTCTCTTATAAAATGGAGAGTGATAATATTTGTTAATTTTTTCTTTTTTAAACATTGATAATATTAAAAATATAACTATAATTATTAATATTAATTTGTTTAGTATTTAAATAGTTATTATTTTATAAATTTTAATGAAAAAATGAACTTATCCAACTTTTGGACTTTTCCTTATCCTCAAATGACTAGGTGCTGAGACCTTTTGGGACCTTATGCATTTATTTCCATTCAGACTGGAGAAAATTGATAGCTAATTTGAAACCTAAATAGTATATGATAAATTGATGTATGTAGCAATAATTTAAAAAAAAAAAATTATTAATGTGATTGAAATTTTTTTCTTTCAAATAAATGTAAATTAAAATTAAATAAAAAAATAATAATTATTCTATCAAATCTCTCAAAATAATGGTGAAACTTATTTTCCAGTTCTTTCTGGGCCTTGGTGGCTCCAACTTCATATATTGCAATTTGTGCTCTTAGCTGCCTATTTTCTAAGTCAAGGGCATTATTCACACTCTTGGCCCTATCCAAATGTGCTTGGAGGTCTTTAATTTGTGCATTTATGTCCCGGAAGAGAAAGTTTGTGGTCCTTGCTTCATTCTCCTCATCACTGTCCACCTGAATGATCTCAAACTCCCTCTCAACCTCATGATCTTCTTCTTCTTCCTTTTGTTTCCCTTTGTCTAATGGCTGAGTTGAGGTGGATCACATGCTCCCTTGCATTTTGGATGCAACAAACACAATCCTTGACCCTTTTTGATATGTGAGAGGGAGAAAATCAAACTTTTCTACTAGAATGCCCTTACCATGGCTGATCTGAAGACTGCCTTTCTTTTCATCAACGATCTCTGTATTTATGTCTTCTACATTGTTTTGTTGGCTGTCCTCTTGAGACTCATTTTCATTTTCCTCCATGCTAACATCACTATTGTGATCTTCACCACTATCATCAACCTCTTGACTGTCTTTTTAGTTCATAGAGTCACTGATGTCATTATTATTAGGCCTATCAGTCATCATGGTTTCTTATTCATCATCCTCCTCTATGTTTGTAACATTATCATTTTCTGTGTTGCCACTATTAGAGGTGTCTTTATCGACTTCATTACTATTTTGTGCATTTTCATCTTCATTTTAATCAACCTCTTTACTGTCCTTTGTAATCTCCTCACTGTTTTCATTTTCATTTATGTTGCCTTTATCTTCTACACTTTCCTTACTGTCATCATTTTTATCATTGTCATCCTCTTCCATATCTTGTCCATTGTCATCCTCTTCTTCATTGTTGGCCTCTTTGTCACTATTCTTTTCATCACTGCATTGTTCAAAGCCTTCTTCTTCCTCTTCATCATTATCTGCATTTGCCTCTTCATCATTATATGTTCCTTCTTCACTATTTTTCTCACTGCCTTTGTCTCTTTATCTTCATCATCATCCTCCTCTTCATCATTGTCATTATCTTATTCCTCATCATTTGTTTCTTCTTCCTCATCATCATTCTCTACCTATTCACTTGTGTCTCTTTCTTCTTCCTCTTCATTATCATTCTCTTCTTGTTTTGATGCTTTAGGAGAAGGTGACGGAGGGAGGTTCTCTTGATGAGAGGATTCATGTGTGGATGAGGAAACATGGTCAGTGGGGGGTGATGGACGAGTGGAAGGAGGTGGATTAGATGATGAGGGTAAATTTGGTTGTTGAGGAGGCTGTGGATTTGTGAAAACTTCATGGGCGATGAACACTTCCCATGGGATACCTTGTTTCTCTAATTGATGCAACACAATAATCTTGATAAGAAAATGGTGAAAAAGACTCTGCTTTTATTGTGAAGGAGGTCTCTTTTGCACAATGTATGACATCTTATCAATTCTTCTATAAAGGTATATATGGAAAATGTAGTAGCTTGGCCCTAGTGAAGTGCATAAGCAATCTTATATGGTAGGAATAAAGTCTAGAAAACCTCCCCTCACATGTAAAATACTTCATGATGACTTTCATTAAGGGGGCATATCTCTCCAATAATTGTGAAAAGGGAAAAATAGGTTTGCAATCAGCTTGGTATCTAGGTTTCAAAAAAGTTTGATGATGGCTCAAGTCCAAATTCACCTTCTTGAACCATTTTTCTCCCATACAAGGTATCCCAGTGGCCATAGCAATTGTATTGGTGGATAGCTCAAACTTTACCCCAACTAGATGCACTTGATGGTCATGGAGGTTGAGGATAAAAATTTTGGTCAACTCAGGGTGACTTTGGACTCTTTGTACTCTTTCACAGAAATCAAAACAACCCACCTCTTGGAAATATGCAACTGTTGTAGGGGAGGCTATCAATTCCTTGGTCTTCAAAGGTTCAAACATATTTACTTTTCCACCCTTTCTCTGTTGTCCTCTAGGCCTTTGGCCTCCCTCACCACTGTCACCACTGCCCTCTCTTGACATTTTGTCTTTTACTGTTTCCTTGAAATCAAAACCCTGAAACTTCTTGTGAAATGATATGAAGAGGGCAAGTGAGATGGTGAGGAGATATTAATGCCAAGGCTTGGCAGTGTGGAGGGTAATTTTTCAAATGGAGATATTGTTTTGGCAGATGAGCAGCTTCCTAGCAAAACAATTTCAGTGTGCCTTTAGCATGTAGATCGATGAGTGCCCTTTAAACAAAAGTGTTGCTAGCACGAATACTAGGTTTTTCTCTTCCTTTAGTTTTTTTTCTTACATTTCTCTCTAACTTCACCTTTTAAACAATATGAAAGGGGGCAAAGAACCTAAATACCTCTTATAAAAAACTTCATGAGGTACCAAGCAGAGAATTGGAGGAGTTTTGAGGTGTTTGGAGGCTTGCACAGGCGTGGAGGGCTTCCTGGCTAAACGCATAACACAGGAGCGTAGCAGTGGGGTTACTGGTAGTCTTCGTGCAGTGTTGAACGGGTAGCGCAAGCGCGCAGCACCGGGGTGTAGCGGTCGGGTCTCTAGCAGTCTTCGTGCAGTGTTGAACGGGTAGCGCAAGTCCGCAACACCAGGGCGTAGTGGTTGGGTCTCTGCACGGCTGTCAGGTCGGGCGATTTGTGAACGTGCTAAGGCTATGGGCCTATTTGGCAGCATGCACGTAGTGCAAGTGTGTAGCACTCGGGCCTATCGGGCCTGTCTACGTGCAGCGCCAAATGCGTAGCACCGGGCAGAGGTTGCACATTGGTTTTGGGCGTGGGCCGCCGAGTCTGCACGAAGGTAAACACGCAACACTGGGTCATAGGCGCATAACTCTCTGTTAAAATTTCTAAGGAAGGCACCCACATGCACGTAGCAGAGGTTTCCAGGCACACAGCACGGGGTTTTCTCGTCTGAAGTTTGCCAGAACTCAGAATTTTATCTTAAAAAAATTTTCACTCTCTTTTGCAGATGACAAATGAGCTTGAGTGATAAACAAAATGCCTTTATACCCTTAGAAGAATAAATTAAAATTAGAAACTCACTTTTGCTAAGGTTTTCTATTTTTCTTGTCACTTTATCATTGATATTCGTTTACCTTTTGCAGGAGGTGACTTAAGACACAAAAAAATGATGTCTTTTCCTCTCAACCATTTCTCTTTGTTGTTCTTCATGTAGCTAACATGATGGAATTTGGCTCTCTTTGGCTTGTTGATTCTTTAACACTTTGTTTTTACCCATTCTATCAAATCAAAACCTTAAAACTTGCTCTTTTTGTCATTTGAAACCTAACACATCTCTTTAAGCTCATTTAGTAAGGGTGAGTTCTTTAAAACATTTTTGAGGGACCTGCCCTTACCCTATCAGTGTTAAAATGTTTCTTGCCTGCATTATGAAGTTTGGAACTCATGTCTTTACCCCCTTTGATATCTCTGAGTGTGGGTGATCTCAAAACATGGTTTCTTCCCCTCTCACTGATTTTCTAGAGGTATAATAAATCTGCCTTGCACATTCACCATAGTATTTACAATCATGTTTGTCATTATCTCCCTTTGTCCATTTCCTCTCCCTTTTATACAGTGAAACATTTCCACCTTAGCAGACCTTGGAGGTCACCTTTAAAAACCTATTCAAACTATCTTCCTGATGTGATCAAGGAGGCTTCTCATCTTCATTTCTAGTTTCAATAAATCTTCAATTCATGCTTAGTTGTACTGATGTACCTCTATCCTTATGGTTTTCTGCATTGGCTTCTTGGTTGACAATATTGTTTAGCCATTTAATCCTAAAAACCCTGATTCTCTTGGAACTTAGGGATGCCTTCTTGTCTTTGCTGTAGGTGTTATTTTGGTGAGGAGCTGGCCTCTTACCTTACCTATTTCTTTGTATGATAGGTATCTCAATCATTCCTGCAGAAATGTTTAAGATGCACAATTGTATTTTTGCAGAATTTGTGCTTTGACCAAGGAGGCCTTCCTTGAAGATTTTTTTATCTATCTTGGACAACCATGTGCTTGTCCTTCTTTCTCTTTGATTGTAGTCTCTTGGTACATGAAAAACATATATTTTTAGAATGCCAAAACAATCCTATAACCTATGAAACCCTAGATGACCTAGTGGGAGGCTCTTTGGGCTTGTCTTTGACTGAAAACTTGGTTTTTGGTCCTCGAGTCTAAAAAACAGAGTTTTTGAGAATTTGATGCATTGAAGATCCAAAATCCAATGTATTTGATTTATCTAAAGAGCCTACAGAGATAGTTTTGATACCATCAATGCTTGATGTATCTGGGAAACACAATAATGAGTAGGTTGGTTGGTGATCCTAGGTGGCAAGTGGAGGGATTAGGCAAGTCAAAACAGAGTGGTAAGGTCAGAGGTGGAAAAACATAGTGAAAATGAGTGGCATGAGCACATGATGGGTCTTTTGGGAGTGTTAGGCTGGCCATGACATGATAGAGTAGTAAAACAGTGAAAATTTTATCCTAAGGATAACGAAGGCAGTGAGATTTCTAAAACTCACAATATTCATGAATATTGTTTTTAGAAATCTAGGACTAACATTTAGTCATCTTCAAATAGTAAAAATTACTAATGACTAACAAGTTGCATCATTAGTAATGGTCGCTTGGTTGCCCACTAGCTTATTTTGCTTCTTCTTCTTCTTTGTCATCTTCTTCTTCTTAGCTTCCTAGTTACTAGAATTCAGATTTTCAAGAGGCGAAGAGGAAGCACAAGGTGAAAAAACAACAACATCAATAAATTTCCATTAATTTCTATAAAATGATACTCTCAACTAAACCTTCGGTTTATAAATGTAACTATTTAACTTAATAATATCAATTTAATTCTTAATTTTTTAAAATCTAAAGATTAAAAAAAATATTTTGTAAATAAAAATAATATTTTTAATAAAAGAAATTCCATATACTTATAATTATGATATATAATACAAATCATATTTAAAATTTAAATACCATCTCCGTTTAATGATATAAATTTTCATATTAATGTAATTACCATACTATAAAAACCATCACATATCTTAGATATGCCTACAGTGGAATCCCTTAAAGTTTTCATCGGACGTAAGAATTTGTTAAAGTGGACTATATAAAGTTGGTAAATCTATATGACATAGATTTAAGGCAAAGAATTTCTGAAATAGGAAAAATGTAGATCATAATTAAGTTGTGTCTGAATGTGATAATAATGGGTTTCCCAGTGGATGGAGTGAGCACGGAAGTTTTTGGGGGAGAGGGTTATATTAAAATTTTAGTTATTGGTTGGATTTCTAATTATATTTATTTGATTTTTCAAATAAATGTGGATATATATATATATATATATATTATATTATATTATAGTGAATAGAATAAGTGTATACAAGTATAATGAAGTTGTTATATTTTATCAAGATGGTAATTATAAGTTGTTATATTATATCATTATAGATTTATCATCATTTAATATGAGAAGAGAAATCTTTTTTTTCCACGGTGCAAATTTTTTTAGTGTAATATATAATGTGTTATTTTTTATTTTTTAAATTGTATTTTTGAATGTTAAATAAATAAAAAATTGTTTTTTGAATGATATATACATAATTTTTTTAATATAGATTTATTTTGTATTTTTTGAATGATATATGACATAGATTTAAGGCAAAGAATTTCTGAAATAGGAAAAAATGTAGATCATAATTAAGTTGTGTATGAATGTGATAATAATTAATAATGGGTTTCCCATTGGATGGAGTGAGCACATAAGTTCTTTTCATGGTGCAAATTTTTTTAGAGTGTAATATATAATGTGTTATTTTTTATTTTTTAAATTGTATTTTTGAATGCTAAATAAATAAAAATTTAATTTTTAAATGATATATACATAATTTTTTTTAAATGATATCTGATGTATATATAATTGACATTAAAATATTCTTAACACATTTTTTAAGTATATGTAAATATTAATTTGTATTGAAATATTTTATCAATAACTAAAATATAAGATTTAAACATCTTATTAAGACATCTTCTTAACTTCTAATTACTTTAAAACATATTCATTTTTGAGCAATTAATTTTCTATTTAGAACATATATTTTAATGTTTATCTTTATTTTAAAAGAAAATATACTAAATAGCAAACTTATACATCCCTCGTACTTTAAATTGCTTCTACCTCTATGCTCAATCAATCTAATCAACAAAATTAAATTATCCAACACCTACTCACTCCTTTCCCTTTACCTTTCTCTTTCTGCCTCTATGCTCAATCAATCTAGCCAACAAAATTAAATTATCCAACCCCTACCCACTCCTTTCCCTTTGGGTGGGAAAACTTTAATGTCTCCAAGGAAACAAGTGTGTGGGGTAAACATGTTGTCCGGACATTAAAATAAAATAAAATAAATCGTATTGCAATGAGCGTAGAATTAATTATGTCTATAACATAAACAACGCACCATCTCGCGTTTATGGTTAAATTTGGCGGGGGCTATCATTATCAATGATATCATCATTGCATATGAAGGTTACGTAGGAGAGTGTGACGTAAGAAGGCTTTCATATCAACATCCGATGCCGGTAGGTAAGAAGGTTTTCATATCAACATCCGATGCCGGTTTGATAATGATAGGGATCGTTTGAACGCTTACTGCAGCATGACTTGTTTTATTTTCCAGCAATATTGACATGGTTCACCATACAATTGTCTCAGATACATTAACGTTTACCCAACCGATTTTAATGGAAAGGAGTCGGTCGGTGGTGTTGAATAATTTCATTGTCGGGATATGTTAATAGCCATATCATATTCACATGGCTGACACGATGGTTTGCTCCACACGCGATTCAGATTTGATTTAAAAAATATTTCCCAAGTTGATATTTTTTAGGGTGTTGATATTCCCCAAGTTCCTTAGGTACACATTGTAGTTTACTCCCCATAATAGGGTAGGTGAATGGTTTGTCTTTAAGAAATACAATTTCATAAGAAGCTATGGATTTTAAAGGAGGCCATATCAGATACCATTCGTTCTAACTCGCCACATATTTTCACTTGAATACATAAGGCAAATGTTTTGTAGTGATAATATACATTTCAATTTCCAAAAGGTAGTTGTGACCTTCCATCTTGCTCATGAAGTTGGTCTATTTGTGGTGAGAACAAGAAGTGTCTTAAATACAGTAGAAAACATTCTTAGAAGCCTTAATTTCCTGCATGAAGGATCATGGCACTATGATCCTCATAATATTATATTTGAGAAAATGAATGACAAAGATAGAGAATAACATAAGCATGATACTAATCCCATGATATCATATTGTGCTAAGAAATCTACATTGGAAGAGGTCAAAGCCATCTTACTCCCTCTAGAATCAAGCACCTCTTGCTTCTTGTGAAGGAAAATAAGTGCTTCAGAACCCATGGATGTAGACGAATGGGATGAACATAACCCCAATAGGTTCAAGGGGAAACGATTAGAAGAAGAGGACTAATATGACGAGGATGATGAAGAAGAGGACACTAACTCCCAAGCTCTCATTTTTTGCAATATAAAACTTAATATAGATCTCGCTTATCCATCTTTCATCGTTCAACACATGGATTCTTTCATGTCCGCCCTTGAAGCAAACAGAGGAATTGAAACATGCGCAAGTGCCCATTGTTCAACAATATCAAGAAATGCAAAAGAAAGCATCCAAGGAGTGAAAAAGAGAAACAAGGTTAGCTGAGAATGGGCCACTCCCTAGGTTACAAGTGAATAGTGCCTTGGACCATGGGAAAGGAATTTTCAGAATGATTGTTTTGTAATCCTAAGTTCATATAGTTAGATTTATGGAAGAATGTAAGGTTCACTACACACTGGAAAGGTAAAGGGAAACCCTAACTTTTCCTAGCTCTGAGATCAACGCTTTTGTGGTGAGGAGAAGGGTGTTGAAAGGCAGACCAACATGACTGTTTTGTATAAAATAGCGCTATCAGCATTACTGCGAGAAGATAAAATGAACTGAGCACTAAAAACAAGGAAAAAGAAAAAGGAATTTCAGACCAAAACCAGACCTGACACGCTGGATTAACTATCAAGCCTTATGGAAAGCTATAGAGACCTAACCAGGCTTAGATATTGGTGATCGGTCAAACTGATCAGAGGTCAACCTGGGAAATGAAAGCTAAGAGGCTAAAGCCCCTCAGTTGAGTCGCCAATTTTTTTGTGAAGATAAATCCCCTTTATGGACAGAGGCAACCTCTCTAGCCCTAGAGTGGGTCTCGCAACTTAAGAGACTATCTAATGCAATATTTCTTAGCTAATATCCAAAACAAGATGAGAAATGGGATGGGCCTACCTCTTCTTGATGCTATCATCTCCAATCCTTTGTCGATGGCCACGGTCCACAGTCCCTAAGGCTCGTTCCTCGCTAATAGTGGCATACGATTACCTGCACAATATCAAGAGGCAAAAAAAAACATAATCCAATACATAATATTGGATTCTTAAGGGGTTATGACACACTGGAAAGGTAAACAGAAACCCTAACTTTTCCTAGCTCTAAGATTAGCGCTTATTTGGTGAGCAGAAGGGTATTGAAAGGTAGACCAACACAATTGTTTTCTATAAAATAGCGTTGTTAGCACTACTGCGAGTGTAGTGCATTTTTTAGGCATTTGTTTGCTTTTGAAAAGGAAAATAAGTGCTTCATAACCCATGGACATAGACCAAGGTGATGAACATAACTCTAATAGGTTCAAGGGGAAACCAATAGAATAAGAGCATGAAGATGATGAGGATGATGAAGAAGAGGACACTAACTCCCAAGCTCACATTTTTTACAATAGAAAACTGACAAATCTAGCTAATCCATCTTTCATTGTTCAACACATTGATTCTTCCATGTTTTCACCTGAAGCAAAAAGGTTAGGTGAGGCATTGAAACTTGAGTAAGTGTCCATTGTTCAACAATATCAAGAAATGAACAAGCAAGCATCCAAAGAGCGAAAAAGAGACATAAAGGTAGCTGAGAATGAGCCACTCGCTAAGCTACAAGTGAAGAGTTCCTTGGACCATGGGAAAGGAATTTTCAAAATGGCGGTTTTGTAATCTAAAGCTTAGACAATTAAATTTATGGTAGATTGTAAGTTTCACGAAGTATTCCTTCTAGTTGACCAAGTTCCATAAATAGACCTCATGGAGTTGGATATGTAGGTAACCCATATGATGCACATGCATATGCATAGGAAAAATGTCACTGGTAGGAAACTTAAAGAAATTTACAACAAGATAAGTAGGTTGCTAAAGTACAAGAGGATGGTGTGTAAATTGAGGAAAATCAAATTAAAGAATTTGGAATACAATATCACTCACCTGGCCACACACCCATGGGACTTTAAGCAATATAAAACCACATTGGAGGACAAGGACAGAGAGATAACTACAATGAAAAATCAATTGAAGATCTCAGATGCACACCCTATGTAGAACGATGAACTAGTAGCAACAGAGAAGGAAAATGAGGAGCTAAATTATAGGTTGCACTAAATGAGAAAAAAACAATGAGTTTAAGGATTAAACTGTGCTACTAGAGGTGAAAATTTAGGGTGTGAGAGAGAAAATAGGTGAGACATCTTAGTATCACCAAATTCTTGTCACTCTGCCTTGGCAAGTTGAATGTATGGTAATGACATAGGATGCTAAGAAGTTACAAGATCTACTCTCTAGTCGAGAGCAAGAATTGAAGGAAAAGGAATATTAATTTGAACATACAAAAATGGAGTTATATCTGAAGCAAGAAGAGTATCAGCAAATTGAATCAAAATTGGAGATATTGAGGAAAAGACACCTAAGAAAATTTTCATTTAAATCTGCTAAAAGAATAAGTTGGGATAGAATAATTAAAATGATGGATAGAAAGAGAGATGTTTCCAAAAGGGCTCGCATGGAGATAAACATAATAAAGAACAATATAGGAGAATTCCCTACTAAAGTTGAAGCAATAGTAAAATTCCTCGATTATATGTCCAATAAGGACATTAAAAATGTGAAACGTGACAGATCTAGGTTAGCTGCAAGAGGTAACTAAATTATGAGGAAGAAACAATTGGTAACATTAGTAGATAAGAAAGAAGGGCCACTCTTAAAAGATGTGTAGAGCTTAAAAAATAGATGTGTAATTCTACAGAAGAATAAGTTCCCACCACTCTTCAATTGAAATGTAGTTATAGATCCAAAAGAGTCCCTAGTGAAGAGATTGATGGAAATGAGGAATGATTAGAAAGGTCTAGGGGAATAACACAATCCACTTCAAGGAAAAGATATTGTGAATCTGTGTCCATACTATTTCAAAATATTATTTATTTTTAAGACCATTTTCAAAGAATGGAGTGCAACTGATTATGATGTAGTCACAAATTTAGACGAAGCCATTTTAGATGCAAAAACATGCAACATTCTTGTTATAGGTCAATTTGGGCACCATTCCCAATGACCTGGTTAATTGGGCATCATCTCTAGGACCAATGATCAAGGGTCTATCATTACCTATCATTTCAGTTGCTACATGCTCTAAGACAAGAAACAAGACAGATCAAGCAAGACTTTCATCAAGAAAGAATTTCCATGGTTTGAAGCTTATTGTATAACATATGAGAGCTCACCAACGTAGGATCTAAGGGGCCTAAGTGCATTGCATATGCTGGTAGCCCCATGCAAGGCTGCTCTGCAAAGCACTTCTCGACATTCATAGGTGCGTTGGTCACATTGGGAGTGAAATTCTCATTGTTCTGGAATCTGCACTTGGCTAGTGCCTTCTAGAAGAGTTCACATGTGTCAAGCTTCGGATCCAAGTGTCCATTTGACATCTGCATGATTGGAAACATGTCTTGCCTATTTTTGGAAAGCTATTGATTGCAAAATAACCTACAGTTCATCTATAAATTGAACATAGATCTAAGTGTTTGAGAAGGAAGAATTTGAGTAGAGAAATGCTGGAGATTTTTCAATAGAGAGCTTGGTTTGTGAAGCTACCGTTGGAGAGATTTATGTTGTGATGATACATGGAAACTCTGCTGGAAGGTCACTTCAAATCAGTCACTAGGTTGTAACCTCTCCTTCTATCATCAATAAAGAGTACTTCTTGTTTTTCCCTACATGCATCTATGTTAACTTCGATTTTCCATATTGTAAGATCTTGGTTGATGAATGTAGTTTATGATTTACTGATTTAGATAATTAGCTTGAATAGATATCTATATTATTGCATCTTCTTCTATTTCAGTGTTCTTTCTTGCAGGAAGCATTCAGATCACAAACCGCTTGAATTTGAAGCTGCAACAGAAGCGACATAAGGAGCCATTTGGAAGCGACTAAAATGAGTAAGCCTCCAATCCTCTCTGTATATTTGTTCTAAGTTAGGAGAAATGGTAGTATAGTCTTTCACCTGTTGTTCTAGACTAACACCTGTCTAGGGAAATGTAATTTATCCGTAGATTACAATTCTGGCCCAACAATTCTGTTTATCAAATAATGCAAGGGTTTGATGGAACTCTAAAAATTGTTTACTCAAAGGCCCTTTCTCAGTCCCAAGCTATAGAAGCTATTCCAAATGCATCATTGATGGAGGTAGGTTCTAGTTGTATATCAACATAGCAACAACAAACATGACATTAGCCACCGCATTGACACAAACAAGGTGGACCCCAACGATTCCTTATTTAAACCATGGGAACTCCTCAACCAACGCATAAAGAAAAGAGACAAGAAGAGGCCCACTACAACCAAGGAAAAAGAGACCCACGCTACAACTGACACATTTCTAAAATAATTTAGAAGAAGTTAATTGCAGAATAAATGGCATTTTTGTAAAGATTCCTAGTGGTTACTGAATACTGCGAGTGGCAGGTGTAGGGCCTTGAGAGCCTATTTATATGCCTCATTTTGAGATAAATGTAAGGGGCAGGGGGAGGAGGAAATTCTTATTTCGAGAAACTCTGTTGAATTTTTTATGGAATTGCTAGGATATTTTGAAGTTGTTGTAAGGGAGAAATTCATAAGTATGTCTTGGGTTGTTAGTACTTATTTTCCATTTAATTATAAAAACCATATTGTAATTGAATTTTTTCTCATTATTGATACAAGCATAAGTTTTTCCATGGAAAATCGTATTGTAAACCTTATTCTTGAATGGGATATTATGTGACTATGAATTAAAGAGATTTCTGAATCTATCAGATTGTTTCCTTTAATTTTTTGTGTAATTTTTCAAGATTGCATGGAGTATCTATTTTATTTTAGTAAACTTTCACATGGGTTGGAATAAAATTTGTAAATTCAAATTATTGTGTTTTTCTTATAACTTAATTCTTAATCGATTAGTTGTTTCTTTGATATCAATAGGCTAAGAATGAGTTTTTAATTGCTCACTTATTTTGCTAAAATATATTCTTCACATTTAATAACTTCTCATTAAAACCCTATGTCAAACCTAAGGTATATGCATGCTCTAACTTGAAAACATACGCAAATCATTCCAAACAACATTTTTATTTTTGGAATTGATGTTGTGTTGTAGTGATTGATGGCTGGCATTGATGTCAACCTAGCCATGTATTGCAGATGACTATGTTGCAGGTGGCTTGAGTGTATATGAGTGTGACAGATGGTCTTGGAGCAACCTTTTTTTTTTTTTTTTGTGGATTTTCTTATGTGCAGGTGTTATGTATGGTTTTTATAACATATGAGTGTGTGCCTAGATTATGTGCAAATGTTATGATTATGTTGCTTGGCTTGATAGTTGCAGGGTATGTCAATGGTGTTTTGAAAAGTTGTGTAGGTGATGGAAGAGTTGTTGATCTGAATTTAATAAGGAACGAAACATAATGCATATATAATCACAAATACAAAGATGCAATAGAAATAATATTTCCTTTCATTAATATCAAATACTAAAAATGCTTACAGACATAATTGAAAGAAGTTAGCTCTGGCGATGGTAGCTTATCTCTGAGAAGAGATGTGGCGGCTACATGCCTCTGAACTGTGTTACAATGAGGCTCAAGGGCCTTTTTATTATTGAAAAATAAGAGAAAACCCTGAACAACTAAAAACCTAACTTGAGGATATGTAACACCAAGATCTTATGGACTTCATTGGGGTTAGTTGGGCAGCCAACTTCCCGGGGTTGTAACTTGGTCATATGATCTTCGTTTGACGCACACGATACCTCATTAGAAATATATATCCGAGGAATAAAACTTTTGAAAAAGAATTCCAAGTTGAAAAATCTCATTCACTGGAAGTGATTAAAAAAAAATCGTTTAGGGCCTCAAAACGGCTCTGGAAGTTCAAGAACCGAAAAACTACCAAAAATAGTAAAGTGTGCTACAATTAAGGAAACTAAAAAGTTGAAAGAAACAATGGTGGAGGTCAAAGTGGAATAGTTGGGTGGCCACCAATATCATCCTGGATCATTCCTCCCCCCTTAGGAAGCAATGGCCCCCTTTGCGTTGAATTCCTCCATGAAATGAGGAAACTTCTGTTGAACTTGGTCCTTGGTGAGCCACTTGCCCTGGTGAAGGAGTTGGCCTTCTTTGACAACTCGATATAATTGGATCCTTTGTTGTTATTTGTTTGTGATATATATGTCCATGATCTGATCAGTTGTGGCTTTTTCCATGCAATATGGTTTTAACTCGGTTGGTGTGAGTTTTTCTGCCATGTCTGTAATATTCCTTTTTGGGAATTTCGAGAATATGGTCCTCAAGGACGCTGTATAAGGAAGCCAATGTAAAAATAAGCTGAACTGGGACTTGGATCCCTTTTTTAACCCTTCATACATTACTTTTCTAGAAGATGAGCTCAAAGAAATAACCTTAGGAAGGTTATTCAGATCCTCCAAACTGGTGTATCCCAACAACGCTCAAAAGAGAGAGCTACAACAATACATAAACTTCTACAAGCAGCAGCAGTGAAATATCAATACATATGGTGCAAGAAGAGTGCATAGCCATTATATTATGTGCAGCAGCAAATAGATGTACAAGAACTTGAGGTAAGCTCTCTCAAGTTAGGCCAAATCAGCCCCAAGACAGATGTACATGCAACAATGGAAGTACACAGCTACACAACCCAGCAACAAGCTATGACTGCGCAGTCTATAGTAAGAAATGACTGAAAAATGATATATATACAATGATACAGCAATAATAGGCTCAAATAAAGAGGGGGAGAAAGATCTCAACCCCAGAAAACAATACTACAACAGTCCCCTAAAGGATTGGCCAAAATACACTAAGTGGAAAAATTTCAGAGTTTCTGGGTAGCAGTAGCAACTCAATAACAATACAAAAATGGAGAAGGATGGAAATGTTTCAAATTATGTAGAAACCTCCTCCAATTATATTCTAAGTGAAAGGCTGCTCCCTTCACTGGAGATTACACCCTCCAATCCGCTGTGTGAACCCCTCCTGCAAGTGCCCTCTGAAAATAACGCAATATGAGGAAGAGGCAGTGCTGGGAGTGAGATGAAACATATGGCCCAATGCCAAAATTTGTAAAGAATCTCCAGGATCCTCCTCACTGATCTCCCAGAGAAAGAATGTGCTCCTCCTCTGCAAAAGTAGCTTCGAAAGTGGGTGATAATGAATCCTCACTGCAACCCCCAGCAACTCAACATTTCTACAAAGCTGGAAAATGATGTAGTTGAAGATGGTCACCTTGGCCTCAAGCCTGGATGTGAGGAGAATAAATATCAGGTCCTCCAAAGCTTCCCAATGAAGGAGAGGAAACTTCTAAACAAAAATCTCCCTTGTGCTAAGCAGCACAAGCTATCCTAGTTGCACAACTGGAGAGAGCAGAGCAAAATCAAATTCTTCATCATAATGAGCAATGGCTCTCCTTCCCTCTTTTATGCCAAGAGGAAGCTTCCTTTCCATGGACCCCACCCATTAGGGTTTCTCTCATCCAATAATATTCCTCTTATGAAAACTACGTTGTCTTCTCATGCAAGCTACTCCTCCTTAGGCAGCGTTGTTTGACTTGGTCAAACTTGACCTAGTATTCTTGTCTTTTCCCCTTTTCACACTAGGAGATGACAAATAAGCCACTTAAGTGACCCCTTTGCACATTTGGAGTGTTTATTATGCTTCTTCATGGGCTCCCTTACCCATTTTATTCAATTTATAAAAAGGAAAGAAAAATTAATGTTCCAATTAACTTAATGAAAATTTTGGAACATTACAGTCCTCCCCTCCCAAAGATTGCTTGTCCTCAAGCAAGTGCAAGGGTAGACTAATTCTTCTCCTCCTTTCATGCAACACCCATGTATTATGGTATCCTCCAAGAAATAGGATGCTATTATATCAAATAAGCTCCCACAATGCCTCTCCTCAGCATGTAAATTAGCTATCAAGCTATCATCATGAGAAAGTGAGGTGCTCAAGAGAGTGGCAAGGTGTTGTCTAGAGGTCCTCCCAAGGTATGGAGTCTGAAACATGTTGGGAGACATCCTACCCATGTGTATCCTCCATCCCCAAGCAATCAAACGCACCAAATGAGTCACCTTCCAACTAGGAAACTCCGAGAAATCATCCTCCACCTCGAGTCCATATAGAATAGGTGGGCTGAAAATCTGATCATGGTAAGCTTCATAGCCTACCCCACGCTTTCCTCTTCTCCACTTATGATAAGTGTGGAGTGAAAGTTGAATTTGGGCTGCAATAGTGTTGCCCTCAGGTGGCAAGATGAAGTTTAGATCTCCAAGGATCTCTCCTTCAGCGTTGTACATCAAGCTGGCCCAAATCATCTCATACGTGATGAGTTGGAAGTCATCATCATATGGTATCCAACCAATCATATGGTTCACCTCATGGAGAAACAAGAATTTTGTCATGGTGACCATATCCTCTTCCATACTCCCCTTAGAGTATGCACTACAAAAAGTATGGAGGTCTTCTCCCTCAAGGAACACATCCTCCCAATGTGTTTCTCCTCCCTTATGATACATGTGGGGATTTTGTCGATATATGGCTGAAACATAATGATCTTCAAAAGAGACCCAAGCCATCCCATCAAATCCAACATCCATGGGGCGCCACCCCAAAAAGCTCAAGCTCTCCAAATGGCTCCTCCCATTTGAAAGCAAGAGATGCAACATGGCGATCAAGGCTGACCCACTTGTTTTTATGAAACATGCAATGTGAGAAGTATGGGGAATCATACTCCCTATGGGCATCCTCAACTCTTGTGCCACTCCTCCAATGGTGCTTCCCATGTCCAACGTTCTACTAGAAAAATATGGAAGCATAAATCTGTGAGAGCAAGGAGGTGAAACATAGCTCCACACATGGAACCAATGCAGGGCATCATTGGCCTGCCTAAATATATAGTACAACAAGTGTCCTTTTAGCCACTTGTTTGCTGCCACATTCATCCTGCAAGATGAGATCATGAAAACATAATTTGGTGCCAATGGTGCACGCTGAAAATCCTGTGGCTTTCCCCCACAATCCACCAATAATATGGTCATCATAATTGTTGCAATTGACCATAAGTAAAACAAAACATAATGTGAAAGAAGGAAATATCCTCCTTGATATGATATGCTACTCAAAAATATAAGAGAGTGCAAAACATTAAGCAAATAGTTACCTCCCTCATCATGTACTCCGGTCTTCGAGCTGAAATGGCTCAAGTGAAAATTCTCCCTTACTACAACAGTGTAGGGAAGTGGTTGTGCCAACCATAACAACATCTCTCAGGCTATGCATCTGACCATATGTTGATATACATCCATTAAGATGCCCTCCCAAGTGGACTCCTCCATCAACAAATAGTATGCATGAGAATGCATGAAAGGAGAATCCATAAATGCTGCATGTAGGGGTCTCTCCTTGCGCTTGTGAACCCAAGCCAAGAAGATCAAGATATAGCAAGGGATGCTGCCATCCATTACTCCCTCATCCTAATCTGCTACATGCCTCCAAGGTACATCACTTGTGAAGTGGTTTTGGAAACACTTCAACAAGTAAACCCAACTCTGAAGTGACAGTGCTGCTGGCCTCTGGAGTAGGGCTACTGTCATCTCAAAGCTCAACTCTTTGACATGGATATTGTCAATTACTCTACTCATCATGTTGCTACACATATAGAGCCCCTCCCATAGAGAAGGTACTGCTTGGGCATCTAAGGCCAAGGAGCAATCAATTTGCACTATGCTAGTGCCTCCTCCTGCTCTTGCAACATCTGAATATAATCTGAGCAACAAGAATGTTTGTTGCTCCTCCATACTCCCACCATAATAAATATGTGAAGGTAGCACAATGAGTGGTAAGAATAATAACATCTCATCATAATGCACCCATGCTCCTCTCTTCCCCATGGTGTAAGTATCCTACTAGTCCTCTTCCTCCTCCATATCCCATGAAAAAGGATAGGTCCTACGCCGGCCAAAATCTCTCAAGAGTAGCCAACGCAGCATTGCCTTTTGCTTCCCTGTATCATAAAATTGCAAAAGGCTCACCATCCTCTTGCCTTTCATCCACATCCACTCAACTCCTTGTGGATGTCTCCCTTCCTCCGGCATCTTGGTATCCTCCCAACAAGGGTTACCATTTTCCCAAAACAGATTTTAGCTTTTGCATTTCATGGGACATTGAAATGCAGTCTCTCCCATGACAAGGTTTCCAAACCCCAACCTCAATGGTGGTACACAACATATCCATGATGTATAAGGATGATGGCACATTGCAGTGACAATTTCCTGCTCTAAACAATCAACATGCAATACTGTACAATCCTCCATAAGAAATGAAAACTTAGGCATACCTTGGAGAGTTTCGGAAGAATCTTGTGTTGTTGCAAGAATCTCTTCCTCAACAGTGCTAGATGCCTCAATAGAGGGAGATGAAGGTTGCTTCTCCATCACTATGACATCGCTAGTATGTGCCTCTGCAATTGGTGGTGAGGGCTCCTCCCTCTTTCGACCAAATCTCCTGATCAATCTCTGAGAAAAATCAGCAAGAGTAGAAACCCTTACATGGTCCCAATGGCTGAACCACCAAGTCTTTTCTTCACCCTCAAGGTGCAGCGCTACAACTTCTAAAACCTCTCTATCTACTACAGGATTTAGCAGGAAGAAATCCTCTATCTTCTTCACCCAAACCTCTGCTGCACATGTGAGTGATCCATCAAAATGTGGACAATAGAAATCTATTGCCTCTCATCATCCCATAGCTGTGGGGTTTTCTTTCTTCTTTCTGTTGAATACATTGTGGGAAAGATAGAGTCTCTTGGAAGGCTCTAGGGTTTTCTCTGTACTTAGTAAGACACTCACTTAGAATTTCGGATTTCAAGTGTTTCACATGCTCTATTTCTCCTCCTTGGTGAGAGTAGGAAGTGCATGGTCCTTCCTCTTCTCTTTCTTCAGTTTTCTCAACCTCCTTGGAGAGGCCTTTGCTGGATCTAAAAACTGATGAGAGTAATCTCATCCTCTGTATCATCTTGATCTCTTCTGTCTCTGCAATTCGAACTTCCACAGGCTTGGCCAAGTTCGAAGCTTTGATACCACTGTAATATTCCTTTTTGGGAATTTCGAGAATATGGTCCTCAAGGACACTGTATAAGGAAGCCAATGTAAAAATAAGTTGAACCGAGACTTTGATCCCTTTTTTAACCCTTCATAAATTACTCTTCTATAATATGAGCTCAAAGAAATAACCTTAGGAAGGTTATTCAGATATTCCAAACTGGTGTATCCCAACAATGCTCAAAAGAGAGAGCTACAACAATACATAAACTTCTACAAGCAGCAGTAGTGAAATATCAATACATATGGTGCAAGAAGAGTGAATAGTCATTATATTATGTGCATCAACAAATATATGTACAAGAACTTTAGGTAAGCTCTCTCAAGTTAGGCCAAATGAACCCAAGACAGATGTACATGCAACAATCGAAGTACACAACTACACAACCCAGCAATAAGATTGAGCAGTCTATAGTAACAAATGACTGAAAACTGATATAGATACAATGATACATAAATAATAGGCTCAAATAAAGTGGGGGAGCAAGATCTCAACCCCAGAAAACAATACTACAACAATCCCCTAAAGGATTGGCCAAAATACACTAAATGGAAAATTGCCAGAGTTGTTGGGTAGCAGCAGCAAATCAATAACAATATAAAAATGGAGAAGGATGGAAATGCTGAAAATGATGTAGAAACATCCTCCATTGATATTATAAGTGAAATTCTTCTCCCTTCACTGAAGATTACACCCTCCAATCTGCTGTGTGAACCCCTCCTGCAAGTGCCCTCTGAAAATAACGCAATATGAGGAAGAGGCAGCGCTGGGAATGAGATGAAACATATGGTCCAATGCCAAAATATGCAATGACACTCTGGGATCTTCCTCATTGATCTCCCAGAGAAAAAATGAGCTCCTCCTCTGCAAACTTAGCTCCGGAATTGGGTGATGATGAATCCTCACTGCAACCCCCAGCAACTCAACGTTTCTGCAAAGTTGGAAAACGTTGTAGCTGAAGATGATCACCTTGGCCTCAAGCCTGGATGTGAGGAGAATGAATATCAGGTCCTCCAAAGCTTCCCAATGAAGGAGAGGAAACTTCTAAACAAAAATCTCACTTGTGCTAAGCAGCACAAGCTATCACAGTTGCACAACTAGAGAGAGCAGAGCAAAATCAAATTCTTCAACATAATGAGAAATGGCTCTCCTTCCCTCTTTTATGCCAAGAGGAAGCTTCCTTGCCATGGACCCCACCCATTAGGGTTTCTCTCATCCAATAATATTTTTCCTATGAAAACTGCGCTATCTTCTCATGCAAGCTACTCCTCCTTAGGTAGCACTGTTTGACTTGGTCAAACTTGACCTAGTCTTCTTGTCTTTTTCCCTTTTCACACTAAGAGATGACAAATAAGCCACTTAAGTGACCCCTTTGCAAATTTGGAGTGTTTATTATGCTTCTTCATGGGCTCCCTTACCCATTTTATTCATTTTATAAAAAGGAAAGCAAAATTAATGTTCCAATTAACTTAATGAAAATTTTGGAACATTACAATGTGTCCAGTAGAGGTGGAAAGTAGGGCCGAAGGTGGTCCACATTGAAAAATAGGTGTAGATCAAGGAATGGTGGAAAAATGAGCTCAAAGGCATTGTCCCCTACATCCCTGGTGATGGTGTATGGCACATATCGAAGCGGTCGAAGCTTGCAGTGGGGTCCAGTGAGGCGCTCCTTTTACAAATGTAGCCACACTTTGTCGCGCACCTGGAAGTTGTGTGGCACCTGATGTTGATCATGTCGTTTCTTGTACTTAGCATTATATTTGTCCAATATGTCATGAACCTATTAGCGGATGTGCTAAATGCTCTTAATGAAGTGGTTAGCCTTGTCAGCTTTAGACTAGAGATGGGCCGAATCTTCTTGAGTAGTCGCAAATGGCATGGGTACGTCAATGGGATATAGCAGCTAGAACCCCAATCCCACCTTAAAGGGGTTGTGGCCAATTGTGCTATGGAGAGACCATTTATAGCTATTTTTTATAGAGGGAAGGCTCTCATACCATGTGCGTGGATGCTTTGAGTTGTACATGTGCATAATTTGTACGATCATTTTGTTGATGACCTCTGTCTGTCAATCAATTTGGGGATGGAAAGTTGTGGACTTCGTGAGCTTGGTGTCTGGAATTGACCATAGGCTGGACCAAAATGTAGTGAGGAACCTTCTATCCCGGTCTAAGATGATAGACTGTTGGATCCCAAAGTGTACCCACACTCGTTCAAAGAATATTTTAGTAGTGGCACCTAGAAGTTGTGTGGCTTTTGTTGTGATATTCTTCTTGTAGGCCACCATAATGGCCATCTTTGATAATCTATCAATGGCCACAAAAACACAGTTGTTTCCATGCTTATTAGAAGGAAGGCCTGTCTTTGTGGCTACTCTTGAGAGATTTTGGCCGGCGTAGGACCTATCCTTTTTCATGGGATATGGAGGAGGAAGAGGACTAGTAGGATACTTACACCATGGGGAAGAGAGGAGCATGGGTGCATTATGATGAGATGGTATTATTCTTACCACTCATTGTGCTACCTTCACATATTTATTATGGTGGGAGTATGGAGGAGCAACAAACATTCTTGTTGCTCAGATTATATTCAGATGTTGCAAGAGCAGGAGGAGGCACTAGCATAGTGCAAATTGATTGCTCCTTGGCCTTAGATGCCCAAGCAGTACCTTCTCTATGGGAGGGGCTCTATATGTGTAGCAACATGATGAGTAGAGTAATTGACAATATCCATGTCAAAGAGTTGAGCTTTGAGATGACAGTAGCCCTACTCCAGAGGCCAGCAGCACTGTCACTTCAGAGTTGGGTTTACTTGTTGAAGTGTTTCCAAAACCACTTCACAAGTGATGTACCTTGGAGGCATGTAGCAGATTAGGATGAGGGAGTAATGGATGGCAGCATCCCTTGCTATATCTTGATCTTCTTGGCTTGGGTTCACAAGCGCAAGGAGAGACCCCTACATGCAGCATTTATGGATTCTCCTTTCATGCATTCTCATGCATACTATTTGTTGATGGAGGAGTCCACTTGGGAGGGCATCTTAATGGATGTATATCAGCATATGGTCAGATGCATAGCCTGAGAGATGATGTTATGGTTGGCACAACCACTTCCCTACACTGTTGCAGTAAGGGAGAATTTTCACTTGAGCCATTTCAGCTCGAAGACCGGAGTACATGATGAGGGAGGTAACTATTTGCTTAATGTTTTGCACTCTCTTATATTTTTGAGTAGCATATCATATCAAGGAGGATATTTCCTTCTTGCACATTATGTTTTGTTGTACTTATGGTCAATTGCAACAATTATGATGACCATCTTATTGGTGGATTGTGGGGGAAAGCCACAGGATTTTCGGTGTGCACCATTGGCACCAAATTATGTTTTCATGATCTCATCTTGCAGGATGAATGTGGCAGCAAACAAGTGGCTAAAAGGACACTTGTTGTACTATATATTTAGGCAGGCCAATGATGCCCTGCATTGGTTCCATGTGTGGAGCTATGTTTCACCTCCTTGCTCTCACAAATTTATGCTTCCATATTTTTCTAGTAGAACGTTGGACATGGGAAGCACCATTGGAGGAGTGGCACAAGAGTTGAGGATGACCATAGGGAGTATGATTCCCCATACTTCTCACATTGCATGTTTCATAAAAACAAGTGGGTCAGCCTTGATCGCCATGTTGCATCTCTTGCTTTCAAATGGGAGGAGCCATTTGGAGAGCTTGAGCTTTTTGGGGAGGCACCCCATGGATGTTGGATTTGATGGGATGGCTTGGGTATCTTTTGAAGATCATTATGTTTCAGCCATATATCGACAACAGCCCCACATGTATCATAAGGGAGGAGAAACACATTGGGAGGATGTGTTCCTTGAGGGAGAAGACCTCCATACTTTTTGTAGTGCATACTCTAAGGGGAGTATGGAAGAGGATATGGTCACCATGACAAAATTCTTGTTTCTCCATGAGGTGAACCATATGATTGGTTGGATACCATATGATGATGACTTCCAACTCATCACGTATGAGATGATTTGGGCCAGCTTGATGTACAACGCTGAAGGAGAGATCCTTGGAGATCTAAACTTCATCTTGCCACCTGAGGGCAACACTATTGCAGCCCAAATTCAGCTTTCACTCCACACTTATCATAAGTGGAGAAGAGGAAAGCGTGGGGTAGGCTATGAAGCTTACCATGATCAGATTTTCAGCCCACCTATTCTATATGGACTCGAGGTGGAGGATGATTTCCCGGAGTTTCCTAGTTGGAAGGTGACTCATTTGGTGCGTTTGATTGCTTGGGGATGGAGGATACACATGGGTAGGATGTCTCCCAACATGTTTCAGACTCCATACCTTGGGAGGACCTCTAGACAACACCTTGCCACTCTCTTGAGCACCTCACTTTCTCATGATGATAGCTTGATAGCTAATTTACATGCTGAGGAGAGGCATTGTGGGAGCTTATTTGATATAATAGCATCCTATTTCTTGGAGGATACCATAATACATGGGTGTTGCATGAAAGGAGGAGAAGAATTAGTCTACCCTTGCACTTGCTTGAGGACAAGCAATCTTTGGGAGGGGAGGACTGTAATGTTCCAAAATTTTCATTAAGTTAATTGGAACATTAATTTTTCTTTCCTTTTTATAAATTGAATAAAATGGGTAAGGGAGCCCATGAAGAAGCATAATAAACACTCCAAATGTGCAAAGGGGTCACTTAAGTGGCTTATTTGTCATCTCCTAGTGTGAAAAGGGGAAAAGACAAGAATACTAGGTCAAGTTTGACCAAGTCAAACAACGCTGCCTAAGGAGGAGTAGCTTGCATGAGAAGACAACGTAGTTTTCATAAGAGGAATATTATTGGATGAGAGAAACCCTAATGGGTGGGGTCCATGGAAAGGAAGCTTCCTCTTGGCATAAAAGAGGGAAGGAGAGCCATTTCTCATTATGATGAAGAATTTGGTTTTGCTTTTCTCTCTCCAGTTGTGCAACTAGGATAGCTTGTGCTGCTTAGCACAAGGGAGATTTTTGTTTAGAAGTTTCCTCTCCTTCATTGGGAAGCTTTGGAGGACCTGATATTTATTCTCCTCACATCCAGGCTTGAGGCCAAGGTGACCATCTTCAACTACATCATTTTCCAGCTTTGTAGAAATGTTGAGTTGCTGGGGGTTGCAGTGAGGATTCATTATCACCCACTTTCGAAGCTACTTTTGCAGAGGAGGAGCACATTCTTTCTCTGGGAGATCAGTGAGGAGGATCCTGGAGATTCTTTACAAATTTTGGCATTGGGCCATATGTTTCATCTCACTCCCAGCACTGCCTCTTCCTCATATTGCGTTATTTTCAGAGGGCACTTGCAGGAGGGGTTCACACAGCGGATTGGAGGGTGTAATCTCCAGTGAAGGGAGCAGCCTTTCACTTAGAATATAATTGGAGGAGGTTTCTACATAATTTGAAACATTTCCATCCTTCTCCATTTTTGTATTGTTATTGAGTTGCTACTGCTACCCAGAAACTCTGAAATTTTTCCACTTAGTGTATTTTGGCCAATCCTTTAGGGGACTGTTGTAGTATTGTTTTCTGGGGTTGAGATCTTTCTCCCCCACTTTATTTGAGCCTATTATTGCTGTATCATTGTATATATATCATTTTTCAGTCATTTCTTACTATAGACTGCGCAGTCATAGCTTGTTGCTGGGTTGTGTAGCTGTGTACTTCCATTGTTGCATGTACATCTGTCTTGGGGCTGATTTGGCCTAACTTGAGAGAGCTTACCTCAAGTTCTTGTACATCTATTTGCTGCTGCACATAATATAATGGCTATGCACTCTTCTTGCACCATATGTATTGATATTTCACTGCTGCTGCTTGTAGAAGTTTATGTATTGTTGTAGCTCTCTCTTTTGAGCGTTGTTGGGATACACCAGTTTGGAGGATCTGAATAACCTTCCTAAGGTTATTTCTTTGAGCTCATCTTCTAGAAAAGTAATGTATGAAGGGTTAAAAAAGGGATCCAAGTCCCAGTTCAGCTTATTTTTACATTGGCTTCCTTATACAGCGTCCTTGAGGACCATATTCTCGAAATTCCCAAAAAGGAATATTACAGACATGGCAGAAAAACTCACACCAACCGAGTTAAAACCATATTGCATGGAAAAAGCCACAACTGATCAGATCATGGACATATATATCACAAACAAATAACAACAAAGGATCCAATTATATCGAGTTGTCAAAGAAGGCCAACTCCTTCACCAGGGCAAGTGGCTCACCAAGGACCAAGTTCAACAGAAGTTTCCTCATTTCATGGAGGAATTCAACGCAAAGGGGGCCATTGCTTCCTAAGGGGGGAGGAATGATCCAGGATGATATTGGTGGCCACCCAACTATTCCACTTTGACCTCCACCATTGTTTCTTTCAACTTTTTAGTTTCCTTAATTGTAGCACACTTTACTATTTTTGGTAGTTTTTCGGTTCTTGAACTTCCAGAGCCGTTTTGAGGCCCTAAACGATTTTTTTTTAATCACTTCCAGTGAATGAGATTTTTCAACTTGGAATTCTTTTTCAAAAGTTTTATTCCTCGGATATATATTTCTAATGAGGTATCGTGTGCGTCAAACGAAGATCATATGACCAAGTTACAACCCCGGGAAGTTGGCTGCCCAACTAACCCCAATGAAGTCCATAAGATCTTGGTGTTACATATCCTCAAGTTAGGTTTTTAGTTGTTCAGGGTTTTCTCTTATTTTTCAATAATAAAAAGGCCCTTGAGCCTCATTAAATACGCTTATGTTAATGTAGTCATTTTGAAAATTTCCGGAGAAGGCCATCAGAAAGTTAACTTCTTTCAATTGAGTTCATAAGCATTTTTAGCATTTGATGATACTGAAATAACATTATTTCATTGCATCTTTGCATTTTATTTATATATCCATTGTGTTTCGTTCCTTATTAAATTCAGATCAACAACTCTTCCATCACCTACACAACTTTTCAAAACACCATTGACATACCCTGCAACTATCAAGCCAAGCAACATAATCATAACATTTGCACATAATCTAGGCACACACTCATATGTTATAAAAACCATACATAACACCTGCACATAAGAAAATCCACAAAAAAAAAAAAAAAAAATTGCTCCAAGACCATCTGTCACACTCATATACACTCAAGCCACCTGCAACATAGTCATCTGCAATACATGGCTAGGTTGACATCAATGCCAGCCATCAATCACTACAACACAACATCAATTCCAAAAATAAAAATGTTGTTTGGAATGATTTGCGTATGTTTTCAAGTTAGAGCATGCATATACCTTAGGTTTGACATAGGGTTTTAATGAGAAGTTATTAAATGTGAAGAATATATTTTAGCAAAATAAGTGAGAAATTAAAAACTCATTCTTAGCCTATTGATATCAAGAAACAACTAATCGATTAAGAATTAAGTTATAAGAAAAACACAATAATTTGAATTTACAAATTTTATTCCAACCCATGTGAAAGTTTACTAAAATAAAATAGATACTCCATGCAATCTTGAAAAATTACACAAAAAATTAAAGGAAACAATCTGATAGATTCAGAAATCTCTTTAATTCATAGTCACATAATATCCCATTCAAGAATAAGGTTTACAATACGATTTTCCATGGAAAAACTTATGCTTGTATCAATAATGAGAAAAAATTCAATTACAATATGGTTTTTATAATTAAATGGAAAATAAGTACTAACAACCCAAGACATACTTATGAATTTCTCCCTTACAACAACTTCAAAATATCCTAGCAATTCCATAAAAAATTCAACAGAGTTTCTCGAAATAAGAATTTCCTCCTCCCCCTGCCCCTTACATTTATCTCAAAATGAGGCATATAAATAGGCTCTCAAGGCCCTACACCTGCCACTCGCAGTATTCAGTAACCACTAGGAATCTTTACAAAAATGCCATTTATTCTGCAATTAACTTCTTCTAAATTATTTTAGAAATGTGTCAGTTGTAGCGTGGGTCTCTTTTTCCTTGGTTGTAGTGGGCCTCTTCTTGTCTCTTTTCTTTATGCGTTGGTTGAGGAGTTCCCATGGTTTAAATAAGGAATCGTTGGGGTCCACCTTGTTTGTGTCAATGCGGTGGCTAATGTCATGTTTGTTGTTGCTATGTTGATATACAACTAGAACCTACCTCCATCAATGATGCATTTGGAATAGCTTCTATAGCTTGGGACTGAGAAAGGGCCTTTGAGTAAACAATTTTTAGAGTTCCATCAAACCCTTGCATTATTTGATAAACAGAATTTATGGCTAGCACCACCCACGTGATAACCATTTCCCCAGACAAGGTGTTAGTCTAGAACAATGTGAAAGACGAAAATACCATTTCTCCTAATCCAGAACAACAGCGAGAGACTGAGGCCATCATTAGTCGCTTTTCCAAATGGCTCCTTATGCTGCCTGCTGCGCCAAATCTGGAAGCGGTTTAGATTCCAATGCTTCCTTGGGAAAGAAAGAACATCAAATAGAAGAAGACGTACACATAGATATCTATCTGCTAATTATCAAATCAAGAATCATAAACTACATTCATCAACCAAGATCTTACAATATGGAAAATCAAAGTTAACATAGATGCATGTAGGGAAAACAAGAAGTACTCTTTATTGATGATAGAAGGAGAGGTTACAACCTAGACGATTAAGGATCTTCAAATAAGTCATCATATGTATCACCAACATAAATTCTCCAAAGGTAGTTTGCCAAATGGGTGTTTCTATTGAAAAATCTCCAGCATTTCTCTACTCAAATTCTTCCTTCTCAAACACTTAGATCTATGTTCAATTTATAGATGAACTGTAGGTTATTTTGCAATCAATAGCTTTCCAAAAATAGGCAAGACATGTTTCCAATCATGCAGATGTCAAATGGACACTTGGATCCGAAGCTTGACACATGTGAACTCTTCTAGAAGGCACTAGCCAAGTGCAGATTCCAGAACAATGAGAATTTCACTCCCAATGTGACCACACCTAGTATGTCGAAGTGCTTTTCACAGTAGCCTTGCATGGGGCTACCTGCATATGCAACGCGCTTAAGCCCCCTAGAGCCTGCGTTGGTGAGCTCTCATATGCTATACAATAAGCTTCAAACCATGGAAATCTTTGCTTGATGAAGGTCTACTTGATTTGTGTTGTTTCTTGTCTTAAGACATGTAGCAATTGAAATGATAGGGAATGATAGACCCTTGATCATTGGTCCTGCAGATGATGCCCAGTTAACCAGGTCATTGGGAATGGTGCCCAAATGACCTATAACAATGTTGTATGTTTTATCCAAAGTTATTTCATTAAATTTGTGACCAGTAATTGTAATCAAATAAAATTCATTCTTTAAAATGGTCTAAAATAAAATATTTTGAAATAGTATACGTATCAATATCTTTTCTAAAAGATTGTTGACTTCAATCTTTCTATAATCATTCCTCATTTCCATCAATCTCTTCACTAGGGACTCCTTTGGATCTATAACTACATTTCAATTGAAGAGTGGTGGGAACTTATTCTTCTGTAGAATTACACATCTATTTTTGAAGCTCTACACATCTTTTAAGAGTGGCCCTTCTTTCTTATCTACTAATGTTACCAATTGTTTCTTCCTCATAATTTAGTTACCTCTTGCAGCTAACCTAGATCTGTCACGTTTCACATTTTTAATGTCCTTATTGGACATATAATCGAGGAATTTTACTATTGCTTCAACTTTAGTAGGGAATTCTCCTATATTGTTCTTTATTATGTTTATCTCCATGCGAGCCCTTTTGGAAACATCTCTCTTTCTATCCATCATTTTAATTATTCTATCCCAACTTATTCTTTTAGCAGATTTAAATGAAAATTTTCTTAGGTGTCTTTTCCTCAATATCTCCAATTTTGATTCAATTTGCTGATACTCTTCTTGCTTCAGATATAACTCCATTTTTGTATGTTCAAATTAATATTCCTTTTCCTTCAATTCTTGCTCTCGACTAGAGAGTAGATCTTGTAACTTCTTAGCATCCTATGTCATTACCATACATTCAACTTGCCAAGGCAGAGTGACAAGAATTTGGTGATACTAAGATGTCTCACCTATTTTCTCTCTCACACCCTAAATTTTCACCTCTAGTAGCACAGTTTAATCCTTAAACTCATTGTTTTTTTCTCATTTAGTGCAACCTATAATTTAGCTCCTCATTTTCCTTCTCTGTTGCTACTAGTTCATCGTTCTACATAGGGTGTGCATCTGAGATCTTCAATTGATTTTTCATTGTAGTTATCTCTCTGTCCTTGTCCTCCAATGTGGTTTTATATTGCTTAAAGTCCCATGGGTGTGTGGCCAGGTGAGTGATATTGTATTCCAAATTCTTTAATTTGATTTTCCTCAATTTACACACCATCCTCTTGTACTTTAGCAACCTACGTATCTTGTTGTAAATTTCTTGAAGTTTCCTACCAGTGACATTTTTCCTATGCATATGCATATGCATCATATGGGTTACCTACATATCCAACTCCATGAGGTCTATTTATGGAACTTGGTCAACTAGAAGGAATACTTCGTGAAACTTACAATCTACCATAAATTTAATTGTCTAAGCTTTAGATTACAAAACCGCCATTTTGAAAATTCCTTTCCCATGGTCCAAGGAACTCTTCACTTGTAGCTTAGTGAGTGGCTCATTCTCAGCTACCTTTATGTCTCTTTTTCGCTCTTTGGATGCTTGTTTTTTCATTTCTTGATATTTTTGAACAATGGACACTTACTCAGGTTTCAATGCCTCACCTAACCTTTTTGCTTCAGGTGAAAACATGGCAAAATCAATGTGTTGAACGATGAAAGATGGATTAGCTAGATTTGTCAGTTGTCTATTGTAAAAAATGTGAGCTTGGGAGTTAGTGTCCTCTTCTTCATCATCCTCATCATCTTCATGCTCTTATTCTATTGGTTTCCCCTTGAACCTATTAGAGTTATGTTCATCACTTTGGTCTATGTCCATGGGTTATGAAGCACTTATTTTCCTTTTCAAAAGCAAACAAATGCCTAAAAAATGCACTACACTCGCAGTAGTGCTAACAACGCTATTTTATAGAAAACAATCGTGTTGGTCTACCTTTCAATACCCTTCTGCTCACCACATAAGCGCTAATCTTAGAGATAGTTAAAGTTAGGGTTTCCGTTTACCTTTCCAGTGTGTCATAACCCCTTAAGAATCCAATATTATGTATTGGATTATGTTTTTTTTTGCCTCTTGATATTGTGCAGGTAATCGTATGCCACTATTAGCGAGGAACGAGCCTTAGGGACTGTGGACCGTGGCCATCGACAAAGGATTGGAGATGATAGCATCAAGAAGAGGTAGGCCCGTCCCATTTCTCATCTTGTTTTGGATATTAGCTAAGAAATATTGCATTAGATAGTCTCTTAAGTTACGAGACCCACTCTAGGGCTAGAGAGGTTGCCTCTGTCCATAAAGGGGATTTATCTTCACAAAAAAATTGGCGACTCAACTGAGGAGCTTTAGCCTCTTAGCTTTCATTTCCCAGGTTGACCTCTGATGAGTTTGATCGATCACCAATATCTAAGCCTGGTTAGGTCTCTATAGCTTTCTATAAGGCTTGATAGTTAATCCAGCGTGTCAGGTCTGGTTTTGGTATGAAATTCCTTTTTCTTTTTCCTTGTTTTTAGTGCTCAGTTCATTTTATCTTCTTGCAGTAATGCTGATAGCACTATTTTATACAAAACAGTCATGTTGGTTTGCCTTTCAACACCCTTCTCCTCACCACAAAAGCGTTGATCTCAGAGCTAGGAAAAGTTAGGGTTTCCCTTTACCTTTCCAGTGTGTAGTGAACCTTACATTCTTCCATAAATCTAACTATCTGAACTTAGGATTACAAAACAATCATTCTGAAAATTCCTTTCCCATGGTCCAAGGCACTATTCACTTGTAACCTAGGGAGTGGCCCATTCTCAGCTAACCTTGTTTCTCTTTTTCACTCCTTGGATGCTTTCTTTTGCATTTCTTGATATTGTTGAACAATGGACACTTGCGCATGTTTCAATTCCTTTGTTTGCTTCAAGGGCGGACATGAAAGAATCCATGTGTTGAACGATAAAAGATGGATAAGCGAGATCTATATTAAGTTTTATATTGCAAAAAATGAGAGCTTGGGAGTTAGTGTCCTCTTCTTCATCATCCTCGTCATATTAATGCTCTTCTTCTAATTGTTTCCCCTTGAACCTATTGGGGTTATGTTCATCCCATTCGTCTACATCCATGGGTTCTGAAGCACTTATTTTCCTTCACAAGAAGCAAGAGGTGCTTGATTCTAGAGGGAGTAAGATGGCTTTGACCTCTTCCAATGTAGATTTCTTAGCACAATATGATATCATGGGATTAGTATCATGCTTATGTTATTCTCTATCTTTGTCATCATTTTCTCAAATATAATATTATGAGGATCATAGTGCCATGATCCTTCATGCAGGAAATTAAGGCTTCTAAGAATGTTTTCTACTGTATTTAAGACACTTCTTGTTCTCACCACAAATAGACCAACTTCATGAGCAAGATGGAAGGTCACAACTACCTTTTGGAAAGTGAAATGTATATTATCACTTCATGAGCAAGATGGAAGGTCACAACTACCTTTTGGAAAGTGAAATGTATATTATCACTACAAAACATTTGCATTATGTATTCAAGTGAAAATATGTGGCGAGTTAGAACGAATGGTATCTGATATGGCCTCCTTTAAAATCCATAGCTTCTTATGAAATTGTATTTCTCAAAGACAAACCATTCACCTACCCTATTATGGGGAGTAAACTACAATGTGTACCTAAGGAACTTGGGGAATATCAACACCCTAAAAAATATCAACTTGGGGAATATTTTTTAAATCAAATCCTAATTTCTTTTTTTATAAATGTAACTATTCATATATCATTATAATTATAATTATAAAATATGATATATACCATATTTAAAATTAAAAAACACTCTTTTGAATAATATGAATTTTATATTGTTGTAATTCCCATCTGTATAGTATATAATATAGACTGTACAAATCATTACATATCCCTAAAGTTGAATCCCTTAAAAGCATTTGACGGGGAGGATATAAGAATGGTAATTTTATATGGCATAGATTAAGACACACAAATTCTCAATAGAAAATGAAGATGGTAATTATGTTGTGTTGTGATTTCGTAATAACGTGTTTTTGAGTGGATGTAAGTAGAGCTGAAGAGTGTGTGAAGATGGTAATTATGTTGTGTTTTGATTTCGTAATAACGTGTTTTTGAGTGGATGTAAGTAGAGCTGAAGAGTGTGTGAAGATGGTAATTATGTTGTGTTGTGATTTCGTAATAACGTGTTTTTGAGTGGATGTAAGTGGAGCTGAAGAGTGTGTGAAGAGTGGTGGGATCCAACAACGAAATTTCTAACCCCTACCTAGTCACTCCTTTCTATTCGGATCAGGTGGGTAAGCTTTGTCTACCGAGGCCATCATAATAATGTGTTTGAGATGGATGGATCATGGAGTGAGTCCGGAAGAGTGTGTACAGCATTAATAATAAAGTGACATGATGTTTGACACCTTTGACACCTATAACCAGGATCGAAATCTGAATAAAGTGACATGATGTTTGACACCTTTGACACCTATAACCAGGATCGAAATCTGAATCGCGTGTGGAGCAAACCATCGTGTCAGCCATGTGAATATGATATGGCTATTAACATATCCCGACAATGAAATTATTCAACACCACCGACCGACTCCTTTTCATTAAAATCGGTTGGGTAAACGTTAATGTATCTGAGACAATTGTATGGTGAACCATGTCAATATTGCTGGAAAATAAAACAAGTCATGCTGCAGTAAGCGTTCAAACCATCCCTATCATTAACCTACCGGCATCGGATATTGATATGAAAACCTTCTTACCTACCGGCATCGGATATTGATATGAAAACCTTCTTACCTACCGGCATCGGATATTCACACTCTCCTACGTAACCTTCATATGCAATGATGATATCATTGATAATGATAGGCCCCGCCAAATTTAACCATAAACGCGAGATGGTGCGTTGTTTATGTTATAGACATAATGAATTCTACGCTCATTGCAATACGATTTATTTTATTTTATTTTAATGTCCGGACAACATGTTTACCACACACACTTGTTTCCTTGGAGACATTAAAGTTTGCCCACCTAAAGGGAAAGGAGTGGGTAGGGGTTGGATAATTTAATTTTGTTGGCTAGATTGATTGAGCATAGAGGCAGAAAGAGAAAGGTAAAGGGAAAGGAGTGAGTAGGTGTTGGATAATTTAATTTTGTTGATTAGATTGATTGAGCATAGAGGTAGAAGCAATTTAAAGTACGAGGGATGTATAAGTTTGCTATTTAGTATATTTTCCTTTAAAATAAAGATAGACATTAAAATATATGTTTTAAATAGAAAATTAATTGCTCAAAAAATGAATATGTTTTAAAGTAATTAGAAGTTAAGAAGATGTCTCAATAAGATGTTTAAATCTTATATTTTAGTTATTGATAAAATATTTTAATACAAATTAATATTTACATATAATTAAAAAATGTGTTAAGAATATTTTAATGTCAATTGTATATACATCAGATATATATATCATTTAAAAATTAAATTTTTATTTATTTAGCATTCAAAAATACAATTTAAAAAATAAAAAATAACACATTATATATTACACTCTAAAAAAATTTGCACCATGAAAAGAACTTATGTGCTCACTCCATCCAATGGGAAACCCATTATTAATTATTATCACATTCATACACAACTTAATTATGATCTACATTTTTTCCTATTTCAGAAATTCTTTGCCTTAAATCTATGTCAGATATCATTCAAAAAATATAAAATAAATCTATATTAAAAAAATTATGTATATATCATTCAAAAAATAATTTTTTATTTATTTAACATTCAAAAATACAATTTAAAAAATAAAAAATAACACATTATATATTACACTAAAAAAATTTGCACCATGAAAAAAAAAGATTTCTCTTCTCATATTAAATGATGATAAATCTATAATGATATAATATAACAACTTATAATTACCATCTTGATAAAATATAACAACTTCATTATACTTGTATACACTTATTCTATTCACTATATATATATATATATATATATATCCACATTTATTTGAAAAATCAAATAAATAATTAGAAATTCAACCAATAACTAAAATTTTAATATAACCC
This sequence comes from Pinus albicaulis, assembly GCA_034641835.2. Taxonomy (NCBI): domain Eukaryota; kingdom Viridiplantae; phylum Streptophyta; class Pinopsida; order Pinales; family Pinaceae; genus Pinus; species Pinus albicaulis. Next base: position 1,989,939 of record MU968493.1, on the reverse strand, counting down.
TCTCCCCCAAAAACTTCGGTGCTCACTCCATCCACTGGGAAACCCATTATTATCACATTCAGACACAACTTAATTATGATCTACATTTTTCCTATTTCAGAAATTCTTTGCCTTAAATCTATGTCATATAGATTTACCAACTTTATATAGTCCACTTTAACAAATTCTTACGTCCGATGAAAACTTTAAGGGATTCCACTGTAGGGATATCTAAGATATGTGATGGTTTTTATAGTATGGTAATTACATTAATATGAAAATTTATATCATTAAACGGAGATGGTATTTAAATTTTAAATATGATTTGTATTATATATCATAATTATAAGTATATGGAATTTCTTTTATTAAAAATATTTTTTTTATTTACAAAATATTTTTTTTAATCTTTAGATTTTAAAAAATTAAGAATTAAATTGATATTATTAAGTTAAATAGTTACATTTATAAACCGAAGGTTTAGTTGAGAGTATCATTTTATAGAAATTAATGGAAATTTATTGTTGCTGTTGTTTTTTCACCTTGTGCTTCCTCTTCGCCTTTTGAAAATCTGAATTCTAGTAACTAGGAAGCTAAGAAAAAGAAGATGACAAAGAAGAAGAAGAAGCAAAATAAGCTAGTGGGCAACCAAGCGACCATTACTAATGATGCAACTTGTTAGTCATTAGTAATTTTTACTATTTGAAGATGACTAAATGTTAGTCCTAGATTTCTAAAAACAATATTCATGAATATTGTGAGTTTTAGAAATCTCACTGCCTTCGTTATCCTTAGGATAAATTTTTCACTGTTTTACTACTCTATCATGTCATGGCCAGCGTAACACTCCCAAAAGACCCATCATGTGCTCATGCCACTCATTTTCACTATGTTTTTCCACCTCTGACCTTACCACTCTGTTTTCACTTGCCTAATCCCTCCACTTGCCACCTAGGATCACCAACCAACCTACTCATTCTTGTGTTTCCCGGATACATCAAGCATTGATGGTATCAAAACTATCTCTGTAGGCTCTTTAGATAAATCAAATACATTGGATTTTGGATCTTCAATGCATCAAATTCTCAAA